>ONZH01019448.1:0-229482 GCA_900303285.1 Rhinella marina | reverse complement strand
TTGTAAAGACACTTGATATACCGATTTACAATTCTGGTAGAAACGTAATAATGGACAATTACTTTGCAAATGTTGAACTGGGAAATTTTTTGCTTGAAAATGATCTTACAGTTGTGGGTACTATGAAGCGATATTGACAAGACATTCCTCCAGTGATGAAGCACAATCCACAACAAGCACTTTATGATGGTGTCTTTGGTTTCAGCAACAAATCAACAATGGTGTCTTACAAACCGAAGAAGGAAAAAATCAGTTTATTCGAGTTCCTCCATAAGATTTGTACATGGGCCTAAAAGGCCCGTGTTATGTAAATGTGTAGATTTCTGACGTCATGCATACTAGGGTTAAGATACCAGCCTCTATATGCCTCCTCACCAGTGAAAACTAAATCGTAAACTTTATTACTACTAGTTGAGGTGGCATCTAATATGACAAAAAAGCTCACTGCCACATATCTAACCACCTGCTAGCCCTCACTGGCCAAACTAATAGATCTCCAAGAATACGACAAAATTTGGCGTATATAGGTAGCATCCCTAGCATTCCAAATATTATGAATAATAAAGAATATCCAGCAAAAACTAAATAGTTGCTGTCGACCATTTATTACAAGAAGGAAGAGTAAGTAAAACCCTTATTGAGTCCTCGAGGGCTCAGACTGTCCAGTCTGTATATCCATCTGGTTTCCTCCTGCAACAGGATTCTGTCCAGATCACCTTTTCTAGGGCCTAAAGATTTTTTTTACAGATGCCCCAAAATTTTAGACATTTTGGATCGCCACCATGAAAACGTCTAACATGCCTAAAAATGGTAGTGTCAGCCTTGGTATTGACACTACTCACATGCTGTCCAATCCTACGTCTAAATTCTTGTATCGTTTTCCCTACATAAATTTTTTGGCAAGGACACCGTGCTGCATATATTATCCCGGTGGTCGGACAGTTGATAAACTCTCTTACTACACATTTTTTATTGTTAACGGGATTAATGAAGAATTTGAGTTTCTCAATAAAGGGGCAGAAAGTGCACCTGCCACAAGGATGTGTGCCCACCACTTTAGATTTTAACCAGGTGGTGGTCCTCAAGTAGTAATAATAAAGTTTACCATTTAGTTTGCACTGGTGAGGAGGCAGAAAGAGGCTGGTATCTAAATGATAATGTCCAGTACTGAGGGCATAACATCAATATGAGTTTGGACCAGGGAGTCTGTCACCTCCATAGCCCCTATAAAGCATTTACATAGCCCCATAGCACAAATAATGACAAATGTAACTGTACCTGGGGAGCTTTCCTCTGACTTGTAGAAGCTGTAAAAACGTACTTTAATCCATATATAAATTAGATGTTGGAAGTGCCCGGAGGCGGAGCTCACAGCCGTGGAGCCCGGGCTCGTCTGCTTTTTTAAACGCTCTCCCCGCCCCTGTCACTGCCTCCGCCCGCCCTCCTCTTCACTTGCGTCCTCCATCTGTTCCAGGCTCTTGCTGAGCCGGCGCATGCGCACTGCATTGCCCGTTGTGGGCACGGCATCAGCGTAGCCATTGCGCATGCGCCGGCTCGGGGAGAGACTGGAACAGACGGAAAACGCAAGTGAAGAGGAGGGCGGGCGGAGGCAGTGACAGGGGTGGGGAGAGCGTTTAAAAAAGCAGACAAGCCCAGGCTCCACGGCGTTGAGCTCTGCCTCCGGGCACTTACAACAGCTAATTTACATATGGATTAAAGTACATTTTTACAGCTTCTACAAGTCAGAGGAAAGCGCCCACATTTGTCATTATTTGTGCTATGGGGCTATGTAAATGCTTTATAGGGGCTATGGAGGTGACAGACTCCCTTTAACTCTATATGGGCATAATATCAATATGAGTTTGCACTAGTGCCCTTAATCCTATCCAGTTCTCAATGGGGAAATAAATGGGTTGGTACTCTTACTATAATATCTAGCACTGTGGGCACAACACTTGTATCTAACTGTATACAGTCCTTCTCATCATTATTGGCACCCATGACGTTTAAGTACATAATGTGGAATATCTCCTGAAAAAAAATGAATCAAGTGAAAGGTATACCGACCGCGGCATACAAGGTAATTGCGGCAGCTGTTAAAGCCATCGGGTCCCCGTGAGGCGGTGGGGGGGGGGCCCGATGGCTGAGATGGAAGCCCCGATGACTCCCATCCACGGAAGCCCAGGAGACCCAGCCGCAGCGCTGGGTCTCCTAGGCAACGGTCAGCGTTTCACAGTGTGAGACGCTGACAGTAGAATGCAGCACAATACAGATGTATTGTGCTGCATTCAATCAGGGATCAGACCCTGAAATGTTAAAGTCCCTTACTGGGACATAAGTGAAATGTTAAAAAAAAGTTAAATAAAAGTGTTTTAACAAAAAAAAAATAATAATAAAGTTTCAATAAACAAAAGCCCCTTCCCTATAAAGAAACACATAAAAATAGAAAAAAAAATAAAAAATATACATATTAGGTATCGCCACGTCCGTAAAAACCTGCTTTATTAAAATATCACATGATCCAGCCCAACCGGTCAACACCGTAAAAAATAAAAAATAAAAACTGTCTAAAAAAAGTCATTTTTGGTAACATTTCATCACAAAAAATGTAATACCATGCGATCAAAAAAGCGTATGCCCCCAAAAATAGTACCAATCTAACCGTCATCTCATCCCGCAAAAAATGAGCCCCTACTCGAGACAATCGCCCAAAAAATAAAAAAACTACAGCTCTCTGACTATGGAGACCCTAAAACATGATTTTTTTTGTTTCAAAATTGATATTATTGTGTAAAACTTAAATAAATAAAAATAAGTATACATGTTAGGTATCGCCACGTCCGTAAAAACCTGCTCTACAAAAATATAGCATGATCTCCCCCCTCAGCGTGAACACTGTAAAAAATAAAAAATAAAACTGTCTAAAAAAAAGCCATTTTTTGTCACATTTCATCACAAAAAATGTAATACCAAGCGATCAAAAAAGGCGTATGCCCCCAAAAATAGACCAATCTAATCGTCATCTCATCCTGCAAAAAATGAGCCCCTATCTGAGACAATGGCCCAAAAAATAAAAAAATTACAGCTCTCTGACTATGGAGACACTAAAATGTGATTTTTTTTTTTGTGCTTCAAAAATATTGTGTAAAACTTAAATAAAAAAGTATACATATTAGATATTGCCGCGTCCATAACGACCTGCTCTATAAAAATATCCCATGATCTAACCTGTCAGATGAATGTTGTAAATAACAAAAAATAAAAACAATGCCAAACTGCTAGTTTTTGTTACCTTGACCTCACAAAAAGTGTAATATAGAGCTACCAAAAATCATATGTACCCTAAAATAGCACTAACAAAACTGCCAACTTATCCCGTAGTTTCCAAAATGGGGTCAGCTTTTTGGAGTTTCCTACTCTAGGGGTGCATCAAATGTGACATGGCAACTTAAACTTTTTCCAGTGAAATCTGCCCTGGCGTTCCTTTCCTTCTGCGCCCTGCCGTGTGCCTGTACAGCAGTTTTATGATCACAAATGGGCATTTCTGTAAACTACAGAATCAGGGTAATAATACTTTGGTTTTTGTTTGGCAGTTAACCCTTGCTTTATTCTCAGAATAAAATGATTCATATGGAAAATCTGTCAAAAAAGTGAAATTCAGAAATTTTGGCTACATTTTCCTTTAATTCTTGTGTAACACCTAAAGGGTTAATAACGTTTGTAAAATCAGTTTTGAATACCTTGAGGGGTGTAGTTTCTAAAATGGGGTCATTTTTGGGTGGTTTCTATGATGGAAGCCTCACAAAGTGACTTCAGACCTGAACTGGTCCTTAAAAAGTGGGTTTTGGAAATTTTGTGAAAACACCCCCGTATCCTAAGAGAATTAAGTAATGTCATCGCCAGACCCTTATTTCTGATATTTAAGGACTCTATACTGACAGGGAGTGTTCCACAGGATTGGCGCATAGCAAATGTGGTGCCAATATTCAAAAAGGGTCCAAAAACAGAGCCCGGGAACTATAGGCCGGTAAGTTTAACATCTGTCGTGGGGTAAACTGTTTGAGGGTTTTCTAAAGAGATGCTATCTTGGAGTACCTCAATGAAAATAAGCAAATTACTCCATATCAGCATGGCTTCATGAGGGATCGGTCATGTCAAACCAATTTAATCAGTTTCTATGAGGAGGTAAGTTCTAGACTAGACCGCAGCGAATCAATGGATGTCGTATATCTGGACTTCTCCAAAGCATTTGACACTGTACCACATAAAAGGTTAGTATATAAGATGAGAATGCTTGGCCTGGGAGAAAATGTCTGTATGTGGGTAAGTAACTGGCTCAGTGATAGAAAACAGAGGGTGGTTATTAATGGTACATACTCAGATTGGGTCACTGTAACTAGTGGGGTACCACAGGGGTCAGTATTGGGCCCTATTCTCGTCAATATATTTATTAATGATCTTGTAGAAGTCTTGCACAGTAAAATATCAATTTTTGCAGATGACACTAAACTGTGTAAAGTAATTAACACAGAAGAGGACAGTACACTGCTACAGATGGATCTGGATAGACTGGAGGCTTGGGCAGAGAAGTGGCAGATGAGGTTTAACACTGACAAATGTAAAGTTATGCATATGGGAAGGAATAATGCAAGTCACCAGTACATACTAAATGGTAAAATATTGGGTAACTCTGACATAGAAAAGGACCTAGGAATTTTAGTGAACAGAAATCTAAGCTGCAGAAACCAGTGTCAGACAGCTGCTGCCAAGGCCAATAAGATAATGGGCTGCATCAAAAGAGGCTAGATGCCCGTGATGAGAACATAGTCCTGCCACTTTACAAAATCACTAGTCAGACCACACATGGAGTACTGTGTACAGTTCTGGGCTCCTGTGAACAAGGCAGACATAGCAGAGCTGGAGAGGGTTCAGAGGAGGGCAACTAAAGTAATAACTGGAATGGGTGGACTACAGTACCCAGAAAGATTATCAAAATTAGGGTTATTCACTTTAGAAAAAAGACGACTGAGGGGAGATCTAATAACTATGTATAAATATATCAGAGGTCAGTACAGAGATCTCTCCCACGATCTATTTATCCCAAGGACTGTGACTGTGACGAGGGGCCATCCTCTGCATCTGGAGGAAAGAAGGTTTGTACACAAACATAGAAGAGGATTCTTTACGGTAAGAGCAGTGAGACTATGGAACTCTCTGCCTGAGGAGGTGGTGATGGTAAATTCACTAAAAGAGTTCAAAAGGGGCCTGGATGTATTTTTGGAGGGTAATAATATTACAGGTTATAGTTACTAGAGAGGGGTCGTTGATCCAGGGAGTAATTCTGATTGCCTGATTGGAGTCGGGAAGGAATTTTTTTCCCTAAAGTGGGGAAAACTGGCTTCTACCTCACAGGTTTTTTTTGCCTTCCTCTGGATCAACTTGTAGGAAAACAGGCCGAACTGGATGGACAGATGTCTTTTTTTGGCCTTATAAACTATGTTACTATGTTACTATGTATTTAAAGATTTGCTTCTAAATTTCTAAGCCTTCTAACATCCCAAAAAAATAAAATGTAATTTTCAAAGTGATCCAAACCTGAAGTAGACACATGGGGAATGTAAAGTCATAACTATTTTTGGAGGCATTACTATGTATTTTAAAAGTAGAGAAATTGACATTTGGAAATTTGCTAATTTTTCTAAATTTTTGGTAAATTTGTTATTTTTTTATAAATAAGAATGAAATATTTTGACTCAAATTTAGCACTGTCATGAAGTACAATATGTGACGAGAAAATCTCAGAATGGCCTGGATAAGTAAAAGCGTTCTAAAGTTATCACCACATAAAGTGAGACATGTCAGATTTGCTAAAAATGGCCTGGTCCTTAAGGTGAAAAATGGCAGGGTCCTTAAGGGGTTAAATACAAAAGAGCAAATAATAAACAACAATTTAAAACAAACAACAATGGGAGGGAAAAATAGAAAAACCTAAAGCTTGATGCGACACTGGTATTGACACCCTTTACATTTAATTGACTTGCCTGTGGTAAATCACAAACGAAAATCACCTGTAATAAATTGCCGCTGCCCATGTGACATGAATTAGCCAATGAATGATGACTTCAGTGTTTAAAAAACCACGTTAGGCTCTGTTCCTTTGTCACAATGGTGAAGACAAAGGAGCTGTCTGAGGACATCAGAACTGCTATTATTAGCAAACACAAGACTTCAAGGCCATCTTCAAAGACCTTGGTATCCCAGTTTCAACAGTGTGCAATGTTATTAAGAAGTTTGCCAAGCACAGAACTGTCAAGAACCTCCCTGGACACGGGGGAAAGAGTAAAATTGATAGATGTCTTTGAAGGTTGGTGCGAATGGTGGAAAAAAACACCAGGCCAAACATCCAAATACCTGAAGACCAACCTGGAACAGTCTGGGGTCATGGTTTTAATAAGTACCATATGCCGCACACTAAACCAAGCAGAGTTTTATGGGCAAAGGCCAAGGAAGAAACCATTGCTGAAGAAAAGATATAAAAAGAAACAAATGATCTTTGCCAAAGAGTACCTTGACAAACCACAATCCATCTGTACAGATGAAACAAAAATCAAGCAATTTTGGCAATGTCAAGCAACAGTTTGTTTACAGATGTCGCAATAAAGCTTATAAGGAAAAGAACACCCTACCAACAGTTAAGCATGGTGGAGGATCCATAATGCTGTAGGGTTGCTATGCTGCGTCTGGTACTGGAGGCCTTGACCGTATCACAGGAATCATGAAATCAGAGAATTATCAAGATTTTAGAGAAAAATGTCCTCCCAGTGTAAGAAAATGTGGTTTGAGTCGAAGGTTATGGGTCCTTCAGCAAGACAAGGACCCAAAGCACACATCCAAAATTACACAGTAATGGTTGAAAAATAAAAAATGGACTGTTTTAAAATGGCCAGCAACAACTGGCAAAAAGAACCCTGCAAACATTCAAGACCTTGATCAAACTGCAAAGGAAGAGTGGGAGAAAATACCAGATGAGAAGTGCAAGAAGCATATAGATGGCTACAAGAAACATTTGGAGGCTGTCATCAATGCCAAAGGGTGTGCAACCAAATATTAATTGGGGTGCCTTTATTGCTGCACATGCTGTTTATTCTGTTTCTTCTTTGAAATTACAATGTGTAGGTTGAAAAACAATATTTTATTGTATTACTTTGGACTATTAATTAAAAAATCATGAGGATATAACTTTGGTACATTTCCATTTATTTCTGAAGATATTGTACAGTGTATGAAAATGAAGGGGTGCCAATAATAGAGAGCAGCACTGTAAGTGCCCTATCTCTTTTGGGCATCTTTATAAATCTGTATCAGCATCCACAATTCTTTGGTGCATCTATGGGCTCATAATAGGTCCAACATTATGTGCAGGGATCAAGTTCATTTGACACTTAACTTTTTATTATTTACCCCCCTATTTCATCTGCCAAGTTAGTGAGTACCCATTGCCTGTTTATTAAAGGAGGTATGTGAACCACAATTTCTAAGTCCCGAGACAAGCGCGGATATTACCGGAGTCAGACTACTGCTTCTAAGTTCTTGCGCAGCTGCACGGTCTCACTCATAGACGGGACTTGGAAATTCTGTTATCTTCAGCTGGCGCGCAGTGTGACATTAGGGAGCCTCTGGCTGTGAAGTTCACGCACATATCGGAGCTGCACAGCGCGTTAGCAGAACCTCACCTGCAGCACACAGGTGAGCCGAAGCCACAGCACGACATTGGTCAATATTAGAGACTGGTCACTGTTAAAGGGAATTTCACTGTGGATGTTACTGTTAAGGGGGAAGGCCGCTGTGAAGGTCACTGTTAAAGGGATGGGCACTGTGCAGGTCACTGTTAAAGGGATGGGCACTGTGCAGGTCACTGTTAAAGGGGTGGGCACTGTGGAGGTCACTGTTATGGGGCAGGGGCCACAATTAAAGGGGCAGCTGCTGTGGAGGTCACTGTTAAGGAAGCGGGGTACTGTGGAGGTTACTGTTACGGGAACGGGGTACTTTGGCAGTCACAGTTAAAGGGACAGGTGCTGTGGAGGTCTCTGTTAAAGGGGCAAGGAACAGTGGAGCTCACAGATAAGGAGCCTATGGAGGGCAGTGTTATGGGGCAGGCCCCTGAGGAGGTCACTGTCAAGGGAGTGGGGTGCTGTGAAGGTCAAAGTTAAGGGGATGGGCTGCAATGGAGGTCCTATTTTAAGGAGGTGGGCCAGTGTTAAGGGGTAGGGGGCTGTTGCATTCACTGTTAAGGGCGGGGTGCTGTAGAGGTCACTGTTATTGGCAATACTGTCCATATCTTTTAACGACACACACATACATTAAATAGATGAAATATACCCATGCAAAGCCGGGTCCTTCTGCTATTCTCTTGAGTTTCTTTCTGTCTGTCTGTTCTTTATGCGCAACCAAATGACTTGACTGATCTTCACCAAATTTGGCACAGAGGTACATCAGGTGTCCGGGAAGGTTTTAGACCGGGTCTCAACTCTCTAGGATGTACTGTTACTGAGATATTCCCATAATATGACCTGCATTAGCCAATATTAGCCTGGAAGTCTTTCTCTTCAAATCCCAATCCACATACACACAGGTTTCCATAACAACCCAGCCAGGTAATTAGCAGCCAGCTGAGGATCTCAGGTAAATAGCTCCCCAAAACACAATTCAGTGCTTACCTCCCACAGTCCCTGGCACTGTATGCTTTTTACACACATACATACAGTTTTATTCCAGGTTTCCATAACAACCCAGCCATTTTCCTTCACTGCTGTAGGCTTGGGTTACACGACGACAATAAGCTGCGCAACACATAGTGCACAACTACACTGCTACATGTGTCACACGACATTAATGTCGGACAAATGTTTCGCAACAATTTTTATAATGATAGTCTATAGTGTTGCACTGTGACTGCGACGTGAGAGTCGCACAAAAATCCGTCATGAATGGATTTTTTGCGACTGTCATGTTGCAGTCCCAGCATGTCGCAACAAGTCGCAGTGCAACACTATAGCCTATCATTATAAAAATTGTTGTGCGACATTGGTGCGACAAAATGTCGCATGACATTAAAGGGGCAGGGCGCTGTGGAGGTCACTGTTAAGGTGGCAGGGGCCACTCTTAAAGGGGCAGCTGCTCTGGAAGTCACTGTTAAAGGGGCGTTCACTGTGGATGTTACTGTTAAGGGGGCAGGCCGCTGTGAAGGTCACTGTTAAAGGGGTAGGAATTGTGGAGGTCACTGTTAAGGGGGCAGGGGCCACAATAAAAAGGGCAGCTGCTGTGGAGGTCACTGTTAAGGTAGCAGGGTACTGTTAAGGGAGCAGAGTACTGTGGAGGTTACTGTTAAGGAAACGGGGTACTGTGGCAGTCACGGTTAAAGGGATGGGTGGATGTCTCTGTTAAAGGTACAAGGAACAGTGGAGGTCACAGATAAGGAGAAGATCCCCTATGAAGAGCAGTGTTAAGGGACAGGCCCCTTAGGAGGTCACTGTCAAGGGAGTGGGGTGCTGTGAAACTCACTGTTAAAGGGGTGGGCTGCTGTGAAGGTCAAAGTTAAGGGAATGGGCTGCTATGGAATTCCTATTTTAAGAAGGCGGGATACTGTGGGGGGTCAATGTTAAGGGGTAGGGGATTTTGGCGTTGACTGTTAAGGGTCAGGGTACTGTAGAGGTCACTATTATAAGGGGATGTGGGGTTCACTGTTAAAGGGGTATTCTCATCTTAGACAATGGGGGCATATCGCTAGGATATGCCCCCATTGTCTTATAGGTGCGGGTCCCACCGCTGGGACCTGAACCTATATCCAGAACGGAGTGGCGAGCGCTGTGCCTGCAGGTCCGGCCACCACCAGGCGCAGCTCCCCGCTGCGCTCATAGAAATGAATGGGAGCGCAGCGCACAAACGCGGCCACCGCTCCCATTCATTTCTATGGAGCCGACGGAAGTAGCCGAGCCAGAGCTCGGCTATTTTCGGCGGCCCCATAGAAATGAATGGAGGGCGGCTGCGCATGCGCCCTCATTCAGTTTGGGGGCTCCGTTCAGGATATAGGTGGATATAGGGACCCGCACCTATAAGAAAAGTAGTTTCCCCCCTGCAAAGTAGAGTACCATCTTCACAATGTGTCCCCTTCACAATGGTTTTGCCCCCTTAATGTCCCCGTCATAGTAGAGTGCTCCTTCCCAGTATTTTAGTTTGCATAGTGCCCCTTTATACTAGAATATCCTCATAGTGCCTCCTTTACATTTCATAGACCCCTTAGTGGTCCCACTCCACATAAGAATACCCCCTTAGTGGTCCCCTTGCAGACATCACACCACCTATTTCTCTGCACTAGCCAAGTCACACTAGCTGACTAGCTTGCCAGCATATGAAGGGGTGCCTGTGAAGTAAAGAAGCTTCCTTACTTTGCAGGCATCACTAGCTGGAGAGGAAGGCAGGGTAGTTGGGCCACTTTCGCACTACTGTTTTTTGAGTATCCGGCATGGCCCAGTAGGAATTTTTTAATTGCTGGCTATTAGAAAATTTACATACATACCAGTGGGGGCAAAATAAGAATAAAAAATGAAATTTCTGAATAACCCTTTAAAATCCCTGAAAACCCCTTTAACTTTAGAAGCAACCTCATTGAAATGTCAGATCGTACACACATTTCTGTAAATGTGACTGTTCAGTGTGCACAGACAATGTGGCTGGCATAATCAAGGGACACTATAACTGGTAATGTGGTAAGAAGCTGTGCCTGGCAATATGATGAGGCACTGTGGCTTACATAGTCAGGGGTTGCAATAGCTGATTATGTGCTGAGACATTGTGGGTGGCATAATAAGGGGGCATTATAATTGGTAATGAGGTGAGACACTGTGTCTGGCATAGTAAGAGGCCACTAAAGCTGGTAATATGCTGAGACACTGTGGCTGGCATAATAAGGGGGCTCTATAGCTGGTAATGAAGTGAGACACTATGTCTGGCATAGTCAGAGGCCACTAAAGCTAAAGTGATGAGACACTGTGGCTGGCATAATAAGGGGGCACTATAGATGGTAATGTGATGAGGCATTGTGGCTGGTATAGTCAGAGGGCACTGCTGCTAGCAATGTAATAAGGAATCATGGATGGCATGACCAGGGGACACTGGCTGCCAATGTAATAAGGCACTATGCCTAGTAATGTTCTGGGGTATTGGTTTTTGTATTGTATCTGTAAAATATCAAATGTATACCACCCACACAATATCTACAGTAAAAATGTCATTTTCTGTTTTTGAAGCTTCTAATTATAGGTGCATCTTAAGATCAGTTGTGTCTTACAGTCAGACATGCCATTCAGTCAGTTCCCTCCAGTTCTCCATATTTAAGAACGGTGTTCCCGGCTAAATTCCGATCTGGTGCGGCAGCGGGAGATGAACACTTCCATTGTGGAAGCACTCATCTCCCTACATTCATCGACGTCATTGTGTCCACCTGAGCGGGGCTTTGTGCTGCGCAGGAACAGGCCGGAAGAGGCCTGCACGGCATCGCTTCCAGCATGGAGGTAAGTAAAAGTGTTTTTTTTTTTTTCCTGTGGTGTGCTGGAGGCATTACTGGCACATGGGGTACACAATGGAGGCATCTACTGGGGGCATTGCTGGTACATGGGGGACACTATGGGGGCATATACTGGGGGCACTACTGGCACATGGGGGACACTATGGGGGCATGTACCGGGGACATTACTGGCATATCTTGGGGGGCACTATTAGGGCATTACTGGGGGCATTGCTGGCACATATTTGGGGGATCTACTGGGGGCATTACTGGCACATCATGGGGGTATTACTGGGGCATATTATATAGACACATTAAGGGGGCACTAATAAGGGGCATTTATACTGGCGCATTCTGGGTGACACTATGATCTATTTATCCCCAGGACTGTTACTGTGACGAGGGGACATCCTCTGCGCCTGGAGGAAAGAAGGTTTGTACACAAACATAGAAGAGGATTCTTTACGGTAAGAGCAGTGAGACTATGGAACTCTCTGCCTGAGGAGGTGGTGATGGTGAGTTCACTAAAAGAGTTCAAGAGGGGCCTGGATTTATTTCTGGAGGGTAATAATATTACAGGTTATAGCTACTAGAGAGGGGTCGTTGATCCAGGGAGTCTTTTTTCGGCCTTATAAACTATGTTACTATGTTACTATGTATATAGTGGCACATTATGGGGGCACTATGGGGAAGAGAAGAGGAGCACTATGTGGGCATTTACAGGGGGAATTATATAGGGGCACATTATTGGGGCACTATGGTGACATTAGCTCAAATGGGGGAACTAAGAGGGGGATTTTATTTATTTTTTGCACTGCTACACAGAACGGGAGCATTTTTTTTTTTAACTAGTGCACATTATTAGGGGGGCATTTTTTTGTACTGGCGCACATTATAATGGACATTCTTTGTACTGGTGCTCATTTTAAGTGGCCAGTTTGCCCCTCACAGTAATAGTGCTCCCCAAAGTCCCACAATAGTAATCATTCTCTTCCAGAGTGCACTTAGCAGTAATAGTGCCCCTACAATAATGTCCCCACTGTGTCCCAGAAGTAATAATGCTCTCATAGTGCCCATAATAGTAATCATGTTCCCCATAGTCCCCCAGTAGTAATTGGGGGGCATAATGTTTACATTATTAGTGTGAGGGACACTATTTGCCGGGTGCAGTTATTTTAGGGCACTGTGTTCCAATAATTATTAAAGGCCACTATCTGTGTGGTACTAGTGTCATCAGGGGGGTTATCTGTTTCTGCAGTATAGTATTGGGGAGCACAGCGGGCACAGTATTGGAGGTGGCAGGATGAGTTATTCAGACAGTAGGAGGATGATGGAAAAGTAGGAATCTAAGAGGTCTTATGTTCAAACTGCAGAGCCAACAGATGGGTGAAAAATCATCATAGCGGTCTGGTCTGAAAGGAAAGAGAACGTCTGCTTCAGAGAAGTCGTCACTGGATGTAAGAGGTATGTGCGCTGTATTCTGGATAGCACTGAATATAATGTGTATGCAAATACGTCTTTAGTGCAAGGTACAAATGTGTGTAAAATGTATATGGTGTAGGTAAATCTACTGTAAGTGTAGCCTATATATGATTTATATATTGTATGGTGTATCATATATGGGTGTATATTGTATATGTGATTATGTGCGTGTAGTGTCTATATAGTCTGTGTGCATACCTCCCAACCATCCGAAATCTGGCATAAGTATGGTATGCATACATATGGTGTAAGTATATGTAAACATGTGTCGTGACGCCGCTGAGTAGGGAACCTGTTAAAAATCTGAATCCCACCCCTGCTTACAGTTCAAAAAATGACATTATATTCTGCCTGATAGGAACATATTATGACCCCTTGAAGACCTGGCCAAATTTTTTTACCTCACCACCTTCCAAGAGCAGTAACTTTACAAAAATATAATTCACATAATAGCTTCTTTTTGTGGGACAAGTTTTATATTTAATTACACTATTTAATTTACAATTTACCCCCCCCCCCCAAAAAAAAAAAAAAAAAATATTTAGTCAAGATTTTTTGGGCTTGGAAATTGCTGGGTTCACCGTGCACTAAAAATTACATGACATTCTTATTCTGCTAGTTAATAAGATTATGGTGATACCAAATTTGCATTTTTTATCTTGCCAGGATTCCCTTCCTGCCCAGACCTATTTTTGCAAATCTAATGTGTCACTTTATGTGGTAATAACTCTGGAATGCTTTTACTTATCTACCTGATTCTGAGAGTGTTTTCTGGTGACACATTGTATTTCATGCTAGTGGTAAATTTGTGTCAATATTTTTTCCCTTTATTTATTAAAAAAATCAAAATTTACAGAAAATTTGAAAAATTCTAAATTTTATAAATTTGAATTTCTCTCATTTTAAGACAGATAGTAATACCTCATAAAATAGTTTATCAATCAACATTCCCCATATGTCTACTTTATGTTGGCATCATTTTATAACTGTCATTTTATTTTTTAAAGACGTTAGAAAGCTTGTAATTCTGGAAGCAATTTTTCAAATTTTCAAGAAAATTTCCAAAAACGTTTTTTTAAATGGTATATCAGACTTATATCATATAAGCCCGGACAGGGCCCGCTCTCATTCTGTACCAGTTTTTTGCAATTTTCTGTATTATGTATGTGCACCCCTTTTCATATGTACAGCACCATGGAATGAATGTTGCTTTAATAATAAATATTTTTTTCCTGCAAAACAGCAAGGGTTAACAGCAAAATAAACCTCAATATTTATTACCCTGATTTTGCAGTTCACAGAAACACCTCATATGTAGTCGTAAACTGCTCTATGGGTACATGGCAATGGTCAGAAAGGAAGGAGCGCCATATGGTTTTTGGAGAGATGACTTTGTCGATATGGTTTATGGGCACCATGTTGTATTTGTAGACACCCTGAGGTGCTCCCAACTCCCAAAAAGTGACCCCATTTTGGAAATTAGACCCCTCAAGGAATTTAGTAAGAGGTATGCTGAGCACTTTGACCCCATAGGCGTTTTTATGGAATTTAGAAACACAATTTAGAAAAACAAAATGTTGCTTTAGCCCTAAATTTTTCATTTTTACAAGGGGTAACAGGAGAAAAAGCACCCAGAATTTTTAACTCATTCTCTCCTGAATAAGGCAGCTTCCCTTATGTGGTTGTAAACTGCTTTAGGGGCACACTGAAGGCCTCAGAAGGGAAGGAGCACCATGTTACTTTGGCAGTGCAGATTTAGATGGTCTAGTTTATGAGCAACCATGTTGGTATTGAACAGTCTCTAGAATACCAGTGCCATTATTTTCGGACAACCATAGGTTTTTTTTCCGTGTGAGGACTTATTTTTTGTGGGATGAGTTGCCATCATCATTAGTTCTATTTTGGAGCACATACAACTTTAGAATCACATTTTATTTTGACTTTTTGGAAGCAGAATAAAGAAATGCCATTGCTTTTTGGGTTTTATTATTGTGGCGTACATGGTGCGGAAAAAATGGCATGCTATCTTTATTCTGCTGGTCAGTATGATTACAAAGTTGATGTTTTTTTAACGTTTTACCACTTTTCCACAAAACATTTTTCTTATCAAGAAAAATCATATTTTTTTTCAACACCATTTTCTGAAAGCTATAATTGTTTTATTTTTTGGGCGACTGTCTTATGTGGAGGCACCTTTTTTGTGGGACAAGTTGGAGTTTTCATTGGTAACTTTTTGAGTTACATATGACTTCTTGATCACTCAATATTAAACATTTTGTAAGGTGAGGTGAAAAAAAAATGACTGTTCTGGAACCATTTTTATTTATACAGCTTTCATCTGACCAGGTAGATCATGCAATATTTTTATACAGCAGGTTGTTACCGGATTGTGGGAACTGGTGGTTCCTTTGCTGGCTTTATTAGCTTTCAGCCCAACTCTCACGTCTTATTGCTTGAAGTGCAACAGAGTTCAGGCTTTAGTGCTTGATGATGTACCTGCTCCCATCATGGACCTTAGGTGCACTATTTTTTATTAAAAGGAAGGTATCATTCATTCCTCCTTCACTGAATTACTTGGTACCACAAGCTAGGATAGTCTGGGCCCATGTTGACTCATTATGGAAAGCCCATTTACAACACTTTGGTTTAATAATCATTTACAAGAATCATTTACCTTCTAGATCTAGGTATTTGGCTTGGCTTTGGAATTCAATACTTTGGCCAAATTACCAGTAATGGTATACTTAAAATCTTTCAAATTACGAAAGCAGAGTTTAATGTACCCAATCACGTTATTCTGTTATCCTCAACTATGACACAGCTACTCTGTGCAGTTTTGGCCTCAGATTACATTACATTTCTTAGTTCCTGCTGCAGTCACTAGTGCTCAAGGACAGTCTATGATCTACAAATGCCTCTTAAACTCCTGTCAGGGTAAAATAATTGTATCTAGCAAACTTAAATGGGAGGCAGTAGTGGGTGACCTTACATGCTCCCCGGGCCGGTAGATGTTCAAGGCCGCTGTGGCCCCTAAACTCAACTGTATCTTCATCTACTAGACGCAGATACAGCTGAAGCTGCAGCAGCGCCGTCAGGACAGGGGAACCACTGGTTCCCTAGCCCATTATTCCTGGTCGGTAGTGTCTAAACTCCATGCACGATATGTACCTGATAGGTCATGTGGGTTGGATGCTGGCATCAATGGCATAACTAGAAATGACTGGGCCCCACAGCAAATTTTGCAATGTGCCCTCCCAGCAACTTCTTTGCAACCCCCACTCCCAACCCTTTGCAACCCTCACTTCTGTAGCTAGTCAAGATCATTGATGAGGCCCGGCAGCCGCTTCATCCGTTTCCTACAGTGTTACTTTATAAAATGTCATTGTATAATACTGTTGAGGGGGCATCCTGGGTGGGCCCCTTCTGAGTGCAGGCCCCAAAGCAGTTGTTTCCCCTGTAGCTACACCCCTGGCTAGTGTGCAGCACAGGCGGGCTTTTTGCAAAGCAGAAAAGTCGGTCATCGATGGCTGCTTAGCAGTGTCATTGGTGGGGGGTGGGATTAAAAAAAAAAAAAAAAAAAAAAAAGAATCTGTCAGTGCAGGAAAAGTACATGTGTGTACTGCGGACGGGGACTGAGAATTGTTTGCAGGGGGGATTGTGTGTAAGATGGTATGCAGAGTGGTGGCGTGTAATATTGTATGCAAGGGCCATGTAATATTTTATGGAGGGGTGGCCGTGAAAAATTGTATGCAAGGGGCGGGGGGCATGTAATATTGTATGGGGGGTGTAATATTGTATGCAGAGGGGGGTGATGTGTAATACTGTTTGCAGGGGGAAGTGTAATATTGTATAGAGGGGGGGGAGGTGTGATATTGTATGCAGAGGTGGTTCTGTGTAATATTGTATGCAGAGGTGGTTCCGTGTAATATTGTATGGGGGGAGCACGCGTAATACTTTATTCAGAGGGAAGGGGCGTGTAATATTGTATGCAGGGGTGGCGTGTAATATTGTATGCAGGAGCGGGGGGCATGTAATATTGTATGCAGAGGGGGCACTGTGTAATATTGTTTGGAGGGGGAAGTGCAATATTGTATGAAGGGCAAGCCGTGTAATATTGTATGCAGAGTGGGGTGTCATGTAATATTGTTTGGAGGGGGAAGTGCAATAGTGTATGGAGGGCGGGCGGTGTAATATTGTATGAAGAGGGGGTAGCCGTGTAATATTGTATGCAGAGGGAGGTGACTTGTAATACAATATGCAGAGAGGGGTGCCTTGTAATATAGATACAGATGGGGGTGCCGGGTAATATTGTAAGCAGAGGGGGGGGGGGGACATGCAATATTGTATTTAGAGGGGAGTGCCGTGTAATATTTAACGCAGGGGAGGTGTAATATTGCATGGATGGGGATGGTGTAATATTGTGATACTAATCCTAACCCTAAAACTGACCGTAACCTTAACTACAACCCCCAATACCTCACACAGTGACCATAATATATGACTGTCTATATACTGTCTACAGTATATCTGTACCCACTGCATCTTTTATACCTCATACCTGACACATAGTATACACATAGTGTACTGATACGTCAGGTACGATGTATAATAGATGTAGTTTGTACAGTTATATAGCATATAAAGCACTGTATTGATGTCAGGTACAAGGCATAAAAAGATGAAGTGGGTACAGATATATAGTATATCCAGCAGTGTACTGATATGTGAGGTACAAGATATAATATATGCAGCGTGTACAGGTATATAGTATACAAAGCAGTGTACTCATGTGAGATACGAGGTGTAATTTATTCATCATATATCAGTACACTGCTGTGTATACTATACATCATAGATACAGTGTGTACAGATTTTGAAATTTGAAATACAAAGTGTGTTTTTACCTAGTACTGCACATATCAGCACACTGCTGTATATACTATATATACCCACTGCACCTATTATACAACATCTAGAATAAATCAGACACTGATCATTATCTGTTCAATACCATCTCTACAATGCAGCATGGCGGTGGCAGCATCATGTTATGGGGTGTTTTTCAGCGGGGGGACAGGGAGAAGTCAGGGTGGAGGGAAAGCTGAATGGAACAAAGTACAGAGATATTGTTAATAAAAACCTGATCCAAAGTGCTGTAGACATCAGACTGGGTTGAAGGTTCACCTTCCAACAAAACAATGACCCTTAGCATACCACCAAGACAACTCTGTGAATGTCCTTGAGTGATATAGCCAGAGCCCTGACTTGAACACAACTGAACATCTCTAGATAAATCTGACAGAGCTATACAGCATCTGCAGAGAAGAATGGCTGAAAAAATCCAGAAATTCAGGTGTGCAAACCTTGTGACATCATACCCAAGAATACTATG
This sequence comes from Rhinella marina, assembly GCA_900303285.1. Taxonomy (NCBI): domain Eukaryota; kingdom Metazoa; phylum Chordata; class Amphibia; order Anura; family Bufonidae; genus Rhinella; species Rhinella marina. Next base: position 211,045 of record ONZH01019448.1, on the reverse strand, counting down.
TCAATGTAATATTTTCTTTTTTCTTAAAAATAAATAATTAGCAAAGATTATGAACATTCTGTTTTCAGTTTGTCATTATAATATAATGAGTGCTGATTGATGGGAAAAAACAGATTTTTCTTTTAATTTTAGCACAACGCTGCAACATAACAAAATGTTAAAAAAGTTAAAGGGTCTCGGGTCTGAAGACTTTCCAGATTCACTGTGCCCCCAAAGGTGTCCAAACCTTTTAAAAGTATTTCATTTATAACAAGTTATCCACCATCAACAGAGATAGAGAATAACTATTAGATTGGAGGGGGTCAGACCGGAACAGAAGCCCTGTACCCCACAGGGTTCCCTCAAAATGCTGTTCTTCTCCATTCACTGTCAACGGGACTGCTGGAACTGACCACTGTACTCAGCATTCTGTACAGAATGAATGAAGAAGCACAGCACATGCTTGACCAGCTGCTCCATTTATTTTGGGGTCCCTAGGGGTTTACAGGGCCCCCATTTTCGTGACTGGTTGGGTTCCAGAGGTCAGACTCCCACCATCCAATACTCGTAGCCTATACTGGGCAAGTGTTAGTGTGAGCTTCCCATTGTCTCTGTTGATGCCTACTCATAGACTGCCTAGTGGCAACACTCACCACTGTCTGGCAGCCCATTGATCCTTGTAGCAGCAGCTGGTGGTAGGATAGGTATTATTGTATAAAACTAGATAGGTAACAATGGATTTATTATACAGTATATATATATCTACACATACACAGAGATATTTTACAGTAAAGCCATACTTAATACTCACTACTTACATTGGCTCTGTATTATGGTTTGGGATCCACTGTCCATGGTACACTTCCATGAGAGACTAGAGGCTCCTCACTTTCTGAAGACTCTATCTAATATGGGAAATGCATGTGTTATGCAATATACTTTTTCAATCAGAAAGCATTTGCCTACCTGCACATTACTAATACTTTTGCAAAATATCTAGACATTTTACATTGAAATAGGTAAATAACTTTTCATACAAATAAGCATAAGTCAATAGTACAATTAACAAGAAACTTTGTAATATGTCTTATCAGAGAAAAATGAATACTTCTCATGCTCTCAGCTATTTACTTCTTCACGCGTCCTTTCCCACTTGCTAACTGTTCACTTTGAAATATGCTTGAAGATCAGACAGGGTGGGATTAGCTCTGATGAGATATCATATTACACATGTCAATACAAATCTATGGAGAGGGGAGGGATGAGGAATGAGCAGTAGCAGCACTGAGACAAAAGAGACAGGCAGAGACAAAGAGCTGAGGAGGGGCTAATAGGTTTAAACTTTGTGACACACATTCACTCAGGGCACTCCATTGAAGACTTCATTCTAGGTAGAATTTAAGTATTGATTTGCATTATTTCTTGTACACCCTGGGGTGTTGTCCATGTGCTACGACATGGCAACCGGATTGCCACCCCATAGTGCATTCTCAAATCTTTCAAATACACAATACATTACATTGGTTTATTGATAAATCCATTTGTAATTCTTCAGTAAGGCACCTTGTAAATTTTCTGCCGATAAGCACTCATCAATGAAATAGCAATTTGATCAGTGATTGTTTAGCTTCATTTACAGACAGTAATGATTGTGACGGTATGTGACCAAACAATTGTTAAAGGGAATCTGTCAGCTCTGAAACACCCTCCAAACTAGAGTAAGCGATGTATAGTGTAAGTGATGTCGAGTCTGGTTATGTAATTTTTATCTTCATACTCGCTTCAATTCTGATGTTGTGCTCCCACAAACCTACAGTGAAATGCACTCAGTGGACTCCAGTGCTCACTCACATAATGGAGAGGACTCAAAGAAGAGTCCTCTCAATGCCTTTTACTGCCGGTTTGTGGGAGCACAGTGTCAGAATGGAAGTGAGTATGAAGATAAAACTTACATATTCGGATTCAGCATCACTTACACTATACACTGCTTACTCTAGTTCAGGGGGTGTTTCTGAGATGACATGTTCCCTTTAATGTGACTGTTTATTCACATTCAGTTTAATAATTGTCAGCAGCTCATGTCAATTTACATATGGCAATGAGCTATTGACAATGATTATATGGCAACACCCCATATTTGCTCTTATCCATCTGTATGGAAGCACAATGGGGTTTAGGAGGGAAAAAGCAAAATAAGGATTTTGCTGGTCTGACTTTGCAGACTTGGGGTTTATTTTTCACCATATTTTTTAACGGTCGTGTTTGTGCTCAGTTTTTATTTCCTTTATTTTTGGGGGGTTGGGGGAAGAAATTGTAATCAGTCTTGGGCTACTTTCACACTAGCGTTTTTGCTGGTTCCGGCAGGGTTCAACAAAAACGCTTTCGTTACTGATAGTTGGATATATTAAACAAATATATGTATATAAATCTCTCTATATAAATATGGTGCAGAATGCTCGTGTACAAGCCGATGTTTGGTGTTTCCATACAAAGAAGGCAGTATAAGCATAAGTTTACTGCAGTTAAAAAAATATCTGAACACTAGCTAAAAATGAACATTTATATATATTCTCAAAAAAGTGAGTAAACCCCCTCACCTTTTTTGGAATATTTTATTAGTGGGACAACACTGAAGATATGACACTTTGATACAATGTAAAATAATCAGTGTACAGATTGTATAACAGTGTAAATTTGGTGTGCCCTCAAAATAACTCAACACCGCCATTATTGTCTAAACCGCTGACAATCCCTAAGTGAAAATTGTTCCCAAAGTGTTAATATTTTGTGTGGCCACCCTTATTTTCCAGCACTACCTTAACTCTCTTGGGCATGGAGTTCACTAGAGCTTTACAGGTAGCAATTGGAATCTTCTTCCACTCCTCCATGACGACATTACAGAGCTGGTGGATGTTAGAGACCTTGCGCTCCTCCACCTTCCGTTTGAGGATGCCCCACAGATGCTCAATAGGGTTTAGATCTGGAGACATGCTTGGCCAGTTCAGCACCGTCACCCTTAGTTTCTTTAGCAAGGCAGTGGTCGTCTTGGAGGTGTGTTTGGGGTCGTTATCATGTTGGAATACTGCCCTACGGCCCAGTTCCCAAAGGATTGTGCTCTGCTTCAGTATGTCACAGTACATGTTGGCTTTGATGGTTCCCTCAATGAACTGTAGCTCCCCAAAGCTGGCAGCACTCATGCAGCCCCAAACCATGACACTCCCACCACCATACTTGGTTGCCACCACACACGCTTGACACCATCTGAACCAAATAAGTTTATTTTGGTTCCAGTAACCCATTTCCTTAGTCTGCTTGTCGTCAGCAAACTTTCTGCAGGCTTCTTGTGCATCATCTTTAGAAGAGGCTTCCTTCTGGGATGACCAATTTGATGCAGTGTGTGGGGTATGGTCTGAGCACTGACAGGATGACCCCTTTACCTCTGCAGCAATACTGGCAGCACTCATAAGTCTATTTTGAAAAGACAACCTCTCAATATGATACTGAGCATGTACACTGAACTTGTTTGGTTGACCAAGGTGAGGCCTATTCTGAGTGGAACCTGTCTTGTTAAACCGCTGTATGGTCTTGGCCACCGTGCTGCAGCTCAGTTTCAGGTTGTTGGAAATTTTCTTACAGCCTAGACCACCTTTATGTAGAGCAACAATTCTTTCTTTTTCATATCCTCAGAGAGTTCTTTGCCAGGAGGTGCCACTTCCAGTGACCGGTATGAGAGAGTGTGAGAGGGATAAGACCAAATTTAACACACATGCTCCCCATTCACACCTGAGACCTTGTAACACCAATGAGTCACATAACACCAGGGAGGGAAAATGGCTAATTGGGCACAATTTGGACATTTTCACTTAGGGGCGTACTCATTTTTGTTGCCAGCGGTTTGGACATTAATGGCTGTGTGCTTAGTTATTTTGAGGGCGCACCAAATTTACACAATCAGTGAAATGACTACTTTATATTGTATCAAAGTGTCATATTGTCAGAGTTGTCCCATGAAAAGATATAATAAAATATTTCTAAAAATGTGAGAGGTGAGATACTGCATGTGTGTGTGTGTGTGTGTGTGTATATATATCTATCTATATATAATCTATCTCTCTCTCTCATATATATATATATATATATATATATATATATATATATATATATAAAGACAAATACCGCAGCACATCCAATAGGTGAAAAATGTGTGTCCTTTTATTCACCCAAGCAGCGACGTTTCAGTCCTCTTACTGGGACCGTTTTCAAGCTTGCTGGCACACGCTTATTACTTATTACAGTTACCTATTTTTGTTTTTCTTTTGTGTGTGTGTATATATATATATATATATATATATATATATATATATATATATATATACACACACACACACAGTGGAGGAAATAAGTATTTGATCCCCCACTGACTTTAAAAGTTGTAATACTAAAAAATAAATGAAACGTCTCATAATTTTATGCCAGCTTTATTTTAACAGTACCACATAGAATATCAAAAGAAAAACGGAGAAAATTGCATAAAATGAGAAATAAAAAATAATTTGCATTTCTTTGAGGGAAATAAGTATTTGATCCCCTAGGAAAACATCATTTAATACTTGGTGGCAAAACCCGTGTTGGCAAGCACAGCAGTCAGACGTTTCTTATAGTTTTTTATAAGGTTTGCACACACTTCAGGAGTAATTTTGGCCCACTCCTCTCTGCAAGGCATCGCCATATCCTTAAGGTTTTTAGGCATGCATTTGGAAACGCGAAGCTTCAGCTCTCTCCATAGATTTTCGATGGGTTTGAGGTCAGGAGACTGGCTAGGCCATTCCATGACCTTGATATGCTTCTTATGGAGCCACTCCTTTGTTTCTTTGGCTGTATGTTTTGGGTCGTTGTCGTGCTGAAAGACCCATCCACGACCCATTTTCAGTGCCCTGGCGGAGGCAAGGAGGTTGTCACCCAGGATTTTGCGATACATTGCCCCGTTCATCTTCCTGTCAATGCGGTGAAGTTGGCCTGTGCCCTTAGAAGAAAAACACCCCCAAAACAAAAAACTTCCACCGCGATGCTTGACGGTGGGGATGGTATTCTTAGGGTCATATTCTGTATTTTTATTCCTCCAAACACGTCGAGTTGAGTTGAGGCCAAAGAGCTCAATTTTGGTCTCATCTGACCACAGCACCTTCTCCCAGTCTCTCTCTGAGTTATTAATATGTTCATTGGCAAACTTGAGGGGGGCCTGGACGTGAGCCTTCTTGAGCAGAGGAACCTTGCGTGCACTGCAGAATTTTAAACCATTAGGTCTCAGTGTATTACCAATGGTTTTTTTGGAGACTGTGGTCCCAGCTGCCTTGAGATCATTACTCAGCTCCTCCCGTGTAGTTCTTGGCTGATTTTTAGCCTTTCTCATGATCAATGAGACTCCATAAGGTGTTATCTTGCATGGAGCTCCAGGCCTGGGTCGATTGACAGTAATGTTGTACTTCTTCCACTTCCAAATAACTGCACCAACAGTTGTCACCTTCTCATCCAGCTTCTTACTTATGGCTTTGTAGCCCATTCCAGCCTTGTGTAAGTCAACAATTTTGTCCCTGACATCTTTAGACAGCTCTTTAGTCTTGCCCATGGTGGAGATGTTGGAGTGTCACTGAGACTGTTGGCAGGTGGCCTTTTATACAGGTGACAATTTGGGACAGGTGTCTCTCATCCAGGTCACGACTTCACTGTGATTAGGGTGTGTCAGTGGTCTGTGGGAGCCAACATTAGTCATGGTTTTACTAGGGGATCAAATACTTATTTCCCTCAAAGAAATGCAAATTATTTTTTATTTCTCATTTCATGTAATTTTCTCCGTTTTTCTTTTGATATTCTATGTGGCACTGTTAAAATAAAGCTGGCATAAAATTATGAGACGTTTCATTTATTTTTTAGTATTAAAACTTTTAAAGTCAGTGGGAGATAAAATACTTATTTCCTCCAGTGTGTATATATATATATATATATATATATATATATATATATATATATACACATACACACACACACACAGTGCCTAGCGAAAGTATTCGGCCCCCTGGAACTTTTTAACCTTTTGCCACATTTAAGGATTCAAACAAAAAGATATAACATTTTAAATTTTTGGTGAAGAATCAACAACAAGTGGGTCACAATTGTGAAGTGGAACGAAATTTATTGGATCATTTAAACTTTTTTTGTAATAATAAAACTGAAAAGTGGGGCGTGCAAAATTATTCGGCCCCCTTGCATTAATACTTTGCTGTGCCAACTTTGGCTACGATTACAGCTGCAAGTCGCTTGGAGTAAGTCTCTATCAGTTTTGCACATCTAGAGACTGAAATTCTTGCCCATTCTTCCTTGCAAAACAGCTCAAGCTCTTTGAGGTTGGATGGAGAGCGTTTGTGAACAGCAGTTTTCAGCTCTTTCCACATATTCTCAATTGGATTCAGGTCTGGACTTTGACTTGGCCATTCTAAGATCTGGATACCTTTATTTTTGAACCATTCCATTGTAGATTTTGCTTTATGTTTGGGATCATTGTCTTGTTGGAAGATAAATCTCCGTCCTAGTCTCATGTGTTTTGCAGACTCCAACAGGTTTTCATCCAGAATGGTCCTGTATTTGGCTCCATCCATCTTCCCATTAATTTTAACCATCTTCCCTGTCCCTGCTGATGAAAAGCAGGCCCAAACCATGATACTGCCACCACCATGTTTGATAGTGGGGATGGTGTGTTCAGGGTGATGAACAGTGTTGCTTTTACGCCAAACATATCGTTTTGCATTGTTTCCAAAAAGTTCGATTTTGGTTTCATCTGACCAGAGCACCTGCTTCCACATGTTTGGTGTGTCTCCCAGGTGGCTTGTGGCAAACTGTAAACGAGACTTTTTATGGATATCTTTGAGAAATGGCTTTCTTCTTGCCACTCTTCTATAAAGGCCAGATTTGTGAAGTGTCCGACTGATTGTTGTCCTATGGACAGACGCTCCCACCTCAGCTGTAGATCTCTGCAGTTCATCCAGAGTGATCATTGGCCTCTTGGCTGCATCTCTGATCAGTCTTCTATTTGTTTGGGATGAAAGTTTAGAGGGACGGCCGGGTCTTGGTAGATTTGCAGTGGTCTAATACTCCTTCCATTTCAATATGATCGCTTGCACAGTGCTCCTTGGGATGTTTAAAGCTTGGGAAATGTTTTGGTATCCAAATCCGGCTTTAAACTTCTCCACAACAGTATCATGGACCTGCGTGGTGTGTTCCTTTGTCTTCATGATGCTCTCTGTGCTTTAAACAGAACCCTGAGACTTTCACAGAGCAGGTGCATTTATACGGAGACTTAATTACACACAGGTGGATTCTATTTATCTTCATCAGTCATTTAGGACAACATTGGATCATTCAGAGATCCTCAATGAACTTCTGGAGTGAGTTTTCTGAACTGAAAGTAAATGGGCCAAATAGTTTTGCACGCCCAACTTTTCAGTTTTATTATTACAAAAAAAGTTTAAATGATCCAGTAAATTTCGTTCCACTTCACAATTGTGACCCACTTGTTGTTGATTCTTCACCAAAAATTAAAATGTTAGATTTTTTTGTTTGAAGCCTGAAATGTGGCAAAAGGTTGAAAAGTTCCAGGGGGCCAAATACTTTTATTTTTTTATTTTTTTAAACAAAAAAGTGCACAGATGATGCAAAAAAAAATAAATCCCTGTGCCAAAAACGTACGTACAGAAAAGTAAGTGGCAAAAATATGTCACAGATTGTTCGTCCTTTGCAAAAGGGGACATGGGGGGAATGGGGTAAATTAGGGATCTGGAACTGCTGCAGATAAACAAAAAAAAAAGATCACTGCAGTAGCCCCAGAGATTTATTCTTTCTTCTTCCACAGGACAGCAATGAAGATTGCAATGGAGCAGGTGGAACCACATGTCCCAGCAATACAACCAGCAGCACACAGAACCAAAGAACCTTTCTGCATAAAGTCACCAGCTAGAATGGCTGCCTACAGAGTGGTTCTTCAGATTCCCTCTGCTGCTATAGCGCTGTCACAACCAATTGTAGCACTGGCAGGGGATGCCAAACACTAGAGTCCCTTGACCTCAGGGGAGACTGATGCTGTCTGATTCAGCACCAGTCATTCCCATATGAGCCCCCCTGCAGCACCATAACTGATTAAAAACTCTGCCAATGCTGTGATGGGTTGGGCTTCACTAACTGGCCAATCACAGCGATCAGGGATGCAGAGGGGTGGTAAAACATCATGAAGCCCTTAATTGTTGTGGAGAACGGATTTCCTTTGTGTTCTGCATGTATGGCGGTTTAGTCATGTCCTCCGGTTGCATACAGGTTAAAAACCTATTTTGTAAATTAGTATTCTATTTTCAGCCTCTGCTTGTGGAGGCTCATATGATCCCCAATTAAACTCTTCTAATCTAAAGGCCAGCATGAATGGAGGTTGAAAATAGTTTACGTCAAAATTTTAAAATAATTATTTAATTACAAATGGGGGTTGGGGGCAAAGCGTTTTTTAAAGAGTGCCTCTTTAATGAACAGACAGGGATACACTTGTCCAGTGTCTAATTACATGATCTTTCTGTTCTATCTGTTGCACTAAATACAAAAAGCAGTAAGGTTTAGTGCTTCTGTCTCATGCCTTAGACATATGATGACTGAGCTTGATAAAAAAATTTAAAAAAATAAAAACATAAACATACAGTATGATGCAGAATGGGCAGAATGTTTTGGAAGCTCAACAGCTGTAATTGTAAAGACAAAAAGTTGAATATGTCTAAAACATATATAACAGCAGAACGCAATTCACTGATGTGGCATGGACTGAGCCTAATGTGATTGTTATTCTCTGCCATGAAGTAACCCTCTGTCTCTTAAAAATATGAACACTGGAAGCACATTTTTTAGGCTTTGACTATTCTATCTAATAGTTGTTTATCAATATTATTCTTAATAAAGTGAGCACTAGGTATCTAGGCACAACCATGGACATAAAAGCTATTATCCATTACTCACATTCTGTCGCCTTATACTGCCACGAGGTTTAGGAATCGGTTTTGAGAGTCGAGAGACTACTGCTTCAGGATGACGGGATTTCTGTGCCTGTATAGCCAGTTGATATGCGACCTCAAATGCCTGACCTAGAGTAAGAATTATTTCATAGGCCTGGTTCTGTAGAAAGAGACAGAACATATATTGAATTTGAATCAAAACAGAAAATGCATTTTAGAATTGGTTACCAGAAAATAAACCTTGCCTTAGGACCCAAAAAATGAAAAGCTTTACAGCTTCCTAATACACTTTTAGTTGCCTTAGAGAGGTTTTCCAGGATTTACATATTCATGTACTATCCTCAGGACAGGTGTGAGGAATAAGGAATCATGATCCAGGTTAGCCATGGTTTAATCATAGGAATCATGATCCATGTTAGGTATGACTTAATCACAGCCATCTGCTGGCAACTAGCAGATGGAGTAAACACCGCAGGGGTCCTGCTTTCAAAGCAGGTCACTTGTATGTCACTTGTATACAATTCACGCCTTAGTAAGAGCCCTCAACAGGGAGCTATCAGCTTGTTAGCCATGATACCCACTTTCCAGACAAAAAAAAACCTCCAAACAGGGCCAATACCAGGAGAAAGGGAACCTATTAAAGTCCAAGAGGGAGAGAGATTAGTTATCCCTGACGAAGGAATATGCTTATTCCGAAACGCGTCGGATGAATCTTGGTCCCTACAGGCACCCTTTCCTAGCGTGTGACGTCACACTAAAGCTTCTCCTTGGTAACAGCCAGCAGAGTTTCCCACGTGCACGCTTGCTTCCAGCCGGAGCAGCGCGCTTACCGTGGATGCACTCAGTAGAGGTATGCAGGAACAACGCACCCTACCAATACTAGGACACAGTATCGCTTCCCTGTTTTAAAACTCCAGCAAAAATAAACAGGTACTTTTTTATCTATTTATCTAGTTCACAATTGAATGACAGCAGATGACTTTGTGATCTTTTCTTTGGCCCGAGATACATATATATCCTTTGTTGGCAATGACAGAGGTCAAATGTTTTCTGTAAGTCTTCACAAGGTTTGCACACACTGTTGCTGGTATGTTGGCCAATTCCTCCATGCAGATCTCCTCTAGAGCAGTGATGTTTTGGTGCTGTAGCTGGGCAACACGGACTTTCAACTCCCTCCAACGGTTTTCTATGGGGTTGAGATCTGGAGACTGGCTAGGCCACTCCAGGACCTTGAAATGTTTCTTATGAAGCCACTCCTTCGTTGCCCTGGCGGTGTGATTTGGATTATTGTCATGCTGAAAGACCCAGCCACGTTTCATCTTCAATGCCCTTGCTGATGGAAGGAGGTTTGCACTCAAAATCTCACTATACATGGCCCCATTCATTCTTTCATGTACATGGATCAGTCGTCCTGGTCCCTTTGCCACCCCCAAGCTTCACAGTAGGTATGGTGTTCTTTGGCTGCAACTCAGCATTCACTCTCCTCCAAACACGACGAGTTGTGTTTCTACCAAACAGTTCTACTTTGGTTTCATCTGATCATATGACATTCTCCCAAAACTCTTCTGGAACATCCAAATGCTCTCTAGCAAACTTCAGACAGGCCCGGATATGTACTGGCTTAAACAGGGGGACACGTCTGGAACTGCAGGATCTGAGTCCCTGGCGGCGTAGTGTGTTACTGTGTCCCAGCTTTCTGCAGGTCATTCACTAGGTCCCCCCGTGTGGTTCTGGGATTTTTGCTCACAGTTCTAGTGATCATTTTGACCCCACGGGGTGAGATCTTGCGTGCAGCCCCTGATCGAGGGAGATTATCAGTGGTCTTGTATGTCTTCCATTTTCTAATTATTGCTCCCACAGTTGATTTCTTCACACCAAGCTGCTTGTCTATTGCAGATTCAGTCTTCCCAGCCTGGTGCAGGTCTACAATATAGTTTCTGGTGTCATTCGACAGATCTTTGGTCTTCACCATAGTGGAGTTTGGAGTGTGACTGTTTGAAGTTGTGGACAGGTGTCTTTTATACTGATAAGTTCAAACAGGTGCCTTTACTACAGGTAACGAGGAGAGGACAGAGGAGCCTCTTAAAGAAATAGTTACTGGTCTGTGAAAGCCAGAAATCTTGATTGTTGGTAGGTGACCAAATACTTATTTACTACCAAAATTTGTAAATTATTATAATATTATTTGCATGTAGCTGTACAGTGGGCCTATATACAAACACTGTTTCTGTACAGTTAACATGACTTATGTCTATTCCATTTGTTCGGATATCCACCATCCGCAAAAACTGTCACAGAAATGTAAACTTGGGACTATTTCATTTAATTTTTCTTTTCTTTGTCAAAAAAGATTAACACATGCTTTGCAAAATACATATTATAAAAACCTTAGTCCTTTTGCTTGTTTAATGTCTATATGTCTTGCTGTAATATACTGGCATTTACGTGCATGCTCCATTCCCCCTGCTCTGCACCTTTTTCCTTAGGTCATATTCTCACTAGCCACAAGGAGCTCTAGCACCTGCTACACAACGTTTTGAGGGAACGCCCTTTCTCAACCTTCATCATCATTATGACCTGGATCCCATGTAAATACTTCACATATATTAGACATGATACTCATTAAGCATTAAAAGAACATACAATCTTTTTTTTTTCAAAATAACAGAAGCATAATAAGATATGATGATACATATCTAGCAGTTGATATGCACTGTAACTCCAATTCTACAAGAATACATTACAGAGTTCATTCAGCCCTTTAGATGCTGAATCCAAAATGCTTCTCTCTGCACTAACCTCATGGAGTTCACCCCTTTTTTACCTACCACATGTTCTTATATTGGTCACCTAAGTTCACTGACATAATGTTGTCTGTCATAAAAGTGTCTTGCTACACTAGTTCCTCTGTATGTTTTAACGTTTTCAAATTTTTCTTTTTCAATTTATTTTTTCCTTTCTCTTTGTTAATTTCTTCTTCATTTTTATGAATGACTTGTGTTCATTCAACCTTGTTTTCACTGCACTTCACGTCTCCATAGCATTTACTGTATGGGCATTTTAGTAAGTAAATTACTCATTTTGTATCACATGTATAGTTGTGTAGTTTTATCTTTATTCTGTTCATTGGAATCTTATTACATATATTTGATCGTATTAAATAATTAATTGTGCTTTTTCCTTTCTGTATAGTTGATCCTCTTTCTTCATTTTGACGTATTTTATTAATTTTCTTTGGATATCCTCTCTCTATGAATTTTTATAGAGAGGAAAATATAGAGAAATTTAAAGCTCACTTTTATAAAATAAACTGGTGAAGTTTTAAAGAGACACTTGTAACTATTTACATAGTAGGGTGAATACCTGGGCAGAAGACAGAAGAAATAAGGAAACAATATAGAAAAAGACGATATTGGGAATAAAATGAGATTAAGATCTACTACACGACAAAACAAATCTCATTTTTTTAGGAAAGGGAAATATGAAAGGCAAAAAAACCCCAAAAAAATAGGATCCAAGTACTTCATCAGAAAAAGAGGAAACATTGAAGAAAAATTAAATGAAGAAAAATAAATACAGATTTTGATGGTAAATATATTATCTAAAGAATGGGAGCAATGGCAAATAAAAGTATTAAAAAGGGACCTGTCACCACTCATGACATGCCTGTTTGAACAGCTTCATGCATTCCCCCATGTAATAATAATTCTGGAACATTTATTCTTATGGCTCTATGTTGTGCCATTACTTTATTATTTCTACTAGAAGTTCTGAATAAATTGCTATTTGCCTTCAGTAAGGGAACAGAGGGGAGGTAACCAGTTGGGGGTGTGCATAACATTAATCTCCTTTATGTAATGTCCCACAGAAATTAAGAAAACGATGAAACTTCGAAGAAATATAAAAATAATTTGTGTAAAAAAGAAAAGCAAGCACATAAAAAGAGCTGACAAGGGAGAAGCCATAGTGATAATGGATCAAAATATAATGAATACGTCAGAAGCAAAATGCTAATTAGAAGATAGGCTACTTTCACACTAGCGACAGGGGTGTCCGGCAGGCTGATCTGTGCTGCCACTAGTGCACCTGTGCAGCCCGTACTACGCTCCGTCCCCATTCACTATAATGGGGGTGGGCCGGAGTTTCGGCCGCAGTGCAGCAAACATGTCAAGAGGCGGCTGGACTAAAATTACAACTTGATCATAAAACTCTCCGAAAAGGTTGGGAATGTGGTCATTTTAGATAACTCCACATATAAAGAAATGTGTCTAACCATCCTCAGTGACACTAGCTTTTATCGTAAAACTGAATAAGAATCCAGGTCCCATCTTTGCAGCTGAACTAAAAGAATTCTTAAAGGGGTATTCTGGTAAAGTAACTTAATTTTTGAAAAACTGCATTAAGGCTGCAAGCTGTAACCCAACCAGAACCCATACCTATACAGATTTTTAACCAGAGTTTTTACCTCGCAATCCATTTGTCTAGCTCCTGTGTGAGCCTGCAACACACTGAGTATCATGGATCATCCCTCACAAAACTACAATCTCCGGGGGCGTGGCTGGACATGGAGGAGTGAGGACGCTCAGCACAAGAGCTCCGCTGTATCCCCATACTTAATCAGCAGCCATCCACTCCCCACAATGGGCAAAACAGCCAAAAAGGGTCGAGCCAAGTCATCTGCTCCCCTGGTCCACTCACAAAGTGACCTTACTGAATATTTCGCCAGGCAACCCGTGTCTCTTACCGGCAGCCTGGCTGGCCTAGCTTCTGGGACGCAAGATGGCGGCGGCTCCTCTCCCAGGCAAAGCGCTGCCTCACCATCGGCCTCTCCCTTGCAGCATCAGTCGCGGGGGCGCCGCTCCCAATCGGCACCCCCGTTCCCCTCACCTGACGACTTGCATCAGCGGTGCTCCTCTTTGTTGCCGCTTTCAGGAGGAGACGTGGAGGAAGACGCGCAAGGCGCCATCATACCACACGTGCGTCGGGACGATGCAACCTCCGCTTCCAGGACCAGCGCGAGAGGCCCGCAACCTGAAGCTCCACTGCTCCCACAGCAAGTATTACCTCACCAGGGGCCCCTCCTGTCTCCTACATTAATCAATATGCCCCACAATGGCCAGGACAGGGCCACAGCAATACCCTTCTGCCCTTTAGGGCCACAGCAATACCCTTCTGCCCTTTAGGGACTTCATTTTCCCCTGGGGTGACAACATATGGCTCCCAGCCTCCAAGAGCCCAGCATGGGGTCCTCAATACCCCAAATCCGGCCCAACCTTTTTGTGCCAGTACCTCTCAGACCACCCAGCAATCCCCCCCAGCACCGAAAAGGGGTCCCCAGTCTCCATCACCTTCTCCAGATCCATCCTTAGCGGCATCCCCCCACTGGTCTACGGGATCGTCTTGGGACGGATCCCATCCTCCTGCTCCTGATAAGGGATTTCTGGCCCTGGCTATGGGCCCCAAAGCTCCTTCTAACAGGGCTTCTGATCTGGCCTCCCAGCCGTTACTTCCAACCTCACGCTCACCCTCTACAAAAGGGACACCACCGCATGATGATAATTCCAGACCCCCTACTATGGCGGATTTACGTGCTCTTATCTGTTCCTTACCCTCAAAGGACGACCTTTCTATTTTTGCTGCTAGCATATTACAGGAGTGTAAGCAGGAATTCTCTCAACTTCGCACGGATATGTCCGCTCTTTCTGAACGAGTGGATACGATTGCACAAGATCATACAACATTGGCCGCAGAGGTTAAGGCCTTGCAAGTTACAACTCAAGCCCACTGAGAGCACATGGTTGCCCTACAACAACATCTCGACGACATTGAAAACAGAGGGCGTCGAAACAATCTCCGTATACGGGGTTTGCCAGAAACGGTTACCACCTCTTCTCTGCTGCCCACTGTTGTTACAATTTTCAATGATCTCCTGGATCGTCCTCCAACTACTCCTATTGAGATTGACAGAGTGCATAGGGCACTGCGTCCCCCTGCTCCGGACGGGTCCAGGCCCAGGGACATCATCTGCCGTATTCATTTTTATGCTCTTAAGGAACAAATCCTCTATAAAGCTCGCCAACATCCCTCGATGACTTTTGATGGAGCTCCTATTATGATACTGCAGGATCTATCTCGTCACACCCTGGCACAGCGGGCCGCTTTGAAGCCCCTTCTCAATATGCTGCGAGATCACGACATTCCGTACCGCTTGGGTTACCCTTTTGCGCTTATTGCTGGTCACAAAGGCCAGTCTGCAATTTTCCGGAATCCAGCGGACCTCCCCGCCTTTCTCCACAAGCTGGAACTCCCAGTGATGAAACTTGGGCAGTGGCCCTCACTTCTCACAACAGCATCTAGTATCTCTCAACGTGTGCCGCCATCTCCAGTATTGGGGGACAGAGACCCGGGTTTGTCTACCCGCGCCCCCAGAAGAAGACGCCAACAACAATCCGTCTCTTCCCGCTCTTCTTTGCTAGGGCCAAGCAGCTAAGATCTTTTCTTTATAGGACTCCTACTATTCTGCTAAGCGTGTCTTTAGGTCCTAAGTGATTCATTTGCTCTATGTATTTGCCTTTAGGTCCGCCGTTATTCTCTGTTCTCTCTATTAAGTGGATGGTTATCAAGTGTTTTATTCTTTCTCACCACTATTAGGGGTTGCGGCGGTCTCTCTTCTGTTTGGCTGCCACTTAACCCAAACTATTCGAGACGCTCCCCTGAGATCTGGTATCTCAGGTGACAGTCTCTTCTGACCTGTTGGTCTTCTCTCCATACACAGTATTTGCCTGTGTTTAGTTCATAGACACCGTTTTATAGTTTATAGAGAAGGGGGATTTCCCAATCCCCCCCCCTTTTTTTTTTTTTTTTTTTGTTTTCTTCTTCTCCCTTCCTAAATCCTCTCCCTTTGTGTCTTCCTATACCTCTAACCATGTCTTCCCTGAAGTTCGCGTCTTTCAATGCCAAAGGCCTCAACGCTCCAGAGAAAAGGTCGCAAATCCTTCACCACTTCCACCGGCAACAGGTACAGATTGTTTGTTTTCAGGAAACTCATTTCAAAAAAAGTGTTGCTCCTAGTATTCGGCATAAATATTATACAACTTGGCACTTTGCCAACTCTGAGCTGACTAAAACCAAGGGGGTCGCCATAGCGATACACAAATCCTTGACTCATCAAGTGCTCAGCTGTACGATTGATGCCGAAGCTAGGTATATTGTACTCTCCCTCCTTATCAGTGGCCAAGAGTTTACTTTCCTCAATGTTTATGCCCCTAATCAGAATCAGGTTTCTTTCCTCACTGACTTCATAGATAAAGTGCTCCCCTTGGTGAGAGGTACAGTAATACTATGCGGGGACCTAAACTTAACTTTGGATCCCACACTTGATAACTCCTCGGGGCGGGCCGCTCTTTCCTATCAGGCAATCAAGAAGGTTAAGAAGGCTTTCCTGCAATTGCAATTAGGTGATGCATGGCGTATTCAGCATCCCACAGACAGAGGCTACACGTATTTCTCTCCGCCTCACTCTTCATACAGCCGTATTGACTACATCTTAGTTCAACACCGGGCTCTGGCCTGGCTAGAGTCTACTCACATAGGTAATATATTGTGGTCCGATCACGCACCCATATTCTGCTCTCTCAAAATCCCCAATCTTACGAAGGGTCAGTGGACATGGAGACTGAATGAGTCCCTCCTCCTTGATACAGTCTGCGCTGCAGATATCTCCCTGACTATCACAAACTTCCTTACTGATCATTCACAAGATACTACCTCCCTGCCTATACAATGGGAGGCTCTCAAATGTGTTTTACGGGGTGTCTTTATTAAACATGGAGCTCGATTCAAGAAGGAGAAAGCTCATTCGCTTACCGTTGCCCTTCAAAAAGTTGCCTCTCTTGAACTGGCCCACAAACGTGCTCTTTCACAGCCCATTCTGTGTGACCTTCAAAATGCTTGCCTAGAGGCTAAACGTCTGCTGGAGAACTCTTACAGGCGAATGGTGCAAACCTGTCGTAGCAAGTTCTACGAATATGGCAACAAGAGCGGGCGTATGTTGGCCAGGGCTTTGAGAGGGCAACTTGCTACCTCACATATCCCAGTAATCAAACGCTTGATGGCTCTTTGGCTCATACTACACCAGATATCGCAGCTTCCTTTCACACTTTTTATTCCAATCTCTATAATTTACCGCCCTCTGCTGCTCCGCAGGATCCCCCTCTTTCATCTGTCCCCCACCTATCTGTAGAGGACTCAGCATCCCTGGATACCCCCTTTTCATCAGAAGAACTTCAGGAGGTGATCAAATCCTTACCAGGGGGAAAAAGCCCGGGACCGGACGGTCTCACAGCTAGATTTTACAAAATGTTCTCTTCTTCTCTTTCCCCCATCCTTCTCAATGTCTTTGGTTCAGTGTCGGCGGGACTCCCCTTCCCGGCACAAACCACGGAAGCTCATATAGCAGTTGTTCCTAAACCGGGCAAAGACCCGCAGATGTGTGCGAGTTATCGCCCAATATCCTTATTGAATGTGGATTTAAAAATATTTGCCAAATTGATAGCAAACCGCTTGAATCCTTTTTTGCCTTCTTTAATCCACCTTGACCAGGTGGGGTTTGTGCCGGGAAGGGAGGCTAGAGACAATACCCTGAAGACTATAGATATTATTCATTATGCCCAGTCCCACCAGATCCCTCTCATGATCCTCTCCCTTGACGCGGAAAAGGCCTTTGATCGTATATCATGGCCAGCTCTTTGTGCTACTTTATCACACATAGGTCTGGGCCCATGGCTCACATCCAAAATTCTTGCATTATATCAGACCCCATCGGCAAGAATCAAAATAAATGGCACGCTCTCTCCTGCCCTTGCAATACACAATGGGACCCGCCAGGGATGCCCGTTATCTCCCTTGCTCTATGTTCTAGTTATGGAACATCTTTTATCTGCAATCCGTGAAAACCCAGATATTGCTGGCATCAAAATTGGCAACACTGAATACAAGTGTTCGGCCTTTGCGGATGACCTTTTGCTATATATCACTAACCCTCACATCTCCCTCCCCTCTCTGCAGAAGGAAATATCCCGCTTTGGACTATGGTCTAATTTCAAAATTAATATGTCAAAGTCCTCTGCCCTGAATGTCTCACTGCCCCAAGCCCTGGTCTCCAACCTCCAATCCTCCTTCCCCTTTACATGGCCTGCACAAGGTATCTCCTATCTGGGTATTAAAATCCGCTCTGATTTATCAAAATTATTTAAAGATAATTTAGCTCCTCTCCTTTTCAGTTTTCAAAAAGATCTTGATAGTTGGCATCGGAAGGATTTCTCTTGGTTTGGTAGAATAAGTATCATCAAGATGAATCTTCTTCCAAAATTGCTTTACCTTCTGCAAACTATTCCAGTTCGCCTGCCTGCTACATTTTGGGCCCAACTACGTAGATGCTTCACAAAGTTTGTTTGGGCTCCAGGTAGACCATGAATTCGCTGGGATGTTCTAACTCGTCCCAAGGACGAGGGAGGATTGGGATTACCAGACTGTAGATTATACTACCATTCCTGCGCATATGCCCGCCTATTAGACATGTTCCGACTTCATAAACCAAAAGCTTGGGTCCGTATTGCTGTGGAATGTTCCTCTGTTATTCTAACAGCTGTCCCCTGGCTGATGGGCCCTTTGCGGGATCGTTTATCTGCTCTCTCATATACCACAAAACACACCTTTGCAATTCTGGACTCGATAGGTCCAAATTGCTCTCTTATTGACCCCCTCGGGCCCCTCACCCCGGTGACAGACCACCCCTCATTTCCTCCAGGTAGCTCAACCTTTTCATTCCTCAATCAATCTAAAATCCATCCCTTAAGATTCTGCCAGGTGCTTTCGGCGTCCTCACTGAAACCTTTATCGTCTATTCTAAATTATGCTGAACCCTCCCCACGGCACCATTTTGAATACCTCCAACTCCAACACTTCTATGCCGCTACCCGACCCACACATAAACTCTCCAGAAAATTAACAACCTTTGAGCAGCTTTGTCTAGCGCCGTCAGGGGTTTTCCGAGACATCTCATCACTATATAAACTGCTTGTCCAACAGAGAACCGCCCAAGCACCGTCTTTCTGCAGAGCATGGGAGGCTGACCTAGGTATCCAATTAACCCAAACTCAATGCCATAAATGCTATCAGCTCTCACACAAAGCCTTGGCATCCACAAAATCCCAAGAAACTTGCTATAAAGTAGTATCACGCTGGTATAGGGTGCCTTCGCTTCTGCATAAATGGTTCCCATCGGTCTACGATCGTTGTTGGCGATGTGGTGTGGGTGAAGGAACCCTGCTCCACGTATGGTGGCACTGCCCAATCTTACGCAATTTCTGGGATTCCATCCACAAAGCCATATGTGAAGTGACGGGCATCCTGTTTCCGAACTCCTCTGAAGCTTTCCTTCTATATGTTTTTGATTTGAATATTCCGGCATACAAAAAATCTCTCCTTAAATATCTTATCCAGGCGGCTAAAACAGTGATCCCTCGCCACTGGAAGGAAACAACCCCACCTACAGTGGAGGAGTGGTTTGAGGAGGTTATGTTACATCAGAGAATGGAAGAACTGATCATTCACAACTCTATGGAGTTAGATCATTTTCTTAAAGTATGGGGCCCTTGGGACTCTTTTCGCTCCTCGAGTGCATATCAAAACATATGAACGTATTGTTGCAAGTTCCTCAAACCAGTCCTTGCACCTAGTCACCTCTGTCTTGTTCTCACCCATCTGTGCTTTCCTTTTCCTCTCCCTCCCCTTTTCTCCCCCCTAAATTTTATTTATTTTTTTTTCTTTCTTTCTTTCTTCCCCTCCGTGCTTTGTTAGTCGGTTTCTTATAGGTCGGCAACTGCCGATTAGCATGTTAGTACATTATCTGGTCATACGGTTGTATTCATTCACTGTCCTTACTGTGTCTAATGCCTATCTTTCCATATATACATAATTTGCAAGTTTTCTCCCCAAAGAAAACAAGTATGACACATGTATCTTTGTTTCGATACAAATTGCTTTATTCATTGGATTTGCGTGTTAACATACATGTTTAGAAAAATTCTTGAAAAATTCAATAAAACATTTGAATTGAAAAAAAAAACTACAATCTCCACAATCCCTAGCTTTCCTGCTGTGAGTTTGTGCTTGTTCATGAGTGTTGGTGTTTACTGATTGGCTGCCTGATATCACAGTCCAGTCACACAACCTCTACTCAGTAATCACCAACACACTAACATTTAGCTAGAGAATTGATAGCAACACACTGAGCATGCTCGACCTAATAAAGGCTCAGAACTACAGGTTGATGCCTCTGAGACATAAGGTCTGTGAGCGGGCCATATGTCCCGGAGCGGCATCGATTGTGCACATTGATTACAATGATGCTGTGCACGTCGGGCCGCCCGCGGGGCTATTGTCCCGCGCTCATAAGATCATATGGGGACAATGGCCCCGCGGGCGGCCCAGTGTGCACAGCATCATTGTACTCAATGATGCTGTGCACTCGATCGATGCCACTCCGGGACATATGGCCCGCTCACGGACCGTATGTCTCAGAGGGCATACGGTCGTGTGAAAGGGCCCTTAGATTTACTTCAACCTGTGACAATAATCACATCTCGTGCCTAGATGTGCTGATAGAGAGAGGTCCAAACAATACTACTGCAACCAAGGTATTGGCGGTTAGGTTACTGCCTCCAATAGCCTTCTCAGATGGGATAGTGCTCATTCATACCCACTGAGGAGAGGAATACCGAAAGGTCAATAACTAATGTTGCAAAGAAATTGCTTCAATGTGGGCACCTTCAGACAGCAGGCCGATGATTTGCGCAGTAGATTCCATGAGAGAGGCTATCCAGACAATGTTCTGAGGTCAGCATTTGAACATTCATGTGACTCCAAAAGGGAGGCACTATTAACACCCAAAAAAAAACAAGATAATCAATCTAGACAGCCAATACGCATCATCAGCATGTTTGATAGCGCCCATGTGGAGGTGAGACGAATCATCACAAAATATTGGGGAATCATGTGTGACAATGATGACCCAGATCTACAGGAAGTTATTGGCCCCTATCCAAAAATTACATATATGAAGGGGCGTAGCCTTAGGGATAGACTCTCTGCCTATTGTTCTGCCCTGAAGGAATGTTTAGATGTGGTAACTGCATCGCATGTGATCAAGTCCTAATCACAAAAAGCTTCAGATCTGCCCACACAGACCAAGTATTTGTAATATGTGATTTCATTAACTGCCAGACAAGCGGAGTTGTCTATCTTGCCAAGTGTAGTTACTCCCTTGAATACATTGGCAAGACAAAGAGAATTTAGAAGAAGAATTAGGGACCACTACAATGACATATGTAACAAAAGAGATACATCCATAGCCAGACACGTAAACGAGATACATGATGGCAATCCGGCATGTTTCCGCTTCATAGGGATTCAAAACATACCCCAGAACCCACGTGGCGGTGACTAGGATAATGTCATCCTAAGGGTGGAGTCACAATGGATTTTTAGGATGAAAAGTGTTACCCCATTTGGTCTCATAGTTGTTTAGGTTGGAAAAAGACAAGTCCATCAAGTCCAACCTGTAATCCTGCTATATCCATTCCTGGATGGACATTGATCTTCCTTTTAAAAAGGGCTTGGGCCAAGGGAAGTGGTGAGTAGAACAAGATTTCTATATATTGTCATAAGCCTCAATTTTATGTTGAATTAAAAAATACATCTAAACCCTTTTTGAAGCCATCTACTATATTTGCTGTGACCAGTTCCTGCGGCAGTCTATTCCAGAGATTCACAGACCTTACTGAAGTTCTCAGTTCTCAATGAAGTTCTCTCTTTCAAACCCCTCATGTAACATATGGACTCTCTGGCTATAATACATGATTTCATGATTCTTAGAGTCTATTCTACATGATGTAGATAAACTTTCATTACTTCTTATCATGGACCCTAGAGGAACCTGGTTAGGGACTTCTTTTCACCCCTCCTGCCTCTCTGTCACTTTTTTGATGTCATCTTCATACTATGGTTTCTTCCTCTCCAAACCTTTCTGATAACGTTCAGGGTAATTTAATCTATCTATACATGTTTTCACCCCTTTGATGTACACCCAGGTTTCAATACATACACATACGGTATGACGTGTGTCCTTATGCTTTCTTGTCTGTTGCTACTTGCGATTATTTTGTTTATGAATTTGGTTATTCCTAAGGGGTGTCGGCCCCTTACAGAGTAATGAGGGGGGAGTTGCAGAGAGCGATGAGGAGAAAGCAAAGCTACTAAATATCTTTTTCTCCACTGTATTCACTGAGGAAAATAGACTGTCAGATGAAATGCAGAATATAAAAGTAAATTCCCCATTAAAAATGCCCTGTCTGACCCAGGAAGAAGTAGAGTTGCGATTAAAATAGACAAATCGCCAGGAACGGATGGCATACACCCTCGTATCTTAAGAGAATTAAGTAATGTCATTGCCAGACCCTTATTTCTGATATTTAAGGACTCCATACTGACAGGGAGTGTTCCACAGGATTGGCACATAGCAAATGTGGTGCCAAAATTCAAAAAGGGTCCAAAAACAGAGCCCGGGAACTATAGGCCGGTAAGTTTAACATCTGTCGTGGGTAAACTGTTTGAGGGTTTTCTAAGAGATGCTATCTTGGAGTACCTCAATGAAAATAAGCAAATAACTCCATATCAGCATGGCTTCATGAGGGATCGGTCATGTCAAACCAATTTAATCAGTTTCTATGAGGAGGTAAGTTCTAGACTGGACCGCGGCGAATCAATGGTTGTGGTATATCTGGACTTCTCCAAAGCATTTGACACGGTACCACATAAAAGTTTAGTATATAAAATGAGAATGCTTGGCCTGGGAGAAAATGTTTGTATGTGGGTAACTGGTTCAGTGATAGAAAACAGAGGGTGGTTATTAACGGCACATATTCAGATTGGGTCACTGTCAATAGTGGGGTACCACAGGGGTCAGTATTGGGCCCTATTCTCTTCAATATATTTATTAATGATCTTGTAGAAAGCTTGCACAGTAAAATATCATTTTTTGCAGATGACACTAAACTGTGTAAAGTAATTAACACAGAAGAGGACAGTACACTGCTACAGATGGATCTGCATAGACTGGAGGGTGGGCAGAGAAGTGGCAAATGAGGTTTAACACTGACAAATGTAAGGTTATGCATATGGGAAGGAATAATGCAAGTCATCAGTACATACTAAATGGTAAAATATTAGGTAACTCTGACATAGAAAAGGACCTAGGAATTTTAGTGAACAGCAAACTAAGCTGTAGAAACCCAGCAAACTAAGCTGTAGAAACCAGTGTCAGACAGATGCTGCCAAGGCCAATAAGATAATGGGTTGCATTAAAAGAGGCATAGATGCCCGTGATGAGAACATAGTCCTGCCACTTTATAAATCACTAGTCAGACCACACATGGAGTACTGTGTACAGTTCTGGGCTCCTGTGAACAAGGCAGACACAGCAGAGCTGGAGAGGGTTCAGAGGAGGGCAACTAAAGTAATAACTGGAATGGGTGCACTACAGTACCCAGAAAGATTATCAAAATTAGCGTTATTTACTTTAGAAAAAAGACGACTGAGGGGAGATCTAATAACTATGTATAAATAAATCAGAGGTCAGTACAGAGATCTCTCCCATGATCTATTTATCCCCAGGACTGTGACTAGGGGACATCCTCTGCGTCTGGAGGAAAGAAGGTTTGTACACAAACATAGAAGAGGATTCTTTACGGTAAGAGCAGTGAGACTATGGAACTCTCTGCCTGAGGAGGTGGTGATGGTATGTTCACTAAAAGAGTTCAAGAGGGGCCTGGATGTATTTCTGGAGGGTAATAATTAGAGATGAGCGAGCACTAAAATGCTCGGGTGCTCGTTATTCGAGTTGAACTTTTCCCAATGCTCGGGTGCTCGTTTCGAATAACGAACCCCATTGAAGTCAATGGGAGACTCGAGCATTTTTGCAGGGGACCAAGGCACTGCCTAGGGAAGGCTGGGTGAAAACCTGGAAACCTCAGAAAATGATGGAAACACCACGGAAATGGACAGGAAACAGCAGGGGCAGCATGCATGGATGCCTCTGAGGCTGCCTAATCCCACCATTACCCCAAATTCTCCTACTGGGGCATGTGTGGTATCGATTCTTCTCAGTTTAATACCGTATACGTCCCCTATCTTGGGACCATATATTTCATGGATTTTTCGACCACGGAAAAGGAAAAAGAGCTTGCTCTGGCCAGGGGAGTGTCTTTCCTACTGCAGCTAAGGGGACGTGTCCATCACAGGTCAGGAGGAAATTAAAAGAAGAACCAAAAAAAACATCAGTACAATATCTAATATGTCCCCTATCCGGGTAAATTGTTTGGAGAAAGGGCCTGTAGGTGGGAGGCAGGCTGGGGGGAAGGAGGTTGAGCTGGAAGAGCCAGAGGAGTGCCCCCCTGGGCTAGCGTGTGTGGTGGTGACAACAGCCGGATGGATTTGGAAAAACTGTAGCATCAACCGGTACGGTATGTATTCTTCTGAGTTTTGTACCGTATACGGCACCTATCCGGAAAAATAGTTTGGAGAGAGAGAAAGAGAGGAAAAAGACGTGCAGTATGGAGCAATTACACGGAAACTATTAGATTAGGCAGACGTGGTCTGCTTAATTGCAACCCAGACAAATGAGAGAAAGACAGGAAAATGACGTATTTTTAAAAGTGACGTTCAGTATAGATCAGGGGTGCACAACGCTTTCTGGGTGGGGGCCACATTGTCCAACTGAACCAATGTCAAGGGCCGAAAATAAAATTTAAAGGGGTATTACAAACTGAAATACTTTATTTATGGCAGATTGAACACACAGTGTATACCATTAATGTCTAGTTACAGTTCCAGGAGTCCCATCTAATGGGAGAAATACATGAAAAATGCATGTGAGCAGCCACAAAACATGGACATACATGTCTGTTACCAGATAGATTGGGGCCACACAGGGCCGCATGTGGCCCCCGGTTGTGCACCCCTGGTATAGATCAAGTGTGGTATGTGTTCTATGTATACTACTCGGTTTAATACCGTATATGGCAACTATCCGGAAAAATAGTTTGGAGAGAGAGAAAGATAGGAAAAAGACGTAAATTGTTTGGAGACAGGGCCTGTAGGTGGGGGGGCAGGCTGGGGGGAAGGAGGTTGAGCTGGAAGAGCCAGAGGAGTGTCCCCTGGGCTAGCGTGTGTGGTGGTGACAACAGCCGGATGTAGTTAGAATGATGACACAGGACCCCAAGTTAAAAATTTAGCATCAACCGGTACAATTGTCAATTATGAGCTCGATCAAGTGTGGCATGACTTTTTAGATGGAGATTGCATGTGGTCACGTACTCCCTGGAACCCCATAGTCACCCCTTCTCTGATGTGCTACCCCAGAACATTCTCTGCCCCAATTCGCAAGACCTTTTGCAGTCTCCGTGTGGTGACAGTGGGGATTTACCAGTGTTGTCTGAGGAGGTGGTGGACAATGGTGTCGGGGGGTGAGGTAGTTGTATGGGAAGCAAGTTACAGTGGGGACTCCTTGGGGGGACTTTCTCATGATGGGACAGATTCAACTTGGGTGGATCAGGCACAGGAACAGATCATTTTTTTTTTTTTGTGTTTATTTAACTTTTATTTAGCACAAATAACCACAGAGATATTTATTCGTTATCTTCGCTGCAGAGTCTGGTGTTGGGGTTCGTCACTTTGATGGCGAGCTGTGCCGCTCTCTCCACAATGGTCTGTAGGTTCTTAGATGGAGACGTCGTGGGCGATTTCTGCACAGAAGGACTTGTTGCTCATCAACAGAACCTCGAGCTCCTTGACATTGTGGACCAGGAATTTGCGGAACCCTGTGGGCAGCATGTGTTTGGTCTTCTTGTTGCTACCGTATCCAATGTTGGGCAATATAGATACGCAGGTAATATTATTTTTCACACCTATCCCAAAAATAAAATTTACGCAGTTTGCGCAAATAAAACTGGAAACTGGAACTGGAGAGAGGGCCTGTAGATGGACCTCCGGAAAAATTGTTTGGAGAGAGGGCCTGTAGTTGGACCTCCGGAAAAATTGTTTGGAGAGAGGGTCTGTAGGTGGACCTCCGGAAAAATTGTTTGGACAGAGGGCCTGTAGGTGGACCTCCGGAAAAATTGTTTGAAGAGAGGGCCTGTAGGTGGACCTCCGGAAAAATTGTTTGGAGAGAGGGCCTGTAGGTGGACCTCCGGAAAAATTGTTTGGACAGAGGGCCTGTAGGTGGACCTCCGGAAAAATTGTTTGGACAGAGGGCCTGTAGGTGGACCTCCGGAAAAATTGTTTGGACAGAGGGCCTGTAGGTGGACCTCCGGAAAAATTATTTGGACAGAGGGCCTGTAGGTGGACCTCCAGAAAAATTGTTTGGACAAAGGGCCTGTAGGTGGACCTCCGGAAAAATTGTTTGGACAGAGGGCCTGTAGGTGGACCTCCGGAAAAATTTTTTGGACAGAGGGCCTGTAGGTGGACCTCCGGAAAAAATTTTTGGACAGAGGGCCTGTAGGTGGACCTCCGGAAAAATTGTTTGGACAGAGGGCCTGTAGGTGGACCTCCGGAAAAATTGTTTGGACAGAGGGCCTGTAGGTGGACCTCCGGAAAAATTGTTTGGACAGAGGGCCTGTAGGTGGACCTCCAGAAAAATTGTTTGGATAGAGGGCCTGTAGGTGGACCTCCGGAAAAATTGTGGTAAAAGAGTGCCAGTTGGACCTCTGAAAAATGGGTTTTTTTTGGTCAGCGTTAGGCAAAGACGATATGGAGGAGGAGGAGGAGTAGGAGGAGTAGAGAAGAGGAATCGGATACATAAGTAATGTTAATCTTTAGCTGCTTTCCCCCGGAGGAGATTTGAATTCCGGTGAAATCCAGGCTTTGTTCATTTTAATAAGCGTCAGCCTGCCAGCGCTGTCAGTTGACAGGCGTGTACGCTTATCGGTGATGACGCCACCAGCTGCACTGAATACCCCCTCTGACAGCACGCTAGCGGTAGGGCAGGCCAGCACCTCCAAGGCGTACAGCGCCAGTTCAGGCCACGTGTCCAGCTTTGAAACCCAGTAGTTGTATGGAGCAGAGTGATCGCTACGGACGTTGGTATGGTCAGCTAGGTACTCCCTCACCATCTTTCTGTACAGCTCCCCCCTACTCTGCCTAGACTGGGGACAGGTGACAGTGTCTTGCTGGGGTGACATAAAACTGGCAAAGGCCTTGAAGAGCGTTCCCCTGCCAGTGCTGGACAAGCTGCCTGCTCGCCTCCTCTCCCCCGCTACTTGGCCCACAGAACCATGCCCTCTGCCGCTAGCGGCGTGAGATGGGAAGAATTGTTTCAGCTTGTGCACCAGGGCCTGTTGATATCTATTCACTCTCATACTCCTTTCCTCTGCAGGGATGAGAGTGGAAAGGTTCTGCTTGTACCGTGGGTACAGGAGAGTGAACACCCAGTAATCAGTGTTTGAAAAAATGCTTCTAACGCGAGGGTCACGGGATAGGCAGCCTAACATGAAGTCTGCCATGTGCGCCAGAGTCCCAACACGCAAGAATTCCCTCTCCTCACTGGCCTGACTCTCCATTTCCTCCTCCTCCTCCTCCTCTTCAGCCCATACACGCTCAAGAGTTAAGGACTGAGCACTGGTACCCTCTACTGTCTCGCCGACATTCTCCTCCTCTTCCTCCTCATCCCCCTCCTCCGATACGCGCTGAGAAACAGACCGGAGGGTGCTCTGGCTATCAAGCGATGTATCTTCCTCCACCGTCTCTTGTGACAAGCGCAAAGCATCCGACTTAATGCTGAGCAGTAAGTTTTTCAACAGGCAAAGCAGTGGGACGGTGAGGCTGATAATGGCGGCATCGCCGCTGACCATCTGTGTTGACTCCTCAAAGTTGCTCAACACCTGGCAGATATCAGACATCCACGTCCACTCCTCATTGTAGACTTGAGGAATCTGACTGACCTGACTACCAGTTCTGGTGGAAGTTGACATCTGGCAGTCTACAATCGCTCTGCGCTGCTGGTAAACTCTGGATAACATGTTTAATGTCGAATTCCATCTTGTGGGAACGTCGCACAACTGTCGGTGAGCGGGCAGTTGTAGGCGGCGCTGCGCTGCCCTGAGAGTGGCAGCATCTGTGGTCGACTTGCGGAAATGCGCACAGATGCGGCGCACCTTGGTGAGCAAGTCAGACAGATTGGGGTATGTCTTGAGGAACCGCTGAACCATTAGATTGAACACGTGGGCCAGGCATGGCACATGTGTCAGTCTGCCGAGTTGCAGAGCCGCCACCAGGTTACGCCCGTTGTCACACACAACCATGCCTGGCTTGAGGTTCAGTGGTGCCAGCCACACATCGGTCTGCGCCGTGATGCCCTGTAACAGCTCTTGGGCGGTGTGCCTTTTGTCACCTAAGCTCAGCAGTTTGAGCACCGCCTGCTGGCGCTTACCCACGGCACTGCTGCTGCGCCTAGAGCTACCGACTGAAGGCGCCGTGCCCACGGATGGTAATTCGGTGGAGGAGGAGGAGGCATAGTATGTCTGAGAGACCGTGACCGAGGTAGGCCCCGCAATCCTCGGTGTGGGCAGTACATGAGCGGCCCCAGGGTCATTCTCGGTCCCAGCCTCCAACAATTTAACCCAATGTGCCATCAGTGAGATATAGTGTCCCTGCCCGGCAGCACTTGTCCACGTGTCCGTGGGTAGGTGGACCTTCTCAGAAACAGCGTTGGTCAGGGCACGGATGATGTTCTGTGACACGTGCTGGTGTAGGGCTGGGACGGCACATCGGGAAAAATAGTGGCGGCTGGGGACCGAATACCGAGGGGCAGCCACCGCCATGAGATTGCGAAAGGCCTCGGTCTCTACCAGCCTATAGGGCAGCATCTCCAGGCTAAGCAATTTGGAGATGTGGACGTTGAGGGCTTGGGCATGTGGGTGGATGGAACTGTATTTCCTCTTGCGCTCCAGCGTCTGCTGTAAAGACAGCTGAACGCTGTGCTGGGACACGTTGGTGGACACTGTGGAGGATCGTGGAGGCGAAGGTGTGGTTTTCCGGCGGGAGGCGCTCGTGCTGGGGTCCTGGGCAGGGGGTTGACTAGCAGAGGCAGCGAGTGACGCGGGGGGTTGACTAGCAGAGGCAGCGAGTGACACAGGGGAAGGAGCAGTGGTGTGACCCGCAGGAAGTGAACGGCCTTGGTTCCATTGAGTGGGGTGTTTAGCACTCATATGCCTGCGCATGCTGGTGGTGGTTAGGCTAGTAGTGGTGGCACCCCTGCTGATCCTGGTGTGGCACAGGTTGCACACCACAGTCCGTCGGTCATCCTCACTTTCTTTAAAGAACCTCCAGATTTGCGAACATCTAGGCCTCGCCACGGGAGCTTCACTACGTGAAACAGTTGCTGCTGATGCACCAGCTCTGGCCCTGCTTCTCCCTCTGGCCACACCACTGCCTCTTCCAACCTGTTCTGGTGCAGCACTCGCCTCCGCCTCAGAAGCACTGTCTTCACTTGGCATATCAACCCAGCTTGGGTCAGTCACCTCGTCATCCTCCGATTCCTCAGTCTGCTCCCCCCTCGGACTTCCTGCCCTGACAACAACTTCACCACTGTCTGACAACCGTGTCTCCTCATCGTCCGACACCTCTTTACAAACTTCTTCCACTAACTCAACATTGTCATCATCACCATCACCCACAGACTGCGACAGTTGGAAAACTTGGGCATCGGGAACGAGGTCAGCAGCAACCTGAGAAGTGGTTTGTGACTCTGGGAAGGGTCCAGAAAACAGTTCCTGAGAGTATGCCGGATCGCATTCCAAATTTTCCTGGGAGGGGGCAGACTGGGGGGGAAGGAGGTTGAGGTGGAGGAGCCAGAGGAGTGCTCCCTTGGGTAACGTGGGTGGACTGCGTGGAAGACTGACTGGTGGACAAATTACTTGAAGCATTATCCGCAATCCACGAGATCAGCTGTTCGCACTGTTGTGGTTTCAACAGTTCTCTACCACGTGTCCCTGTAAGTTGAGACATGAAGCTAGGGAGTGTAGCTCTGCGGCGTTCCACAGCTCCCTCATCAGCAGGTACTGTCTCACCCTGCCCAGGACCATGGCCTCTGCCCCCTGCAGTAATTGAATGCCCACGCCCTCGACCCTTAGCCCTGGGGTTCAACATTTTCTGTATATAAGTGTATTATATAAAAAAAATAAATAAATGGGCCTGGTGTACTGAAACCCACAAACTTGTTCAGTCTGGTTTAATTAAGTGACGTAAAGAAAGTGTCACCTGGACAGAAAATACGGATTGGAGTGAGTGTGCTGAACTGTGACACACAGAAAGGTTCCACGCAGCTGTGTGAAATGGATTTGTATCACTGAGCTAAAACAACAAAAAAACAAATTTTTTATATATTTTTTTATATATTTTTTTTTAGTTTTGTTTTTTTGGGAATGTGACGTGCAGGAACTATCGTAGATCTAACTCACACCCTGTTAATGGTGGCTATTTAGACTGCGACCCAGACAAATGTCGCACAGAGATTTTTGGGATCAAGCTATATACGTTGCAGCAAAAGACTTGGTTGTATTCAGTGACGTACAGAAAGTGTCACCTGGACAGAAAATACGGATTGGAGTGAGTGTGCTGAACTGTGACACACAGAATGGTTCCACGCAGCTGTGTGAAATGGATTTGTATCACTGAGCTAAAACAACAAAAAAACTTTTTTTTTTATTTTTATTTTTTGTATTTTTGCTTTTTTTGGAAAGTGACGTGCAGAAACTATTGTAGAGCTGACACCCTACTGACGGTGGCTATTTAGACTGCGACCCAGACAAATGTCGCACAGAGAATTTTGGGATCAAGCTATACACGTGACAGGCAGCAAAAGACTTGGTTGTATTAAGTGACGTACAGAAAGTGTCACCTGGACAGAAAATAGTGAGTGTACTCAACTGTGACACACAGAATGGTTCCACACTGCTGTGTGCAATGGATTTGTATCACTGAGATGGGTTATATATGGCGATAGCTGCACTACTAGTGCCAGCCAGCCAAGCCAGGAGACAAAAAAAAAAAATTCTTGTAGCCCTTAGAAGGGCTGTTGGGTTCTTTGTGGGTGATTCCTGCCTAACAGAGAACTAAATGCAGGCCCTAACACTCTCCCTGAAACGCAGCAGCTCTATCCCTAACGACATCCAGACGGCATCTGAGCCGAGCACCGCAGCCAGTCACTATTATATTCCAGGGTCACCTGATCAGGCCAGCCAACCCCTGCTATCGACATGTAAGGGCCCCACGTGATGCTGGGTGTACCGCAGAGTCCCCTGGCTTGTGATTGGCTGAGTTTATAGGCGCCAAAAAAGCACGATGCGGAAGTTGCCATTTCCTCGAGCATGGCGAGATACTCATCTGAGCAGCTCGGACGAATATGCTCGCTCATCTCTAGTAATAATATTACAGGTTATAGTTACTAGAGATGGGTCCTTGATCCCGGGAGTAATTCTGATTGCCTGATTGGAGTCGGGAAGGAATTTTTTTCCCTAAAGTGGGGAAAATTGGCTTCTACCTCACAGGGTTTTTTTACCTTCCTCTGAATCAACTTGTGGGAAAACGGGCCGAACTGGATGGACAGATGTCTTTTTTCGGCCTTATAAACTATGTTACCTAACACCCGGGTCCATTAGGCACCATGACTCGATTTTGGATATATGGTACTATGACAATTTGAGCAGGCAATTTTATTTTGCTCAGTAGATCTAAATTATACAGGACCTGCGATGCCTGCAGTGCCCTGCTCTATCACTAAGGGCCCCGCCCTCTAGGATAAATTAACTGAGTATCGCATATAGGGCCAAGCCAAGGCTTAATATAAATACTCGACCATACTCACAACGTCAATGAGATACTAAATATCCCCCCAAACATATCAACAATACTGTGTCCGCACTATGTTAAAAGATCAGCGACTCTTAGGTTTGCAGGACCTTCCTGGGAAGCCCTTCTCTGTCCCCTAGGTAATGATCACGCCCCTTGTCACGCATTGGCTGATGTACGTATGATGCAAGGACTGGAGGCCGAGCAGATTTGCCGGCCCCTCCCTCTGCTTGCTACTGGCTAACTGCGTTGCCGAGCCCCTTGAATGGGCGGTACTCTGTGCTTAAATAGATCACAATTTCACTCAGAGTTTGCCACTGCCACTCTTTGACTGCCTGCCACGCTGCTCCCTGAAGAGCTGGTTTTATCTGGCGAAACACGCTGGAGGAATTAGGGCTTATACTCTATGAGGGTTTTCTAAACAGATCTGAGGTTCCAGCTGGCTGGGGGTCGCTCTTCCCAGGGCTGATGCTCCGACTACAGCCAATTAGAGGTGCTCCCCCTTGCTAGACTAGGGCTTAATAGGGAAAGCACAAGTAGTCTAGCATACCAATAGCACTGCCTTTCTTATGATGAACCGCCACTAAAACTATATTGACCCTGACCAGCTGATGTTATCTGTATTGAGACATGACACATAACTCTTCATGATCTGCCAGCACAAAATATGACTCTATTTGAAGATTTTAATTGTTATAGTTTAAGTTTTACAACATTTTAGATGGAGGTCCCAGTTGTTGTCTACAATACCCTCTACTCCCTGGGCTATTCACTTTATTAGTCAGTTACGTTTTGTAATGCTTGAGATATAAATGATTTTTCGTAGAGGATTAAAAACCGGGATGGAGGAGAGGTTACCTATTTTTGCACCCTGTACGTATTAAGACCAGGCCCGGCAGCCGCTCCCTCTGTTTCCTACACGTATATACTGTATGTCATGTCACTGTATATAATGTCACTGTATACAATGTCATTTTATAATAATGTTGAGGGGGCCCTGACAAAATCTTTTAGCCCCACCTCCTGGGTGGGCCCCTTCTGAGGTCGAGCCCGAAAGCAGCTGCTTCCCCCATAGCTATGCCCCTGGTGAGAGTATATAATTAAGCAATGGCATGATTATGTTTTTTCGTAAAATTACTGGAAATCGTACTGAAAAGGATTTACTTGGGTTTTCAAGAAGACTATTATTTGCAGCTGTGGGGGACTTTGATGGGGTCCTCCACAGCACCGAGTTTTGCTAATATTTTTATGGATAAAATAGAACAATTGTTTGTATTTTTGTCCTCATATCTGAACAACTTTGTTATGTGGGTCAGATTTGTGGACAACATTCTTTTGGCATTCAGAGGAACAGAAAAGGAATTGGCAGAATAAAATTAAAATTCACCACTCCTGTACATGTGATACAAAATCAGTTTACGTAGTTAACATACCCAAGCAGTAAATGCTATGTAGGCAGAGATGGAGAAATGAAAACAAGGTTGAACGAACACAATTCATCTGTAAAAATATATTAAGAAAAAATGAACAAAGATAAAGTAAAATAAATTTTTAAAAAAAGCAGTAGAAAATGTTAAAAACATAAGGAAATACTAGTGTAACAAAACACTTGTGACAGATAATATGTCAGCAAACCTAGGTGGCAAATATTAAAACATGTGGAAAGTAAATAAGGGGTTAACTCCAAGAGATTAGTGCGGAGAGAAGCCTTCTGGATTCAGCATCTGGAGGGCTGAACTAACTCTGCAATCTAAATGTATTTTTGTAGAATTGGTGATGATGACTCTTGAAAAAGAGGGTGTGCCCTCGAAACGTTGCGTAGCGGGTGCTGGAGCTCCATGTTACATCTAAGAAAAAAGACGTTGAGTTGAGTGCACGGAGCATGCACGAAAATGCTGGTATATTACAGCAAGACAAATGAAAGCTAAACAAGCAAAAATTATGTTTTAATCTTTTCTAAAAAACTAAAAATGGTGCCAATTTTACATTTGTGTGGCTATACAGTGGGACCCCAGAATGAATTTTACTGGTGGACCCTAGTCACTCCAGTCCAACACTGGATATGTAAGAGCAAACAGCATTGACAGTTATAATTAATCTAACAATTAGGGTGCCTTCACATGCTGCAGATTTTGTTGCTGAATTTTCCTCGACTGTAAATCAGTTCCATTTCCCTGAACGGTGATTGCAGAAATCCATGTGCTTGCCATCCCATTGAAGTGAACAGAACAGAACGAATTTCAGTTGCTGAAAATTCTGCAAGACAATCTGCAGTGTGTGAATGCACCCTTAGGCCAACACATACGAACGATATGAATGCAAGCAACATGCAGCGTGTCAGTGAGAGGTGTCAATATGTCCTCCGCTCCTCTGACAAGATCACTCGCTACACAGAAGAGTCAGAAGAGTAGAGGCCAGAACGGGATCTCTTGATGACACGTGCTACGAGTCTGTTGCATTTAAAGGGGTTCTCAAAGTTAAATTTATTGATGACCTTTCCTCAGTATAGGTCATCAATATCAGATTGGCGGGGGTCCGACACCAGGCACCCCTGCGGATCAGCTGTTTGAAGAGGAGGCGCCATCTTGAGCCAGGTGGTGAAGGAGGAAGTAGAAGAGACGGGGTAGTAAACCAACACTGTTTGTTTTGTTTTTAAAAATGTGTCTTTCAATTCTGTGTGTAACCTTTAGCCATTTTTAGGGGTGCAGCCACACACTTTCACACTCTACCCTGCCAATATAAAACATAATAATCTTGAGGCAGGAGGTGGAGGTCCAAGTGGAGGAGGAGGCGGATGTTGCGGTTCAGGTGGAAGAGGTAGACATAGCGGGCACAAGAGGTGGACATGGTGCAGGTGGAAGAGTCGAAAATAGTGGTGCAGGTGGTGCAGGTGGAGAAAGTAGCCAACATATTTTTTTATTTAGTTTTTTTTTCTTCTATTTTTCTTACTTTTTTGGTTTGTGGAGGCCCCTAAACATTGTGAAACAGCAATGAAAACACACAAAGTGTGCTGGAGTATAACAATGGCCAGGAGCGGCCGGTATACTTCTCTACTCTGCCCAAGGTACAGACAAGTCCTGTGGGACCCATGCCTGGTTAATTGCAATGGACATGAGCTTGTCCACATTGGCTATGGACAGGCAGATGCACCTGTCCGTGTCCACCCCCCGCCCCCCCCCCCCCCCGGTACTGTTCCACCACGTTGCTGCAACGCTGTTTCCTGCTAAGACGATCCGTAACAAATTATTGAGATTGTTTGGGGCCATTGTTCTTTGTTTAAATATCCATCGGGTCTCATGTTGCAACAACGTGAGAATGGTCAAATTAATTCTATTCTAATGAACTTTAAACACTCAGGGTTCCAATTATGCTGAAGGAGAACGTGTTTAGCAATTGTCTTGTCTCTCGTTTGTAATGTCCCCCAGATGTTCACCAACTGTCTGTCATAGCTCACATAGGGTTCTTCCCACGCATTCCTTGGTAAGGCTGCATAAGATTTTATATGCTACTCCTTTACATTTTCAATTTATAAAATCTGGAATTTTATACTTCCTCCCTGTACTCTGACCAATAAATTTCTTTCCTGTCATTATGAACCTTCAGGTTACACAGCCACCACACCTGTAGCATCTGCACACTTGTCTTTCTGGCAGCTCTGACATATCGAATAATTCTTCAGTACCACCAAATTCAGCACATGCACCAGGCAAGGGCTGTCCATCAAACCGGCTAGGCCCAGAGCTGCTATGAGATTTCACCCAGTTTCGCACCAGGCCTGGCTTGAGGCTCAGCGTCACCAACCACTGATCAGTCTGTTCTTCCATGCCAGCCCACAACTCCTGCATGTGGGGTTTTTCTTCCAAACATATGAGTTTCCGAACAGCCTGCTGTCATTTCCCCTAGCTGTGATGAAGTTGGTGGTGCAGGTGTTGCGCTGATATGATGAGGAGGTGGTAGAGTAGTAACAGGAGGAGCAGTGCTCCAGACTAAAAAAAAAACCATTGGCTCCTGAACTGAAAAATTTAGAAGCAAAACTAAATTTTTAGACGCCAAATTTGAATACATATAATTATAATTAAAAAAAAGACTTGGAGGAGAAGATGGAAAGTCTGGCCCATAATAGAACAGTCCTATCCTATTTTTTGGAGGGACAAAGTGACTAAAAAATGGTGATTTGTGCGGTTTTTATTTATTTATTTTTTTCTGTTACGTGTTCCCCGCATAGGAGATATTTTTTATATTTTAATAGTTTGGACTTTTCAGACATGGCGATATGTAACATGTTTATTTATTGTTAATATATTTTACATGTAAAATTGGAAAGGGGGTGATTAAGGGGTTGTGTAGAAGGAAGTGCTGGTATAATACATGTTTATATGTATATGCATGCATGTCCCCTTAAAGAGGCATGCATATGAATGTACGTATGTCTATATATGGGCCTTATATATGTGTATCTGTTGGCCTCCAGATGTGGTGCCCTCTGATGCATATGGTGCCCCCAGTAATAAATATATATATAGTCCCTTATATGTATTGTGTATGCCCCCAAAATATATATTTCTCGGCCTAGTCAACCCTCCCAAACACCTTTTGCTTAACCCCTTCCCGACCTGCGCCGTACATGTACGGCGCTGGTGCAGGGACATGACGCCCGCTCGCCCACGCGGCGGGCGTCATGGCCAGCAAGTCTCTGCTGTTTCTAACAGCAGAGACTTGCCGCTACTTACCGCCATCGGCGGCGTCTTCCTGGGCCTTCTGATGCCGTGATCACAAATAATCACAAAAAAATTTAAAAAAATGTTAAAAAATAAAAAAAATATATAAAAAGTTCAAATCACCCCCCTTTCCGTATAATTAAAAAATAAATACCTAAATATAGACATCATGGGTATCACCGTGACCAAAAACGCCCGTACTTTTAAAATATTTAAAAAAATTCCAATATGGTGAATTGTGTGGCGGAAAAAAGCGTCCAAATGGTGATTCGCTGTTTTTGTCGCTTTTTTTTGTAAAAAAATTAAATAAAAAGTTATCAAAAAGTCATACACACCCCAGAATGGTATCAATAAAAACTTCAGATCACCCCGCAAAAAATTAGCCCCCATACACATAAATACCAAAAAGTTGTAGGGGTCAAGATATGACAACAACAAAAAAAAGTCCAACTTTATAATTATTTTATCACTATCAAAACGCAGGAAAAACTATACATATTCGGTATCGCCGGATTCGTACTGACCAGTAGAATGGAAGTAACTGGTCAGTTTTAATGAACATCAAACGCCGTAAATAAAAAAAAAAACAGGAAAACTGTAGCGGAATTGTGCTTTTTTTGCAATTTCACCCGATTTGGAATTTTTTTCCCCGCTTCCCACTACATCATATGCAATATTAAATGGTGGCGTTTGAAAGTACAACTTGTCCTGCAAAAAAAAAGCCCTCATACAGCCATGTGAACAGAAAAATAAAAAAGTTATGGCTGTTTGAAGGCAGGGAGCGCAAAACGAAAACGCAAAAACGAAAAAACCTCCGGGGTAGAAAGGGTTAAAGACAGTTTATGACAGGGTGTGTGATCATTCCATTGTTTATGTGGGGGGATTCTCTCATTTACACAATGGCAGGAATGCTTTGAACTTTGTCTGTACAGATCCGGAGGAAGCCTCAGGGGGCCAATTGCCAGCCATATGTTACAGTGAGTACATGCATTCCATCACACACACAAGATGATGTCATATCCTTGCGCCTTAGGTGGAGGAGGGGGGTGGCGGGGGACTGTGGGCTTATATATTAGCCCAAGCCAGAACAAAGAGAGGCTCATCACCACAGAGGAAGGAAGAGACACATGGAGCCAAGCAGCCAGACAGATCCAGCAGTAACCCCCTAGAGATGAGCATTATCTGGCTGAGTATCACTCCCTAAACTAACTCGTTCTCCCTAATTATCCCCAAACCCGTGCCACCATTTTCCCTGTAACCCCTTATTGTGTTGTACCCCTAGGGACAGTCTAGATTAGGCTGGGGTGGGTGCCACGATTGGCGTTGCGGTAAACTAAATGTATTTAAGTATTTCTGTGTGAGCGTGTGTTAGCTAGTTTGTGGGAGGAATTTATACGTGGGACTGTATTGTGTAGTGTAGCTAGGTTTTATACTGAGGTTTTGTATTATTGTATTGTATTATTGTGCAGCTATATGTATATATATCTATATACGCCAATATAAATATATATAGATAGATATAGTCTAAATAATCAGACTGTAGACATTGTAGTATTTTGTATAATAAATCCTTTTATTGTTTAAGGTACTGTTTACGTTGTCTTTTTGTAGTAGCGACAATAGTGCAAGGCAGCTTCAGCATGCAGGGAATAGATAGTAGTAAAGGAAATAAATAGGCGGAGCTAGCGATAGCAGGTTATGCATATTAAGTATTGGTATTCCACTGAATATTAATAATTAATATACCCTTTAACAGGTTGTTCAGATGGCCCTAGTATTGCGCATCTGCAAAAATGCGGATCCGCAATACCACGGATGCCGCCCGGCATGTGTACCGCGGAACACTCAGCCAGGCGCCCTGTTCAAAATGCCTATTCTTGGTCTTGCCCACTGTTGCTGCAAGTTCGCACGCCGCCCATTGAAGTGTATGCGGCCGCAACTATTCTGCAAAATTGCGGAATAGATGCTGGAGCATTTACACGGTCGTCTGATTGGGCCCTTAAACTTAATATATTGGTGTTTTGTTTTTTTTTACTTTTTATATACTAAGTATTAGTCCCCTTAGGGGCTAGAACTCTTGTCCTATTAACCCGAATAGAGATTTATTAGGGTGAATAGGACTTCACACTCTCTCTGCCGTCCTGTGCTTAGTGCACACGGCAACAGGGAGCTTACCATGGCAGCCAGGACTTCAGTAGTGTCCTAGTTGCCATGGTAACCTACCAGAGCCCCGCGATTACACTACTGGGGCTCCGATGGGAACTGCCACTGCCACCAATGAAGGGGGGCGAGGGGACACTGTGGCCACTGTCACTAATGATTATTATACTGGGGGGTTGGGGGCGCACTGCGCCACCAATGACTAATACTGGGGTGAGGCGGGGCGCACTGCGCCACCAATGATGATAACTTTGTTTAATACAAGTACAGGAGGCGGGTGCTGGCTCAGAATCATGTAGCCGGCACCAGACCTGTATGACAGGGAGCTGCCATCAGCGGTAGTTAACCCCTCAGGTGCCGCAACTCCCTGTCATACAAGTCGGGTGCCGGCTATGTGATTCTGCGCCGGCAACCACCTCATGTACTCGTATTAAACATAGTTATGTTAATTGGTGGCGCAGTGGCCACAGCCCCCCTCCTCCCTTCTCTCTTGTCATTGGTGGTGCAGCGGCCACAGCCCCTCCCCATCTCCGCACTCCTCATTGCTGGCAGCGGCAGCACAGGGAGGAGGGAGAGACTGCTTCCTTGTCCCCTGTACTGCTGAGGAAACATGGAGCGTGCTGAGAGCAGTAGCGCAGCCTAGTATCGGTAAATGCCAGTACATACCCGGTCTAGGCGCAAATGGTGACAAGACTAAAAAATACAGAGATAGTGCGAGACCAGCGATAATAGTGGTGTTGCACACCATGGCACAGACCCTGTCATTAAGTTTCTAAAACAGTCTCCACTAGACAGAATAGCAGCATTTTAAAGGCCAGGAATTTGTAAATCCTGGCATTCAGGGCTAGGGCTTGCAGTTGGCTATGGAGGCATTTCCTCTTTCTCTCCAATGTTTGGGGGATGGACAGCTGAACGCTTCCATGGGACAGCGTGGAGATGCTTGGTGACACTGGTGGAGGTGTTGTTGCTGTCATATCCTCACTTTAAGCGGTGCCAGGTGGCCCTGTGGCTCCAGAGGGGGAGGAAGAGGCCTAGAACAACAGCAGAAGAGGGAGCAGGCAGAGCCTCAGATCTTTTGTGGTTTTTCAGATGTCTACTCCACTGTAGATGCCTGGTCATGCAGGTGGTGCTCAGGTTTAGAACATTTATGCATCACTTCATGACCTGACTGCACAGCGTGCAAACCATCCATGTCTTGTCATCAGCACATTACCTGAACAATTGCCACGCCAGGGAACTCCTTTGAGCTGGCTTTGGTGTGCTCTCTCCCTTGACACGTTGGGCAGTACCAGG
The DNA here is from genome assembly GCA_900303285.1 of Rhinella marina. NCBI lineage: Eukaryota > Metazoa > Chordata > Amphibia > Anura > Bufonidae > Rhinella > Rhinella marina. Next base: position 170,895 of record ONZH01019448.1, on the reverse strand, counting down.
AGTACTGACTGGGGTCCAGCAGCTCTGCTTGTGCAGGGATGTGCGGTTCTCCTGAGGTGATTAGGTATTATGGGTAGGTTAGGACTTTTATGATTTATCTACTGGTCATCATTGTAGGAGAGAGCTATTTATAAGATATTGCTGGTTTATGGTTTCGTACTGACTATTGATTAATAGTATTATTTGCTATTTACTATTCATTATATACCTTGCAGTCTAGTAATTATTCTTTATAGCTACTCAATCTCTTCCACTTCTGGGGCAGGGCTAGGTGTATGGCCCATGGAAACCCCGCCAGAAGAGTCATCAAAAAGCATAAGTTACTGCTGCATGACTTGGGGCTTAAACTGTTTGGAAGACGGTGGAGGACGGATGCCTGTGGGCCGCTGGTGCCAACTCTGCGCTTTCAGCAAGGGACTGCATGGGAGACAATATGAAGGAACTGGAGGCACTGTCAGCCATCCAATCTGCTACTGTCTCCACTTGTTTTGGTCTCACCATTTGTAGAGCAGTATTCCGGTCTAGAAAATGACACAGAACCTCCTGTCACCTGCGTGCACCACAGGAAGGTGTTTCATTTGGGCGCATAGTTGGCACAGATCGTTAATGTCCTCTCCCTACAGCAGGTGCTCCCCACCAACAGCACCACGACGACCAAGTCCCCTAGTTTATGCTTCTCTAATTTTTTTATAGTCACCCACCAAATTGGCAGACAGACGAACAATTGTATTTCTGTGTCATGGGTGCAAATGAAGTGTTATGCACCCCCAAAAAGATGTCTAAGTCACCGACACAATTAACACATTGATTAAAACTTCTACAACAGTTAGACAGATGGAAATGCAGTGATGATAACCAAAAAATTGCTTTATTGTCACCAACTCAATCAACAGATTTATTAAATCTCCTATAATAATAGATGGTTGAAAATGCGGTGTAATTAAACAAAAAAAATGACTGATTAACTGTCTTATAACGGTAAGACGGATGAAAATGCTGAGTTTTGAACCCCAACAATGACTACAGGTCAACCACAGAATTAACACGTATTGGAGAAAGTGAGATCTGCACTCCCTTTTAATATTGGCTGCTCATAGAGGACATATAGTCAATTCAATAGTAATTAGAAGGTCTATGGCACACCAGTTGCTTTTAGAATAATGCTTTTTAATTTACATAATATACGTAGACATGATTCAAACGTAAATTAAGGTAAGTGCACGTTGCCCAGGATCAAAACATAGATATACATGTCACAGGGTAAGTATCCACAGCTGCCACAAGATTCCTTATGTATGATCCTAAATGGTCATATAGAGCAAGGAGCCAGGTGGAGAAAATCAAAATATAGTGAGGAGCAAAAAGAGGAGTACATGAGTGGAAGGCACGGCATGCTGACACGGAGACCGCATTCAGCGTACCTTCTCCTCCATTGTGCCACACCGGCTCTCTTGTTCAGAAGGAACCTTATTCCTCCTTCCCCTCATGTACTCATGGACAGTTGATGATTGAAAACGGCTGTTTTGGAGTGATGAGACGAAAGTCAATAGACTGGGCTCTGATGGGTGCAAATGGGTCTGGAGAACACAAGAGAAAAGGGGGCTAACAGATCGAGAAATTGAAGGAACTGTTCAGTTCCGTAGAGAAAGCCTAATAATATGGGGTTGTTTCACAGCCAAAGGTGTTGGATATTTGACCAGGATTGACTAAATAATAGAGATGAGCAAACGTGCTCGTAACGAGCACTGTAGCGCTCGGCTCCCCTGCGCTCGCATTGGCGCAGGCATCTGGGGAGCCGATCGCTACAGTGCTCGTTACGAGCATGTTCGCTCATCTCTACTAAATAACCCTAATTTTGATAATGCTCCTGGGTACTGTAGTCCACCAATTCAAGTTATAACTTTAGTTGCCCTCCTTTAAACCCGCTCTAGATCTGCTATGTCTTTCTTGTGCAAAAGAGCCCAGGAGTCTACTAAACACTCGATGTGAGATTTGACTAAGGATTTGTAAAGTGGCAGAACTATGTTCTTGTCACATGCATCTATGCCCCTTTTGATGCAACCCTTAAAGGGGTTGTCCGAGTTATGAAAAAAAAAAAAAAAAAATATATATATATATATATATATATATATATATATATATATATAACACTGTATAAATATATAACACATATAAATCTGATGGGCAGCAATATATAACTAAGTTAAGCAAGTTTTAGGCAAGAAAAATCTATATTTCGTAATTTCCCTAGTTCTCTTCTGGCCCTTTGATTACCTGCAATAACAACAATCTCTGCCCCTCTCCCTGCTCTGCAAAGGTAGTGAATACAAGTGCTGCCCTGAGTGTCATGTCTGCCTGCTGGGATACTCAGCAGCATGTTATATGTGTAGAACTACAAGTCCCAGCTGTACAATGACACTGCTGATACACACAGGAACTTCCCCAACCTTTCTTTTTCAATACTCTGCAGAACTCCTCTAGCTTGAGAGCTCCTGTGTCCATCATTTGTCTCCTCGCTGCCTGTAGCTACTGTAGTAAAGCCTTCAGCCCTGCGTCTGTGCTGGCTGAAGGGGTCAATGTTTTATCTGAAAAAAACAGGGAGAGAGCAGAGGGCAGCTCAGCCAGTGAGGGGGGGGGGGGTAGGTGGCCAGCACTGTGATGTCTAGTGTACCGACTCTTATCTGCTTGTGCACGAAACATCAGCAGAGCAGGGAGAGAAGCTGACATCACAGGTCATGTGACCCTGACTGAAATCTGGGAAACCAGCAGGTTTAGCAGCACAAAGTGCATGGAAAAGCTGTTATTTTTGACTAATTAGTAACATACAAAGAACAAAAAAATTACTTGGACATCGCCAATCTTATTGGCCTTGACAGCAGCTGCCTAAAACTGGTTGCTACAGTTAAGTTTACTGTCAAATAAAACTCCTACATTCCTTTTCATGTCAGTGTTACCCAGTGTTTTACAATTTAGTAGGTAATAATGACATATTTTCTCTTCTCATGTGCATTACCTTACACGTATCAGTATTAAACTAGCAGTATATTGTCCTATTTTGTGTTAATTAATTTACACAATTTAGTATTGTTTGCAAAAACTGATATTGTACTGTGCAGCCCCTCTACAAGATCATTAATATATTGGAGAATAGGTACCAATACTGAGTTACCCTACTAATGACCCAATCTGAGTATGCACCATTAATAAGCACCTCTGTTTTCTGGAAAGGTGTAGAGTAAAAAAAAAAAAAAAAAAAAAAAACCTCTTAATTGTATGTATACTAATGCCAGAGGCCTGACTAATAAAACTGATAAAGTGAAAGCAGTAATGTTTGATGAATACAAGGACATAGTGGGAATAACTGAGACATGGCTGGATGATAGCTATGACTGAGTGGTTAACATACAGGGTTACAATGTGTTTAGAAAAGATTGTCAAAATTGGAGAGGGGGAGGGGTTTGCCTTTGTGTAAAGTGCTGTCCAAAGCCCACTCTCCGGGAAGATATAAGTGAGGGAAATAAACATGTCACTGTGGGTAGAAATACATGAAGGCAAAAACAATAATAAAATATTGATAGAAGTTTGTTATAAGCCACCTAATATAACAGTCCACAGAAAATCTACTACTAAGTGAAATAGATGAGGTGGCAAATCATAACGAGGTCATTATTATGTGGGACTTCAAGTACACAGATATAGACCGGGAAACTGAAAGCTGAAGATCTCATAAAGGAAACATGTTCTTGGCAATAACCAAAGACAATTAGCTTTCTCAACTGGTCCAGGACCTGACTAGAGGAACAGCCATACTAGGTTTAGTAGTAACTAGAGATGAGCGAGCATGCTCGTCTGAGCTTGGTGCTCGTTCGAGTATTACGGTACTCTTAAGTGCTCGCTGCTCGGACGAGTATCTCGCCATGCTCGAGGAAATGGCATCTTCCGCATTGTGCATTTTTGGCGCCTATAAACTCAGCCAATCACAAGCCAGGAGACTCTGCGGTACACCCAGCATCACGTGGGGCTCTTACATGTCGATAGCAGGGGTTGGCTGGCCTGATCAGGTGACCCTGGAATATACTAGTGACTGCCCGCGGTGCACGGCTCAGATGCGGTCTGGATGTCGTTAGGGATAGAGCTGCTGCGTTTCAGGGAGAGTGTTAGGGCCTGCATTTAGTTCTCTGTTAGGCAGGAGTGATCTCAAAAGAACCCAACAGCCCTTCTAAGGGCTACAAGACATTTCTTTTGTCTCCTGGCTGGCACTAGTAGTGCAGCTATCGCCATATATAACACTTTTTTTGTTATTGTTTTATCTCAGTGATACAAATCCATTTCATACAGCAGTGTGGAACCATTCTGTGTGTCACAGTTCAGCTGTCCACTCACCACAAACCACAATCTGTATTTTCTGTCCAGGTGACCCATACTGTACGTCACGTAATGAAATACGGTCTTTTGCTTTCACTGACACAGCTATATTACAAAAATCTCTGTGCGACATTTGTCTGGGTTTCAGTCAAAATAGCCACAGTCAGCAGGGGCTGAGTTTGTTCTCTGATAGTTTCTGCACGTCACGTTCAAAAAAAAAAAAAAATATATAAAAAAAATATATAAAAAAAAAATATATATAAAAAAAATAGTTTTTTTGTTGTTTTATCTCAGTGATACAAATCCATTTCACACAGCTGTGTGTAACCATTCTGTGTGTCACAGTTCAGCTGTTCAGTCACCACAATCCGTATTTTCTGTCCAGGTGACCCATTCTGTACGTCACATCAGTAAAAAAGGTCTTTTGCTCTCACTGATACAGCTACATTTACAAAAATCTCTGTGTGAAATTTGTCTGGGTTGCAATTAAGCAGACCAAGTCTGCCTAATCTAATAGTTTCCGTGTAATTGCTCCATACTGCACGGTACGTAATAACCTACGCAATTTTGCTCTAACTTATCCACCTATATATTTTCTTGTTCAGATTGAACAAGTTTGTGGGTTTCAGTGCAGCAGGCCCATTTATTTATTTATATAATACACTTATATACAGAAAATGTTGAACCCCAGGGCTAAGGGTCGAGGACGAGGGCATGGGCATTCAATTACTGCAGGGGGCAGAGGCCGTGGTCCTGGGCAGGGTGAGATAGTACCTGCTGATGAGGGAGCAGGGGAACGCCGCAGAGCTACACTCCCTAGCTTCATGTCTCAACTTACAGGGACACGTGGTAGAGGACTGTTGAAACCACAACAGTGCGAACAGGTGATGTCGTGGATTGCGGACAATGCTTCAAGTAATTTGTCCACCAGTCAGTCTTCCACGCAGTCCACCCACGTTACCCAAGGGAGCACTCCTCTGGCTCCTCCACCTCAACCTCCTTCCCCCCAGTCTGCCCCCTCCCAGGAAAATTTGGAATGCGATGCGGCATACTCTGAGGAACTGTTTTTGGACCCTTCCCAGAGTCACAAACCACTTCTAAGGTTGCTGCTGACCTCGTTCCCGATGCCCAAGTTTTCCAACTGTCGCAGTCTGTGGGTGATGATGATGATGACAATGTTGACTTAGCGGAAGAAGTTTGTAAAGAGGTGTCGGACGATGAGGAGACACGGTTGTCAGACAGTGGTGAAGTTGTTGTCAGGGCAGGAAGTCCGAGGGGGGAGCAGACTGACACATGTGCCATGCCTGGCCCACGTCTTCAATCTAATAGTTCAGTGGTTACTCACGACATACCGCAATCTGTCTGATTTGCTCACCAAGGTGCGCCGCATCTGTGCGCATTTCCGCAAGTCGACCACAGATGCTGCCACTCTCAGGGCAGCGCAGCGCTGCCTACAACTGCCCGCTCACCGACTGTTGTGCGACGTGCCCACAAGATGGAATTCGACATTAAACATGTTATCCAGAGTTTTCCAGCAGCGCAGAGCGATTGTAGACTGCCAGATGTCAACTTCCACCAGAACTGGTAGTCAGGTCACTCAGATTCCTCAAGTCTACAACGAGGAGTCGACGTGGAGTCGAGTCGACAATTTTTCCGGAGGGCCCCCTACAGGTCCTCTCTCCAAACAATTTTTCCGGAGGTCCACCTACAGGCCCTCTCTCCAAACAATTTTTCCGGAGGTCCACCTACAGGCCCTCTCTCTGAACAATTTTTCCGGAGGTCCACCTACAGGCCCTCTCTCTGAACAATTTTTCCGGAGGGCCACCTACAGGCCCTCTCTCCAAACAATTTTTCCGGAGGTCCACCTACAGGCCCTCTCTCCAAACAATTTTTCCGCAGTGTCAACTACAGACAGTGTAAAATAATGTTTCAGGAGCGTCAAACAGACAGTCCAAAACAATTTTTCAGGAGGCACAAGTACCGACATTAAAAAAAAAAAATTTTTTTGCTGAGGGTCGACTTTATGTACTCCGAAAACAAAAAAATTTTTGGAGGCTCAACAAAAGCCATTTCACTGCATTCTCAGTCGGACAAAGACATTGGTGGTGTAACCGCCATGCTGTGTCAGGCTAAATTTTTGGGTGCTTCACCAGCTACCGCATACTAACTCAGTCACTCTGTTGTCACCGCCGCCATACAGGGCCACGAAAAATGTTTATGTGGTTCGCCTGCTCCCGCAGTGTCACTCGCTCACTCTGTTGTCACCACCATAGTGGTTTGCACTATAGCAGCCCAAGTCTGCACATTCCCCTTTTTATCTCCAAGTGATCTATACTGCACGTCACGTAATAAAATAGGTTCTTTTGCTCTCAGTGATACAAATCCATTTCATAAAATCCTTTCTTTCTCTTTAACTGATCTATACTGAACGTCACTTTTAAAAATACGTCTTTTTCCTCTCTCTCCAAACTATTTTTTCCGGATAGGTGCCGTATACGGTAGTAAACTGAGAAGAATACATACAACACATGCCCCAGTTGATCAATCTCATAGTTGACAACTGTACCAGTTGATGTTAAATTTTTTCGAACTCCATCCGGCTGTTGTCACCACCACACACGCTAGCCAAGGGGGCACTCCTCTGGCTCTTCCAGCTCAACCTCCTTCCCCCCAGCCTGCCCCCCACCTACAGGCCCTCTCTCCAAACAATTTACCTGGATAGGGGACGTATTCGATATTATACTGATTTTTTTGGGTTCCTCTTTTAATTGGCTCCTGACCTGTGATAGGCAGAGCATGGACACGTCCCCTTAGCTGCAGTAGAAAAGACACTCCCCTGGCCTGAGAAAGCTCTTTTTCCTTTTCCGTGTTCGAAAAATCCATGAAATATATGGTCCCAAGATAGGGGACGTATACGATTTTAAACTGAGAAGAATCGATACCACACATACCCCACTAGTTCGAGCTCAATGTTGACAGCTGTACCAGTTGATGCCAAATTTTTAAGTGGGGGTTCCACCACTACCAGCCTAACCACCACCAGCATGCACAGGTATACGAGTGCTAAACACTATGGAACCAAGGCCGTCCGTTCCCCTCATGCGGGTCCCACCACTGCTCCTTCCCCTGTGTCAATCGCTGCCTCTGCGAGACAACCTCCAGCCCAGGACCCTGGCACGAGCGCCTCCCGCCGTAAAACCACCCCTTCGCCTCCATGATCCTCCACACTGTCCACCAATGTGTCCCTGCGCAACGTTCAGCTGTCATTACAGCAGACGTTGGAGCGCAAGCAGAAAAAAAGTTCAGCCCACCTACAAGCACAAGCCCTCAACGTCCACATACAGGGCCACGCTAAATTTTTAATGTGCTCTACCTGCTACCGTCGTGTAGCTCGGTCACTCTGACTGAGTCTGACCCTGGGGCCGCTCATGCACTGCCCACTTGGAGGATTGCGGGGCCTACCTCGTTCACGGTTTCTCAGAATTACTATGCCACTTCCTCCAACCCCTCCTCCTCCACCTTTGAATTACCATCCGTGCTTCACCTCCTGCTACCTCAGTCTAACTCGGTCACTCTGTTGTCACCGCCATGCTGCGTCAGGCTAAATTTTTGGGTGGCTCACCTGCTACCTCATTTAACTTGGTCACTTGTTGGTGTCACCGCTATGCTGTGTCAGGCTTATGCCTGCATCGTGTGGCTGGGGATAGGAGAGCTTTGCCAGCATGGGCATGGGTGATGGACCTTCGTTGCACCTAGTTGGGTGCTTCCCTATATATTCCCACCATGCCAGCCATGGGTTGTACATAAACTAATAACAGAAAAAAACAAAAAAAAAAAAATTATAAAACTATTTTACAGGAGGGTCAACCGCAGACACTCCAAAACAATTTTACAATGGTGGGATTAGGCAGCCTCAGAGGTATCCATGCATGCTGCCCCTGCTGTTTCCTGTCCATTTCCGTGGTGTTTCCATCATTTTCTGAGGTTTCCAGGTTTTCACCCAGCCTTCCCTAGGCAGAGCATTGGTCCCCTGCAAAAATGCTCGTCTTCCATTGACTTCAATGGGGTTCGTTACTCAAAACGAGCACCCGAGCATCGGGAAAAGATCGACTCGAATAACGAGCACCCGAGCATTTTAGTGCTCGCTCATCTCTAGTAGTAACCAATAGACCTGACAGAACAACAGATGTGCACGTCGAGAGACACCTGATAAATAGCGACCTCCCAATCAAAAGGGTGTTTCTTCAGGGAGGCACAAAAATACCAGAGTTCAAAAAGGCTAAATTTGACCAGCTAAGAGAGATCATAGGCTTCACTAAATGGGGAAAAAAGTAAGCATTTAAATCACTAAAACAGGAGGGTAGCAAGCAAACACTGAAAAACTAGAATATGTAAAAGACGAATAAAAACAACCAAACTGGAGACAGAGAGATTCACTGCCAAAGAGAGTAAAACTAACCCTAAAATGTTCTTATATAAATGGTAAAAAGTGATTAGGAGGGAGTTGCAGACAGCAATGAGGAGCAAGCAAACCAATAAATATAAACAGTCAAAATGCAGAGTGTAGACGTAACGTCCACATTTAAAATGGCTTGTCAGACCCAGGAAGAAGTGCAGCAGTGTCTTGAAAAGATTAAAATAGACAAATTGTTGGGACTAGATGGCAAATACCCCCGTATCCTAAAATAATTAAGTAATGTCATAGACAGACCCTTACTTCTGATATTTAAGGACTCTATATTGACAGGGAGTGTTCCACAGGATTCGAACATAGCAAATGTGGTGCTAATATTCAAAAAGGGGTCAACTGTTTGAAGGGGTAAACTGAAGAGATGCTACCTTGGAGTACCTTAATGAAAATAAGCAAATAACGCCGTATCAAAATGGCTTTTTAGGGATAGGAGAACAGGATAGATTTGGCACATAACTGAGCCGAAAGGAACCTAAGGACCCCATAGACTATAATGGGGTTTGATAGGTTTTTCGCTCAGAGGAAGATTTTTGAAGCGGAGACAAAGGTTCTGCATGCACCACTTTGTCTCCGCTTCAAAATCTTCTTCTGAGCGGAAACCTAACAGACCCCATTATAGTCTATGGGGATCTTAGGTTCCTTTCAGCTCAGTTATGTGCCGAATCCATCCTTTCCATTCTCCTGCTCCTAAACGGAGCAGGAGAACGGAAAGGCTGAACGGTGATGTGAACTAAGCCTTAGTGTTTTTGCCACTGCTATATTTATTAAATGTGGATCCACATGAGTATATAACTGCAGGGCCCGCAGTTTGATAGACGAACTGGTATTGTGGTTGTTATGTATCTATGTATCCACAAATGTATCCACTTAAATAATATTTTATTTGCTTTTTTATTTCTATATTAAAAACATATCTGCACATGTTTGTTTTGAGCACCTTCGCATTATTATACATTATATTGTTATTATCAATATGGTTTCCTTCGCTGGCTGGATTAGTTTCCATGGTTATAACTACCTTGCAATCCAGCATTAGTGGCTGTGCTTGCACACTATAGGAAAAAGTGCCGGCCTCTCTGGCGGCCGAGACCTCAGGAGCGCACACAGGATAGTGCTCAGGGGCATAAATACAAATCATTGTAAAAAAAAAACAAAACAAGATTTTATTCTGTTCAAAAATGCATCTAATGTGTAAAACTTAATAAAATAAAAATAATAGACATATTGGGTATCGCCATGTCCGTATCAACCTGCTCTATAAAAATATCACATGATATGCCCCCTCAGGTGCATACTGAAAAGAAAGAAAAATGTAAAAAAAACTATGCCAAAACAGAAAAGGTGTAATACCAAGCGATCAAAAAGTCTTATGTACCCCAAAATGGTACCAACGAAAAAGTCACCTCATCCTGCAAAAAATGAGCCACCACACAAGACAATAACTCAAAAAATAAAAACCAATGGCACACGCAAACCAATGCATCAAAATCTGTGCTGCAAAATCTTTTTGCGCTGCAAAATCTTGAAAGCTCCTGCTCCTCCCCATGAGAAAGAATTCATGCCATAGCACGCCAGCCGATGCTGCCAGATACTACACCACCAACGTTCAGAACACTCCCTCTAAAGGCTGCCGCATCTCTACTAATCCCAAACAGCGTATTAGCAATGTCGCTCACTAAAGGATCAGGGATTGTAAGTATTAAGTACTCTAAGGGGAGAAGCCACACAGCACAAATACAGGCTCCCCTCAGAAACAAGAAACCAAAATGAAGTGGGAGGAGAGCCTCCGCATTTTGATGCTACAGGTTTTCTTTCTGTGGGGTCAGTTCCTCTCATGGTGCTGTCATGAATGAAGGGAAAAACATACATTTTTTTCTTAATTTTTTTTTATATTATATCCATCATCTAATGGCACAAAAGAAGATGTCCTGTGAAAAATAATAGAAAATATATGACGGTTGGTTCAGAAATTAGTTATTTGCAGTTAGACAGGCACATTGCTAAAAATGAAAAATTGGCCAGGTAAGGAAGGAGTGGTAAACATTCCGGTAATTAAGTGGTTAAAGGGGTTTTCTGAGTGACCTATCTCCATCAGCATTTGATTGGTGGGGGTCTGATACCCTGGACCCCTGCCGATCAGCTGTTTGAGAAGGCACCGAGGCTCCTGTGAGCACCCCGTGGCCTTCTGCAGCATTTCCTAGGCCTCCTACTTCACGTTCATCAGTCACATGGCCACTCTACTATGTACAGTGCTGTGCTTGGTAAGTACGAAGAGGCATTCACAGGAGCGCTGCTGTCTTCTCAAACAGCTGATCGGTCACATACTGATGACCTATCTTGAGGATAGGACATCATTATAAAATCTCAGAAATCTCACCGGCACATGCGATGCGGACGGTGGGAAGGGGTGTCCATCGGGTCCCCGCGCTGCTGTGACGGGGACCCAATGGCTTAGATAGCAGCCGGATGCCTTCCTTAGGCATCTGGCTGCTATCTAAGGAAGCCTGTGAGATCCAGCCCCCTGGATCTCACAGGCAGAAGGCTGTAAGTGTATTACATTGAGTAATATACAGCCAATGCATTACAATACCGAAGTGAAAAAAAAAAAAAGTTTTACAAAAAAAGTTTCAAGTTCCAAAAAAGAAAACAGCGTCCTTTTCACAAAATAATATAAAAAAATTGGGAAAAATTGGGAAAAAAATTAAAATAGACATATTAGGTATCGCCGCGTCCGTATCAACCGGCTCTATAAAAATATCACATGATCCACCCCGCCAGGTGAACGCAGTAAAAAAAAAACAGCCATTTTTTGGTCACCTTCCCTTACCAAAAGTGTAATAGCAGGCGATAAAAAAAGCGTATGTACCCCAAAATGGTAGCAATCAAACCGTCATCTTGTCCCGCAAAAAAATGAGACCATACCTAAGACAATCGCCAGAAAAATAAAAAAAATATGGCTCTCAGAAAATGGCAACACAAAAAAATATTTTATTTTGTTCAAAAATGCATCTAATGTGTAAAACTTTCCAAAAATAAAAATGTTAGACATATTGGGTATCGCCGCATCCGTAACAACCTGCTGTATAAATATATCACATGATTTGCCCCCTCAGGTGAATGCTGTAAATTAAAAAAAAAAATACTATGCCAAAACAGCTATTTTTTTCACCTTGACTCACAAAAAGTATAATACCAAGCGAACAAAAAGTCTTATGTACCCCAAAATGGTACCAATGAAAACGTCACCTCATCCCGCAAAAAATTAGCCACCACATAAGACAATAACTCAAAAAAATAAAAGTCAATGGCACCCGCAAACCAATCCATCAAAATCTGTGCTGCAAAATCCATATAGCGCTCCTTCTGCCATGTGCCCCCACAGCAGTTTACCACCACATATGGGGTGTTGCCGTATTCAGGAGAAAATGGGGAACAAATTATGGGGTGCTTTTCTCCTGTTACCCCTTGTGAAAATGAAAAATTTGGGGCTAAAGCAACATTTTATTGGAAGAAATTAAACTTTTCATTTTCACAGCCAAGTGTTTCTAAATTCAGTAACACGCTTAGGGGGTCAAAGTGCTCATTACACCCCTTAATATATTATTTGAAGGGTGTAGTTTCCAAAATGGGGTTACTTTTGAGGGTTTCCACTGTAGGGGTACGTCAGGGTCTCTTAATTAAAAATGGTGCCTAAAAACCATTCTAGCAAAATCTGCCTCCAAAATCCGTATGACGCTCCTTTCCTTCTGACCACTGCCACAAACCCATAGAGACGTTTACCACCACATATGGGGTATTTCTGTAAACTGCAGAATCAGAGCAATGTATATTGAGGTTTAGTTTGCTGTTAACCCCTGTATCCTAAGAGAATTAAGTAATGTCATCGACAGACCCTTATTTCTGATATTTAAGGACTCTATACTGACGGGGAGTGTTCCACAGGATTGGCACATAGCAAATGTGGTGCCAATATTCAAAAAGGGTCCAAAAACAGAGCCCGGAAACTATAGGCCGGTAAGTTTAACTTCTGTTGTGGGTAAACTGTTTGAAGGTTTTCTGAGAGATGCTATCTTGGAGTACCTCAATGAAAATAAGCAAATAACTCCGTATCAGCATGGCTTCATGAGGGATCGGTCATGTCAAACCAATTTAATCAGTTTCTATGAGGAGGTAAGTTCTAGACTTGACCGCGGCGACTCAATGGATGTCGTATATTTGGACTTCTCCAAAGCGTTCGACACGGTGCCACATAAAAGGTTAGTATACAAAATAAGAATGCTTGGCCTGGGAGAAAATGTCTGTATGTGGGTAAGTAAATGGCTCAGTGATAGAAAACAGAGGGTGGTTATTAACGGTAGATACTCAGATTGGGTCACTGTCACTAGTGGGGTACCACAGGGGTCTGTATTGGGTCCTATTCTCTTCAATATATTTATTAATGATATTGTAGAAGGTTTGCATAGTAAAATATCAATTTTTGCAGATGACACTAAACTATGTAAAGTAATTAACACAGAAGAGGACAGTATACTGCTACAGCAGGATCTGGATAGACTGGAGGCTTGGTCAGAAAAGTGGCAGATGAGGTTTAACACTGACAAATGTAAGGTTATGCATATGGGAAGGAATAATGCAAGTCACCAGTACATACTAAAGGGTAAAGCACTGGGTAACTCTGACATGGAAAAGGACCTAGGAATTTTAGTGAACAGTAAACTAAGCTGCAGAAACCAGTGTCAGACAGCTGCTGCCAAGGCCAATAAGATAATGGGTTGCATCAAAAGTGGCATAGATGCCCGTGATGAGAACATAGTCCTGCCACTTTACAAATCACTAGTCAGACCACACATGGAGTACTGTGTACAGTTCTGGGCTCCTGTGAACAAGGCAGACATAGCAGAGCTGGAGAGGGTTCAGAGGAGGGCAACTAAAGTAATAACTGGAATGGGTGGACTACAGTACCCAGAAAGATTATCAAAATTAGGGTTATTCACTTTAGAAAAAAGACGACTGAGGGCAGATCTAATAACTATGTATAAATATATCAGGGGTCAGTACAGAGATCTCTCCCATCATCTATTTATCCCAAGGACTGTGACTGTGACGAGGGGACATCCTCTGCGTCTGGAGGAAAGAAGGTTTGTACACAAACATAGAAGAGGATTCTTTACGGTAAGAGCAGTGAGACTATGGAACCACCTGAGGAGGTGGTGATGGTAAGTTCACTAAAAGAGTTCAATAAGGGCCTGGATGTATTTCTGGAGGGTATTATAGGTTATAGTTACTAGAGATGGGTCGTTGATCCAGGGAGTTATTCTGATTGCCTGATTGGAGTCGGGAAGGAATTTTTCCCCCTAAAGTGAGGAAAATTGGCTTCTACCTCACAGGGGTTTTTTTTGCCTTCCTCTGGATCAGCTTGTAGGAAAACAGGCTGAACTGGATGGACAGATGTCTTTTTTCGGCCTTACAAACTATGTTACTAAGGCCGAAAAAATTAAGTTATTACCGTAAGTTATTACCACATAAAGTAACACATGTCAGATTTGCAAAAAATGGCCTGGTCAGGAAGGTGAAAACAGGCCCGGGGTTAAATAACACTTTCGAATACATATCATCCCAAAGTATTATTGCCTGTTAATGTTACACCTAGGGTTGCTTCACACACATTTTTCCTTTAAAATTTTTGAGCCAAAGCCATAAGTGGACTAAATAAGAATAGGAAATACATAGCAAAGACTTCTCCTTCCTGCTGGATCAGTTTCTGGCTTTGAGTTAAAATATTGCAATATCATTTTTCCATAAAGTACTTTCTTCGAAATCACGCTAACAAGCAAATGACCAACAAGAAAAGAAGCAACAGAAACTTATTTTATGGGTCAGTATGACAAGTGTGCGAAAATTATTGTTTTTTTATTTATTACTTACAAGAAAAACACTTTGTGTTTCCACATGCAAGACCAATAACATGTTTAGATTCCATCAAGATACATACAACTTGCTTTTTATTCTTTTTTGGGGGGATGCAAAATAAATAAAAAGAGCATTTGTGCAATTGTTTTTAAAGGGAAACTGAAAATGGTACTTCAGCTGCAGGCTGCATGTTATAAAGCAGGAGGCCCTGAGCAGTTTGATATTGTGGGGTGAGATTAAAGGGGTTGTCCGAGTTATGAAAAAAAAAATATAGCACTGTAAATCTGATGGGCAGCAATATATAACTAAGTTAAGCAAGTTTTAGGCAAAAAAAATCCATATTTCCTAATTTCCCTGGTTCTCTTCTGGCCTTTGTTTACATGCAATAACAACAATCTCAGCCCCTCCCCCTTCTCCCCCCCCTCTCTGCAAAGGGAATGAATACAAGTGCTGAGTGACATGTCTGCCTGCTGGAATACTCAGCAGCATGTTGTATGTGTAGGACTACAAGTCCCAGCTGTACAATGACAATGCTGATACACACAGGAAATTCTCCCTACCTGTTCTTGTACAATACAATTCCTCTATAGCTCCTTGCCCAGCATTTGTCTCCTCTCACTGCTGCAGCTACTGTTTGTTCTAAAGCCTTGAGCCCTCAGTGTGCTCTGGCTGAAGGGGTTAATGTTTTATCTTAAGGAAACCAGGGATAGAGCAGATAGCAGGAGCCCGGCAAAGAAAGGGGGCGTGGCCAGTGACGTCTCGTGTACAGACTGTTATCTGAACTCTGAGGCTTGTACACGAAACATCACAGAGCAGAGAGATAAGGTGACATCACAGGTCATGTGACCCTGAGTCAACTCTGAGAAACCAGCAGCTTTAGAAACACAAAGTATATGGGAAAGTTGTTATACCTGATAAGTTAGAAACATATAAAGAACAAAAAAATAACTCGGACAACCCCTTTAAGTAAAACTTGCAATTTATTTCATTTAAATTTCTGCTCATTCTGTGCTTTTTAGTCAAGGAGGCGGTTCTATCAGTAACTGACATCTTTCTTTATATTCACAGTGATGGAGGGAAGGCTGTCAATCACTGATAGGACATTCTCCTTGACTTCAAAACCCAGAGAGAGCAGGAATTTAAAGTGGCTCTGTCACCAGGATCAACCCTATTAAACCAGGCATACTGGCTGGTAGAGCTCATCATGCTGATTAAAACTATACTTTTCTTATGTCTGTATAATAAATAGCTGCGGAGAAATCAGCGGTTTTATTCATATGCAAATGAGCAATTTGAGCACTCAGAGGTGGGGCTGAATATTCTGAGCACTGTTATGTAACACCCCCTGTGCCCTGCACACACCCCCCTTCCCATTGACTGACAGGGCTAGACATCAGGCTGAGGGCAGAGTTGCGTCCAGGAGCTGTGTGCTAGCAAGTAAACATCACATACACTATAGCTTCACCACACTGAGATCTGCTTAGAAAGCCAATGTCAACTGCATGTAACAGCTGCTCCTGTAGCTGACCCCACGGTATCAGCAATGCATGTCAGTCTTTAAGGACCAGCCAACAGCACAATAAATATATAGCACAAAATGAGAAGGGTTAAACATGCTTATTTACACATCCAGAGGCTGATTACCTGCCCTGAACATACCCTGGTCACAACGGTGCAGCTCACTAGCAAAATTTGAGCATTAGATAAACAGCAATGTTACCACTAACTCATTAGAAAGTGCCAAACAGGGGCGGAAATACCTCTTGTGCAGCCGGGTCGGCTGCACAGGGGCCCAAAGCCGGAGGGAGGCCCTTTCTCATCGGTGGCAGGGAGAGATGAGCGCTTCCATTGTGGAAGCGCTCATCTTTATATTCTTCTGTTTTGCCATCCTCAGGACAGCGATACAGATGGATGTACTGCGGGCAGGGGAGAGAGAGGTGTCTACCTTTCCTGTTCCCATGATAGGCTGCAGGTACTAGGCCTGCAGCCTATCAGAGGCCGGCGCAGGCGGTGCGATGACGTCATCGCGGCGCCTGAGCCATACAGCGCTAGACACAGGCCGGAAGAGGCCTGCATCGCATCACTGAAAGAGGCAAGGATGTAAGTATATGTGTTTATTTTTTTCATTTACGCTTTGCTAAGGGAACTATCTAGCTCACATGGGGGGCACTATGCAGGAGGAGCACTATGGGGGGCACTATGGAGGAGAAGGAGCACTGCCCTATCATATATACTGGCTCACTTGGGGGGCACTATGGAGGAGGAGCACTATGGGGGCACTATATATATACTGGCACTATGGAGGAGGAGCAGCACTATGAGGGCCCTATCATATATACTGGCTCACATGGGGGGACACTATGGAGGAGGAGGAGCACTATGGGGGGCCCTATATATACTGACACACATGGGGAGCACTATGGAGGAGGAGGAGCACTATGGGGGCCCTATCATATATACTGGCACACATGGGGGGGCACTATGGAGGAGGAGCAGTATTGGGGGCCCTATTATATTTACTGGCACACATGGTGGGCACTATAGAAGATGAGGAGCACTATGGGGGGCCCTATCATATATACTGGCACACATAGGGGCACTATGGATGGGGGTGAGCACTATGGGGGCCCTATCGTATATACTGGCACACACGGGGCGCACTATGGAGGCTATATATATATATATATATATATATATATATATATATATATATATACTGGCACACATGGAGGGCACTATGGGGGCCCTATCATATATACTGGCACACATGGAGGGCACTATAGAGAAGAAGGAGCACTATGCGAAGAAGGAGCACTATTTCCTGGGTGCAGTTATTTTTTAGGACACTGTGTGGCAATAATTACTGAAGGCTGTAGTATTTGCAGGGGGACTGTTTCTGCTGTATAGTTTTGGGGAGCACAGCGGCATAGTATTGGGGGTGGCAGGATGGGGTGTTCAAGAAGGTGGAAGGATGATGGAAAAGTAGGAAACTAAGATGTCTGTTTGTCAAACTCTGCAGAGAGAAGAGATGGTTGAAAGAAATCATCATGGCTGTCTGGTCTGAAGGTCTGAAAGGAGAAGATGAAGAAAGAGAACGTCTACATCAAAGGAGATATCACTGGATGTGAGAGGTATGTGGACCTGTATTAGGCTACTTTCACATCTGAGTTAATGATTCTGGCAGGCTGTTCCAGCAGAGAACAGCCTGCCGGAATTCACCGGCTCCGGCACTACTGGATGCAGAATGCCCACCGGACCAATTAACTATAATGGGGTCCGGCAGAGATCCGGCCACAATCTGGCAAAAATGCAGAGAATCAGCGGGACACAAACCGCTGTATGCCTGAGTTTGTGTCAGGCCATTTCCATGCATTCTCTGCCGAATCAGGTGGCCAGATCACAGTACTGCAGGTGTGAAAGTAGCCTTACCCTGTATGTTTTGTATTGCTGCATATAATGTTAGGACACCATAGGTTAGGTTGAGAATTTGGTTTGGCGGGGGGTGGGTGGGAGAGGGGGCCCAGGCACATTCTTTGCACAGGGGCCCTCTGCTGTCTGTGTCCACCCCTGTTGCCAAATAACCATTTCATAATACTGCTTATACAGTAGTCCAGTTAATATATGTGTATGTGCTAAAAATTAATATATAATCAGGAAAAACAGTAAAAGCCAAGATATTTATCTCACCACATCAGCAGTGCCGAAAACATGGCAGTAATGATGGCTGGTCTGCAGATCTTTTGTGATATAAGCAAAAGTACAAAGGTCTTCAGGATCTTGGGCGGCACAAGATATGTTCCGGATCTCATGTTCTGCAATTACATTCTGAATGGATTGAAACAAATGTAAGAATAAATTATGGAAAAATGTTAAGAAAGCATTGTGTCGACACAGTAAAACAAACGTTACTCTATGCAATAAAACAGAATTATACATGAGGTAAAAATCCTACTCAAATGCAGTAAAGTAGCCTTGAAGTCAAACTGAATCAAATGGCTAAATGTGACTAAATAATTTGACCCCCTCCGCCATTACGCGGCCCCCAGCAGTTAATGGGAAATAACGTGCATGTAAGTACTTTGGGTGTGGAGAACGTATGAAACAGGCTCATAAGCTGCTGTGTAATGCAACTGGCATCTGGCTGCACCGAACGGGATTAGAGATAACAATGATCCCAGTCATATAAACCCATCAGATGTTGTAGTCAACACTGATCATCACACTGGTTAGAGTGATGGAGCTCTCTCAGTCTCTGGCTTTGCTGCATAAATTGAAGGGTTCCAATAGGTTGCTATGGCAGATTGGTGCCTTGTGAAGGTTCTAAGACCTGCCATAGGACACTTTCTATTAAAGAACTCTCTGCCTGAGGAGGTGGTGATGGTAAGTTCACTAAAAGAGTTCAAAAGGGGCCTAGATGTATTTCTGGAGGGTAATAATATTACAGGTTATGGTTACTAGAGAGGGGTTGTTGATCCAGGGAGTAATTGGCCTCTACCTTACAGGTTTTTTTTGCCTTCGTCTGGATCAACTTGCAGGATAACAGGCCGAACTGGATGGACAGATGTCTTTTTTCGGCCTTGTAAACTACTAGCAGAAGGACCCGGCTTTGCCTAGGTATATTTCATCTATTTCATTTAATGTTTCTGTGTGTCATTGCAGAGAGAAAGTCAATGCAGCTGACAGAAGTTGATTTTTACCTTTATTTTTTCAATCCCCATTGGCTGCGGAGTGGGCGTGACCATGAGGGGCGTGGTTTAGCGGGACCTTGCGGGGGTGCTTTTAAGTCCTTCTTTTGAGGGTGGCCTTAATTACAGGTCAATAATTTATGAGGAAACACAGTGGGTAGCAGTGGAAGAAAACATTGCTTCGCACAGGTATGTTTCATCTATTTTATTTAATGTTTCTGTGTGTCGTTGCAGAGAGAAAGTCAATGCAGCTGACAGAAGTTGATTTTTACCTTTATTTTTTCAATACCCATTGGTTGTGGAGTGGGAGGGGGCGTGACCTGACCGGGGCGTGGTTTAGCGGGACCTTGGGGCGGGGGTTTTAAGTCCTTCTTTTGAGGGTGGCCTGAATTACAGGTCGATGCCATGGTAATTTATGAGGACATGCAATGGGTAGCAGTGGAAGAAAACATCTTTTATTACTATTGAATGGTCTTAGTCTAAAATTAGTCTAAAACATAAGTTATATTTCTGGTAACCGGAATACCCCTTTAACAGTGTCATCCACAGCGCTCTGCCCCTTTAAAGCAGTGACGAGAAATGGCTGGGTTGTTATTTACCTGAGCTCCTCAGCTGGCTGCTAATTACCAGGCTGGGTTGTTATGGAAACCGGTGTAAGTGGAGAAAATGGCAGTTGGGATTTGAAGGGAAAGGCTCCCAGGCTAATATTGGCTAATGGAGATCATATTGTGATCCCTCTGTATACAGCTCTAGTGAGACCACATCTGGAATACTGTGTTCAATTCTGGAGACCTCACCTGCAAAAGGATATTGCTAAAATAGAAATAGTGGATATTCGATGTACAGGTCGAGCTTCAATGTAAGAGAACCAGCGGAGTCACACTAGGAATTCTATTACATGAAGAATCAAGTAAAAGTTCCAAACATGAAGAACTGGGGTGCTGAGTATATAAAGCTTTTAGCAGATACAGAATAAGTCCCTCAATATGAAGATTTAATAGTGGACAATATAATGAGGACATGTTAATTAGCAGTTGTGATTATAATTCTCCCTCAACGCGCTCTGAGGATAATGGCGTGAAAATGAAGGTGTGCCTGCCAATACGTCTGGTCAGGTGGTGGAGGGGTTATGTGACCCCACAGCACCAATCTCACCCAGTCCGGTGGTTCAGCAGGCAACAGCCTTATACAGAGATCAGCTCTGATGCACTGTATGGCAAGCACTGTGAGCGTTGAGAGCAACTGCTGATTATCGCTGCCGCCACATGGTAATGGCGGGTGGGTCAGTGCAAGCCGCAGTGAGTAGTGTGATCTCTGGGGCTTCCAGGGACAAAGGAGAGCCGGGCTAGATGGTGGTCACCCTTGTCCCATCCTTATCCTGATAATATTCGCCTTCGGTGCCCGACAAGGGAAGTGTGGGGCAGTCTTTTCCAAGCAGTAGTTCCGGAGCTCAGTGCATATTTGAGTAGACCCTGAGGTACCCCTGTAGTGAGGATTTGGATCTAACAGGTGTTTCATAGAATTTAGAAACGCTTGATTGTAAAAATGAAAAATTATATTTGTTCAAATAAGATGTCGCTTTAGACCGAAATTTTTCATTTTTATAAGGGGTAACAGGATAAAATCACCTCTGAATTTGTTATCCATTTTCTCATGAACACCCCATATGGGGTCATACACTGCTGTATGGGCACACAGTAGGGTTCAGAAATGAAGGAGCTTCTTTTGGCTTTGCAAGGGCAGATTTTGCTGAACTGGTTTTTGGGTGCTATTCCGCATTTGAAGAGACCCATACAGTGGAAACCCCCATCTTGGAAACTACTCACCCCCAAGGAATTTTTCAAGGGGTGTAGTGAGCACTTTGATTCAACAGCCATTTCACAGAATTTTGAAACACACTGCTGTGAAAATGAAAGAAAATACAATAACATGCTGCTTTAGGCCATTTTAACACTAGCAGCAGGGGTGTTCGACAGGCTGTTCTGGCGGGTGAAAAGCCTGCGGGATCCGTGCTTTCGCTAGTGCTCCTAAAATTAAATGTTGTAAGTTTAATCCGGCTGCCTCTCGGCATGTTTGCCTTGCTGCAGCCGGAACTCCGGCCTGCCTTCATTATAGTGAATGGGGATAGAGCGTAGTTCCGGCCGCAGAGGTGCACTAGCGGCAGCATGGATCTGGAGGCTGTTCACCCACCGTTACAGCCTTCCGGACTCCCCTGCCGCTAGTGTGAAAGTAGCCTTAGCCCCAAATTGTCTATTTTCACAAGGAGAAAATGCACTCCACAATTTCTTACCCATTTTCTTTGGGAATATGGTTACACCCCATATGTGCTATATGGTTTTTAAAGAGCAGATTTTGCTGAAATAGTTTTTGGGTGACATCGCATTTAAAAAGGCCTTGATCTACCCCTATAGTGGAACCCCCCTAAATATGACCCCACTTTGAAAACTACATTCCCTAAGGAATTTTTCAAAACTGATGGTGCAAAGTTAAAATTGCCATTTTTCCACAAATAAGCTATTTCAGTGGCCAATATCTTATGTTCAGTGTGTTCCATTGTGAAAAGTCAAGCCTCCAATTATTGTGCTGTGCTTCCTGGTTTAAGAAATAAAGGAGGGCTCAGTAGTAAAAGAGCACCATGTACATTTTGAGGCCTAATGTGGTGATTTACACTGCTTGGAGTGATGACTGTAGAGGTGGAATAATAAATGAAACCCCCAAGAAGAAGCCAAAACGACACCACACAGAGTATTTATTAAAGGGTGAATTGAGCATTTTGACTCCACAAGTGTTTTGCAAACATTAATGCACAGAATACGGTTCAAAGTGAAAATTATTATTTTTCCACAGACATTTCATTAGAAAATTTACTAATGTTAATGCTACATTATAAATGTGAGATTCTTGGCAATTCGGCCACTGACAAGGTGATGTCTTTACAGGAACCTACACTAAATACTACTTCCGATGGTGGCATACTGGTCTCCATTAAATTTAGGTACCATATGCATTCAGAGCCCACACTATGTTATACCTCTTTTGGTGCCACAAAGGCCTCCATTAATTTCAGGGAATGCAGGCTTCACATGCACATCGAACAAACTCTGTATTTTACCTCTTCTGGTGCCAAATGACCTCCAATGAATACAGGGAGAGCAGACTACAGCATTGTACTTTCACAATTAAAAGCAGCCAAAGGGACAGACAGATTAGTTTGCAGTGCACGCAGACAGGCACAAATAATTTTGTATAAAATGCATTTACCATGAATATCCCATTTAAAATGTACAATTAGCATTAGTTCATTTTCTATAATGCCTATGGCACAATTGTATTTATTATTTGTGTTTGCAGAGTGCGGTTGCATTGTTTTGGATTGCATCAAAAGAGGCATAGATGCCCGTGATGAGAACATAGTCCTGCCACTTTACAAATCACTAGTCAGACCACATATGGAGTACTGTGTACAGTTCTGGGCTCCTGTGAACAAGGCAGACATAGCAGAGCTGGGGAGGGTTCAGAGGAGGGCAACTAAAGTAATAACTGGAATGGGTGGACTACAGTACCCAGAAAGATTATCAAAATTAGGGTTATTCACTTTAGAAACAAGACGACTGAGGGGAGATCTAATAACTATGTATAAATATATCAGAGGTCAGTACAGAGATCTCTCCCATCATCTATTTATCCCGAGGACTGTGACTGTGACGAGGGGACATCCTGGAGGATGGAGGAAAGAAGGTTTGTACATAAACATAGAAGAGGATTCTTTACGGTAAGAGCAATGAGACTATGGAACTCTCTGCCTGAGGAGGTGGTGATGGTAAGTTCACTAAAAGAGTTCAAGAAGGGCCTGGATGTATTTTTGGAGGGTAATAATATTACAGGTTATAGTTACTAGAGATGGGTCGTTGATCCAGGGAGTTATTCTGATTGCCTGACTGGAGTCGGGAAGGAATTTTTCCCCCTAAAGTGAGGAAAATTGGCTTCTACCTCACAGGGTTTTTTTTGCCTTCCCCTGGATCAACTTGTAGGAAAACAGGCTGAACTGGATGGACAGATGTCTTTTTTCGGCCTTACAAACTATGTTACTATGTTTTTTGCATTTAGCCATGGCAACGTGCACCTGTGCACTAGGATGTGTTGACTAACCTCATATCTTTTTTCTTTGCAGTCTGCATTGGTGGCTGACTCCATTGGTCGTGCACGCCTATTTTAATTAATGCAAATATACAGTTGTAGCCTGCTCTCCCTGAATTTAATGGAGAAAAAAAATTTAATGGTGGTCATTATGGCACACAACAGGTAGGAATTAGTGTTAGGTTCCTGTCTTAAAGAGATCGCCTTGACGTTTGGCAGATGGGCCCAAATAATTTTGTACAAAATGTATTTGCCAAGAATATAAATTTTGCAACATAAGTGTAGCACTAGCACCAAAATGTTTTCTATTACTATGGCAATTTTGTATGATATTTGTGTTTGCAGAGTGCTGCTGCATTGTGTTTTTTTCCTTTGTGTTTTTAGCCATGGCAGCGAGCACCTGCACATTGGGATGTGCTGACTGACCCCCTTTTTTGCATTTGAATTTAATGGAGGTGATTTGGCACCAGGAGAGGTAAAATACAGAATGGACTCAACATGCATGTGGAACCTGCATTCCCTGAATGTAATGGAGACCAGTATGGCACCAGTGGAGGTACAGTAGGTTCCTGTCCTAAGGAGATTGCCTTACCAGTGGCTGACAGGCACAAATAATTGTGTACAAAATTTATTTGCCAAGAATCTCACATTTACGACTTTGCATATGCACATTTAATATGGTGACTATGGCACTATTGTATTTACTTGATTAGTTGTGTTTGCAGAGTGCTGTTGCATTGTTTGTTTTTGCTTTTGTGCTTTGGGCCATGGCGACATGCACCTACGCACTGGGATGTGATGACTAACCCCCATTTCCTTCTTTGTATGCCATTTCAGTGCTCAATATCTTGTGATCATCATGTGCCAGTGTGAAACGTAAGCCCTCTTTTTATTAAGCTGTGCTTCCTGGTTTTATACACACCATATATGTGGCGACCTCTTTTTGGAAATTACACCCCTAAAGGTATTTAATAAAGGGATTATCACAGGACTAATGCAAAAAAATTAAAATCAGACATCATATAGTAGATGACTACCTCTCTCACAAAGTTAGAACTAGCCCTCTACCTCACATGGATCCAGAGATCGCCCCATTCATTGATCTGCTAGATTTGTATCATGCTGACAGCTCAAGGGGAGTGTCTATTCTGCTGCAGCTAAGGTGGCGTGTCTCAGCTCTACCTATCACAACTCAAGAGGCAGTTGAAGGATGAAACTGAGTATGTGCGCTTATATCAGTAGCTAGACAATGAAATAAAATACAAAAACAAACAGTAGGTTGCACTATTCAGATATTTTATTGAATAACTCATTGGTTATGCTAAATTTTTAATTACATGGGGTGTGGCTAACTGCCAACATGTCCAAACGTGTTTGAGCACAGCTCCAGCTCCCAGTTTACATCCTTCACCATCCTGCCTTCACCATAGCGTAGTTGGTGCAAAAGAGAAGGAGGTAGCCTAGGAGCCAAACCATGAGTCCCAAAAAGGCCCAGGCTGTGGAAGACAGGCTGAAGGAATTCGCCAGGCAGGAGAACCAACATGGTGCTAGTGCATCTACTATGCCACATTCCTCCATTACACACAGGCAACATCTAGCGCAACAGATAGAGGCAGAAAGAACCAGAGGAGTCTGAATTTACTTTATAGACAGCCTACGACCAGCTTCTATTCACCATTACATCCTGCCAGACTTCGCTCACAGGCAACATCGAAGAGGTGAGAGTCAATTTGGGTCTACCCAACCATGATGTGCAACAACTCACTTCGTCACACTGTGGATTGCATTTCAGCCTTAGAGGATCTGACCCATCCTATGACTGAAAGATTCAAACCATGGAGAGAGCAGTGGATTTATGGAGGCAGAAATGTGATGATTTAGAAAACCGGGCTCGCAGCAATAATGTCAGAATATTGGGCATGCCCGATTAAATATATTCATTTGCCCGATTCATAGATTAAATAAGAGCAAATTGAAAAATTACTGGTGTGCCATAGATCCCTTTTTTCATTCAAGAGAGAAAACTGGTTCAAGACCATAGTCCCTGAGGCTAACTTCTCTACAGTTTATGCGGTGGAACGAGCTCACAGGGTTCCAGCCAGGCCTACACCTCCGGGAGCACCTCCTAGACCACTTTTAGCCCGCCTGCTTAACTGGAAAGACCAAGACCTCATTTTAAGCTTGGCGAAAAATACACCTACTATATCATTTGAAAACGTGACTGTCACTTTTTCCTGACTTTTCTGCAGAACTTCAGAAAAAAAGGGCCACCTTTGTATCCGTAAAGAGGCAACTACAAGAGCTCAGCTTACCATATTCTATAGCATATCCAGCCCGCCTGCGTATAGTGGATGGCGGGAAAGCGTTTTTCTTCACTGACCCCAGAGAGGTGGAGGAGTGGGTGTCCAGATGCCTGAGAAACCCGCCACCGCCCTGACTGATGTAGCGACACCGTGAGATCTTCCTTGATTCTTCAGCAGGCTTCTCCTTCTGGACAGCCCTGCCACTTACGATGGTCTGTATGTTGAACTATAGCACTAATTTTATTTATGTTATATCTATTCCTAGTCAGTTGAGTTATGGGTCATTTACGTTGATCGCAGGCTGCCGTGGCAGAGGAGGTTCCTCACCGATCACCACAATTTTTTATGTTCAGTTTACTCTGATTCTGAGACGGGAATTGGTTTGTTACCTGCATAGTTTCACCACCTTATTCCACTATGCCGGTCCCCGACCTTTTAGCCACTGGAAAGATTTATAGATGTGTACTACAGTTTGTACGGTTTTGGTTTACCATGTTTTTCCATAGGTTCTCATTTTCTTTTCATTTGATGGTATGGCATAGTTATGTACAGGGCAACACATTTGTTATTTCGGCAGAGTTTGGGAGGCTCACAGGTGCTTTTACTTTTTTATGTGGGCTGTGTGAATTCTACACAAATTGCACAACCTTCACTAAGGCCACCCTGATTGTAATGTCCTGGAATGTGAGAGGGCTGGGGGTACCAGGAAACGGATAGCAGTCTTCTCTCGTGCACGCAAATAAACCTCTCATATCCTTGTGCTACAGAAAATCCACCTTATACCAGAGACTGATGCGAGACTTAAGAAACCATGGGTACAATGGGCCGAACATGCTTTTGGGAACTCCTATTCTAGAGGTGTGTCTCTTCTAGTACACCGCGCTGGGAGGCAAGACAGACAGTAATAGACGGAAATTCATATTTGTCTATGCACATATTAACTGCGCTCCATATGTAGTGATAAATATGTACATACCACCTCCTGCCAATGCTTCAGCCCTACAGGCAGCGCTGGGTTTTGCATCACAATGTCCTGAGGCTAAACTGATATGTATGGGGGATTTCAATTTGGTACTTAATGGACAATTAGATAGATTTCATGCAGGGTCAGATCTGATGTCCACATCCACTGCGCTTTCCAGACTGGTTTCTGAGTTGGGATGGGTAGACCTTTGAAGGGAACGCAACCCGAGTCAGAGAACATATTCATGTTTCACGTCATCACGTGGAGCGCTCTCAAGAATTGACTTAGATTTAGAGGATATCCAATATGGCCCTCAGTGTGTGTCAGATCATGCACCTGTGGAGGCAAGACTGAAACTACCCACTAGTATGGGATCTGCAGCTAAACTACTTATCCATCCTTTTTATTTATCTCTTATGACAGTTAATGATCGCATTTAAGACCAGCTTAATGTCTTTCTAGAGGCGCATGATGATAGTTTTGATGAATTGCTGTGATGGGAAACACTAAAAGCTTCTATGCGTCATGTGTAATACTGTCTTCAGAGTCATGTATCTAATCCTATCCTGTGTGAGATGCTGTCTGCCAAGCTGTGTATCTAATCCTATCCTGTGTGATACTGTCTGAATAGCTGTGTATCTAATCCTATCCTGTGTGAGATGCTTTCTGCCAAGCTGTGTATCTAATCCTATCTTGTGTGATACTGCCTGAAGAGTTGTATACCTAGTCATATCATGTGTGATACTGTCTGCTGAGCTTTGTATCTAATCCTATCATGTGTGATACTGTCTGCTGAGCTGTGTATCTAATCCTATCATGTGTGGTACTGCCTGCTGGGCTGTGTATCTAATCCTAATGGGAGTGAAACTGATGGAGGCTCATTTTAGTTTCCCAGGTTTTCCTGTTTCTTTCTTAGGCCTCTTTCACACTAGCGGCAGCACGGATCCGGCACCTAAAGGGTGCCAACGGATCCGTGCTGCCGCTGATACATGTGTGGAGCCGGAGCAGCGCTCCGGCCCCACACATGTTGACACAGACATTGGGACAGAAATACAAACATACAGACATACATACTTACATACTCCAGCCAGGGACGCCGGCAGCACGTCTTCACGCGCCTCCTGCGCGCAGTGATGATGATTCCCCATAGCGCGCTCTGTATGTGTATGTGTGTGTATGTATGTATGTATGTATGTATGTCTGTCTGTATTTCTGTGTAGCCGGATCCGGAATGACCCCCCATTTCAAGTCAATGGAGGACAGATCCGGATTACTGGTGTGTCACACCAAACGGATCCGTCCCCATTGACTTGCATTGGGGGTCATTCCGGATCCGTCTTGGTGCGGATGCCTGGACCGGAGAGAAAACCGCAGCATGCTGCGGTTTGTTCTCCGGTCTGAAGACGGAACGGAAAGCTTTCAGGAGCATTCCGTTGTCTTCAGTTCAGTTTTGTCCCCATTGACAATGAATGGGGACAAAACGGAAGCGTTTTTTTCCGGTATTGAGCCCCTATGACGGAACTCAATACCGGAATTTAAAAATGCTAGTGTGAAAGTAGCCTTACAATAGTCTCTAGAAAGGAAGGCTTTATATTACAGAACAGATCTGAGCAGGAGGTCAGATGGAGGGAGAGATAAGAAGTTCTTCGCTGGGTGCAGGGGTTTTAGGGCGTTTTAGGCAGTGCAGGAAAATAGGGGTGATAGTTGTGGGAAGCAGAAATATTATTTTCAGTGAATATTTCATTAGTTACAATTCCGGTATAATATGATTTTGTGCACTTGGGTAGTTTGTATTTTGGATGAAGACCAATGTCTCAGAAGAACTGAAGCCTTACATTTACACATCTAGGTGTGAACAATAGGGACTGTATATCCCTTAATCAGGGACAAATAAAAACAGCTGGATACAAGGGTGGACAGTCAGGTAATAAAGACACAGGGAATGGAGACAGGGACGCTGACATAAGCAGTAAATATGAGGCCTGGTCACTTATATGATAGGACAGGTGTGAGACGCTATAATGCTAAATGCTAGTATACCAGGGCTAAACACAGATGCATTTCAGCCAAAGCCAGAAGTATAGATCCTTCCTTTATATTTCTAATTCCTTTCCAATCCATTTCTGTAGACAGGTCTGCTTCAAATCCTCATCCAAAAAACTTTGTGTATTTAGCCTTAGTGCATTCACATGACCATATTTTTGGTCTGCATCAGATCCACATTTTTTGAGGACCCATTCATTTCAATGGGGGCAAAAAAGATGTGGACATCATCATGTGCTGACTGCATCTGAATGTCTGCTCCATGGCCCCACCAAAAATATAGAACTGTCCTATTCTTGTCTGTTTTGCAGGAGGAATTCTCCATTGGCAATACAGGGTGGGCAATATATATTTATTGGCAATGTCTGCAATAGAGGAGGGAGGTCAAATGAGGATTATATACTGGCACTACTGGTGGAAACACAGGAGCATTATACACTGGAACTATTAAATATATCTACAGACACTTCAGGAGGCATTATGTCAAAAGAAAAAGGTTTGGTTCCGTGTTAGCCAGTAGTAAGAAATCTTGATGCTCTCCAAAGGAGAATCAATATAAAATATTGGAATTTGATACCCTTTAATGGCTAACTAAGGGCTCATTCACACGGCCATTGTGTGGCCATGGCTGTATTGCGGCCCATATACGGTGGGTCTGCAATACACGGGCACTGGCCATGTGAACCCCGCATCAAGGATTGCAGACCCATTCTTTTGATTGGGTCCGCAATCACGGTGATGCGGTGCGGTGCCGAATGGAGGCACGGATCTGAACCCCACAGAAGCACTAATGAGTGCTTCCGTGGTGTTTCTGTCCATGCCTCCACAACGCAAAAACATAGAACTTGGTCTATATTTTTGCAGTGCGGACAGTCGGATGCGGATCCCATTGAAGTGAATGGGTCCGTGATCCGCATGCGGAAGCAACACAGTAGGTGCGCGTTCACTGCGGACCACAAATTGCGGTCCGCAGCACGGGCACAGCCATACAACGGCCATGTGAACAAGCCCTAAAATACATGATGTTATAAAGTGGCAATCTTTCGAGACTCTGAGGTCCCTTCTTCAAGGCTAGGAATGAAAAAATCTCTTTAGAAACATGGATATAAGAACAGAGGTGGAGTAATAAATTGCAAAACAACAATAATCAGAGGAAAGGTCTTGGAGAAAGAGTCCTTAATTAGTTCACAGATAAGTTGTGTGAAAGTTTGTTAGGCTACTTTCACACTAGCGGCAGCACGGATCCGGCACCTAAAGGGTGCCGACGGATCCGTACTGCCGCTGATACATGTGTGGAGCCGGAGCAGCGCTCCGGCCCCACACATGTTACCACACACATTGGCACAAGACATACACACATACAGACATACATACTCACATACTCCAGGGACGCCGGCAGAACGTCTTCACGCGCCTCCTGCGCGCAATGATGACGATTCCCCACAGCGCCCTCTGCTGGGCGCAGTGGGGAAACGTCATAGCTGCGCGCAGGAGGCGCGTGAAGACATGATGCCGGCGTTCCTGGAGTATGTATGTGTGTATGTCTGTATGTATGTATCTATGTATGTATCTAGCTCTGTAGCCGGATCCGGAATGATCCCCCATTGCAAATCAATGGAGGACAGATCCGGATTACTGGTGTGTCCACACCAAACGGATCCGTCCCCATTGACTTGCATTGGGGGTCATTCCGGATCCGTCTTGGTGCGGATGCCTGGACCGGAGAGCAAACCGCAGCATGCTGCGGTTTGTTCTCCGGTCTGGAGACGGAACAGAATGCTTTCAGGAGCATTCCGTTGTCTTCAGTTCAGTTTTGTCCCCATTGACAATGAATGGGGACAAAACTGAAGCATTTTTTCCGGTATTGAGCCCCTATGAAGGAACTCAATACCGGAATTTAAAAATGCTAGTGTGAAAGTAGCCTAAGTGTCTGAGTTTAGAGTGGAGACGACCCCTCTTTCTCCTTAGATGTTGTAGCCATAAAACCTTGAGACAAATTCAGTCCTGTGTTGAGTGTGTCAAAGAGAGTCATACATTTGTATTCCCAAACTCTTCTATCCCTTTGGGATTTGAAATTACCCTTTAATATCAATATTTGGAGGTCTGTAATGTTATGGGCAGGATCTCAAAAGTGTTTGGCAACAGGGAAAGTTGTCTTTTCCTCCTTTAGGGCATAGATGCCCGTGATGAGAACATAGTCCTGCCACTTTACAAATCACTAGTCAGACCACACATGGAGTACTGTGTACAGTTCTGGGCTCCTGTGAACAATGCAGACATAGCAGAGCTGGAGAGGGTTCAGAGGAGGGCAACTAAAGTAATAACTAGAATGGGTGGACTACAGTACCCAGAAAGATTATCAAAATTAGGCTTATTCACTTTAGAAAAAAGACGACTGAGGGGAGATCTAATAACTATGTATAAATATATCAGAGGTCAGTACAGAGATCTCTTTCATGATCTATTTATCCCCAGGACTGTGACTAGGGGACATCCTCTGCGTCTGGAGGAAAGGTTTGTACACAAACATAGAAGAGGATTCTTTACGGTAAGAGCAGTGAGACTATGCAACTCTCTGCCTGAGGAGGTGGTGATGGTAAGTTCACTAAAAGAGTTCAAGAGGTGCCTGGATGTATTTCTGGAGGGTAATAATATTACAGGTTATAGTTACTAGAGAGGGGTCGTTGATCCAGGGAGTAATTCTGATTGCCTGATTGGAGTTGGGAAGGAATTTTTTTCCCTAAAGTGGGGAAAATTGGCTTCTACCTCATAGGGTTTTTTTTGCCTTCCTCTGGATCAACTTGTAGGAAAACAGGCCGAACTGGATGGACAGATGTCTTTTTTCAGCCTTATAAACTATGTTACTATGTTATACACACGAATGTGTGCGTTCAGTGCCCATGCTGTGGACCGTAATTTGTGGTCCACAACGCACGGGCACTGACTGTGGGGCCGCCGCATTCGGATCGCGGACCCATTCATTTGAATGGTGTCCGCAATCCGCATCCGACAGTCTGCAGCGCAAAAAAGTAGTGCATGCACAACTTTTTTGCAGTGTGGAGGCAAGGCCAGAAACGCCACGGAAGCACACCGTGGTGCTTCCGTGGTGTTCCGATCCGTGCCTCCGCATCTCCGTGATCGCAGACCCATTGAAGTGAATGGGTCCGCAATCCGTGATGCAGGCTGCACACGGTCGGTGCCCGTATATTGCAGACCCAGCGTATGCGGGCCGCAATACGGCCATGGGCATGAGCCCTTATAGTGTGACAGTGAGACCTTATCCTCGCTCTGAGTGTCTGCCCTGTTTCCCCCACATAAAGACCCTGAGTGAGGTATTTTGTGCACATAATGAGGTACACCACATTGGATGCACAACATGTGAATGTTCCAGGAATCTTATAGTCCTCCTGTGTGTTGGGGATACGTATCCTGTCTGTGGTCAGTATGTGTGGACAGGTTTTGCAGCTCCTCACATTTATTACTCCACCTCTCTCTTCTTTCCTGCTTTATATCCATGTTTCTTTAGAGATTTTTTCATTCCTGGCCTTGAAGAAGGGACTCACAGAGTCTCAAAAGCTTGCCACTTTATAACATCATGTATTTTAGTTAGCCATTAAAGCATCAGGAGGCATTATAATACAGGACACAGTACAGGGGATTTATAACTGTAGAGGGCATTAGAATTACATGGGGACCTGCAGGGGCGGCATAAATACTGAGGACACTATGGTGATATTATTACTTGGGAATTGTTGCATTGCTAATTAGTGAAGGAGACCACTGCTATTACATGCAGCGATCTCCTTCATATTATTGGGACAAGCAATCACTAATGCCATCGCTGCTCCCCATATAGAATAGGTTGATAATGGGTTAAATCATTCACAGTCCCAAAGTTGTGTTTTACAAAGTTTGTTAAAATTAAACCCTGAATCAGGAGTACTCAAGCATTTTTTCTAAAGGTCCACAGACCTGGGTCTGCCAATGGGTGAAAGTCTGAACCGCCGAAATAATTAAAAAAAATGTAAGGGGGGCAAAACCAGTGGCATGTAGTGCTCTGTGGAAAGTTTTTTTTTCTAAAAATAAGCTCCGCCTCAGGGACTGAAGACAATAAGAATGTTTTGTGTTATGTTTTGCAATAGCCACATGAATGGGCTTATATAACTTAACTTGCAATCAGACCTCATCCACAAGACAGGGAAATACAGCACCTCCCCCACCTCTCTTATCTGAGCAGTGGCTGAGTATACAGTATGTACACAAAGGAGAGGTCCTTATCTCTGTATCACACTCTATACAGATACATACAATAGTTTCATAGACAGTATCACACCTAACAGAATTAGATACACAGCTCAGCAGACACTATCACACAAGGTAGGGTTAGATACACAGTTCGGCAGACAGTATCACACTCTATACACATACATATAACTGCTTCATAGACAGTATCACACCTAATAGAATTAGATACACAGCTCAGCAGACACTATCACACAGAGCAGAATTAGATACACAGCTGAGCAGACAGTATCACACCTATAGGATTAGATATGCAGTTTAGCAGACACTGTCACCCAGAATAAGATTAGATACACAGCTCTGCAGACAGTATTACACATGGTAGGATTAGATACACAGCTCAGCAGATAATCAATAGGTATTTTAAATGTCATGCTAAAGTTGCGGTATATACTGACACTCTGAATTGTATTATGTACATTTGTAGCATGTAATGGGACTGTTAAAAGTATATAATAATCTCTGCATAATACTGTGGTTGGTGTGTGTTATTTTGCATATAACAAATATAATACTAGACTAGCATTGTATACTGACACCAAGTGCATCTAAATCATAGTATACGGCATATAGAATTATGGTTTACAGTGGCACAGGTCAAAATATATAATAATCATTGCACAGTAAAAAAAGAAGAGCATCCCTCGGAGGGATTTGTTTAATGTATACAATATATTTTTTATATATGTTAAATGTAAGACAAAGGCCTGAAGTGAATACCTTAAGAGGGTTTTCGGAGTTATATATATTGATAACCTATCCTCAGGATAGGTCATCAATATCAGATAGGCAGGGGTCTGACACCTGGCACCCCCACCGATTAGCTGTTTGAAGAGGAGGCGAGCGCCGTATCAGCGCTGCCTCCTCTTCACGGTTTACATGCTGGCCGTAACGAGGTAGTGGTAAGTAGGTGTAATTACAGCTAACCACCCCATTTATTTCTATGGGAAGAATCACTTCCATACAAGTCTATGGAAGCGATTCTTCCCATAGAAATGAATGGCGCGGTGAGGTGTAATTACACCTGCTCACCACTACCCCCGTTACGGCCAGCATGTAAACAGT
The DNA here is from genome assembly GCA_900303285.1 of Rhinella marina. Taxonomy (NCBI): domain Eukaryota; kingdom Metazoa; phylum Chordata; class Amphibia; order Anura; family Bufonidae; genus Rhinella; species Rhinella marina. Next base: position 136,650 of record ONZH01019448.1, on the reverse strand, counting down.
GAAGAGGAGGCAGCGCTGATACGGCGCGCGCCTCCTCTTCAAACAGCTGATCGGCGGGGGTGCCGGGTGTTGGACCCCCGCCGATCCAATATTGATGACCTATCCTGAGGATAGGTCATCAATATATATAACTCGGAAAACCCCTTTAAGTTCAGGTATTAGCTAGTAACACAATGTGCCACCTGCTGTCTGAATGTTGTATAGCTAGTAACACCATGCGCCACCTGGTGTCTGAAAGCTGTATTGCAATTTATCCAATTTAAATATAACGTCATTTCGTGACACACATCTCAGGACATGTTTAGATAAGTGATCAGTTAAGTATATTGTATATTAAGAGAGACACCCATCGTGGGGAGGAGGATCTGCATTGCCAGTGTAAGGATGTGGAGAAGCGATACACTACAGATCTCACGGAGGGTAATAGACTAAAGTGGATGCAGGTAGGGAGGCAATATTTAATACATCTTAAGGTGAGAAGTGACCGTAAACTTTTTTTGCTCAAACAATCATTTGAGCTCGGCAGCCAGTCTGGTAGATTGTTGGCACATATAGTACGCAATAACACAGCAGTTCCAACAGTATTGCGTATACATAATGAGATGGGTGAACTAATAGAAGGTTTGAACAGAGGGTATACTGCACAGGTTCCAGGAATTTTATCAAGATTAGTATAGCTTAGTCTGACCTGACTAACTACCTAAAAGATATACAATATCCCAAATTACAGGACCAGGAAAGGGAATTTTTTAGATGCGGAGATAACACTAGAGGAAGTAGAAATTGCCATTAAAGGATTGGCATGTACTGGCAAGTCCCCTGGACCAGATGGCATACTGTTAGAGGTGTATTCCAAATATATTGATATTCTTGGCCCACAATTACACAAAATGTATGTAGCAGCACAACGGAAGGGAAGTCTTCCAGAGTCATTATATGATGCCTCAATAGTGGTACTGTTAAAACCTGATAAAAGCCCACTGGAGTGTGGATCTTATAGACCCATTTCATTGTTAAAGGGGTTGTCCGGGTTCAGAGCTGAACCCGGACATACCTTTCAATTCACCCAGGCAGCCCGCATGAACAGGGCATCGGAGCATCCTATGCTCCGATGCCCTCCGCTAATTAGCGTAGGGCAAAGGAATTTAGCCTGGTTCCGGTGACGTACCGGGCTCTGCCAGGCAGAGGCTTCCGCCCGGCAGTGAGCCCGGTGACGTCATCGGCGCTGATGGGCGGGCTTTAGCGCTGCCCTAGCCATTCAAAAGGCTAGGGCAGCGCTAAAGCCGGCCCATTACGGCCGGTGACGTCACCAAACTCACTGCCGGGCGGAAGCCTCCGCCCGGCAGTGAATGTTTACAAACAAAAGAGCCCTTGCCCTGCGCGATCCAGCGCAGGGCAAGGGAGGGCATTGGAGCATGAGATGCTCCGATGCCCTGTTCAGGAGGGCTGCCGGAGTCAAAACCTGGGTATGTCCGGGTTCGGCTCTGAACCCGGACAACCCCTTTAAATATAGATAAATATAAAATACTTACCAAGATATTAGTCAACAGATTGAATAATAACCACGCTCATACACGAGGACCAATCCGGCTTTATACCAGGCCATTCGACGTCTAGCAATAGAAGGGCACAAGCCATCGTGGAGGGGTAGGAGGGAAATCTCAAAGGGCCCTGGCCTCTTTAGATACAGTTAAGGCATTCGACTCAGTGGAATGGCCTTACCTGCTAGAGGTGCTGACACGTTTTAGGTTTGGCCAGACCTTCATTTCATGGATAACCATACTATATAAATGCCCCAAGGCGCATATTTTAGTTAACGGCTCATGTTCAACACAATTCACCCTCCGTAGAGGCACTAGACAGGGATGCCCACTGTCACCTCTACTATTTGCAATGGCTATAGAACCCCTTGCACTTAAGATACGTCAAGATACCCTGTTTAAAGGGATCTCCTTGGGAGAGAGAGAGGATAGGCTTGGCTTGTATGCCGACGATCTCATACTTTTCATGGATGATTTGAAAACCACCTTACCGAGGGCAATAGATTTGATAGATAGCTTTGGATATTTTACCGGACTCCGCATAAACTTGTCCAAATCAGTCCTCATGCCACTTTGGACACATTCCTGACCTACAGTGTTCTATAATCTGCCGGTAGTGGAATACTTTAAATATCTTGGTGTAATTATCACTAAAGACTATGTCCTTTAATAAAAATATAGCACCCATTGAAACTTACTTTACCGACAAATTTAGATCTTTGAAAGTTCTCCCCCTCTCTATAATGGGCAGACAATTTAATTTAAATTATTTTGCTTCCTAAAGGCCTCTACCTACTGGAACATGCTTGTACACCTGTGCCACGCAGCTTTTTTCATCGGTTGCATTCATTAATGTCAGGCTTTTTATGGGGAGCAGCTAGACATAAACTTGCTATGCACACCTTACAAAGATCTAAGCAGCAGGGGGGAGCAGCTTTGCCAGACTTTTTCTTATACTTTTTGTCTGGACAGCTGAGATTTCTTGCGTCATGGGTATCGACCTCCTCACGGACTAATGCAGAATACTATTTGAAACAATATTTGCAATTGACTTCATTGTGGCCAGTACTGGAAGGCATTCATTTATTTGCTGGTAGGGCTCTTCCCATGCATAGGTTGGCACATCAGGTAGAGAAATTACACCAGTATAGGGATTGGGTGGCAAACCATTGTGGGATAACCCACTGTTTCCATGTTTGCAGTGTTATGAGGGGGCAGTGGTCTGGGAGGGATTTAATGTCCTCATTTTAAAAGATTTTTATGATAATGGGATCTTATTGTCCTTTGAACAAATATAGGAGAAGTTTGGGCTTCCGCGCTCTTACTTCTATAGATATTTACAGGTGCACCACGCTTTTCATGCTGAATTCAGGGATGATGAACGGGCTATTTCTAAATATTGCTTGATGCAACACAAGGACCAAAAGGTATCATATCCATACCCATTTACTGAACAATTGCATGGCTTTAACTCAGTTGCATGTTGAATCTAAATGGCGGGAAAATGTCTCTCTTCTATCTGTGGAGGAATGGCAAGAAGCATTAGAGTCTCCATTACATGTTTCTCCTTCCACGAACAACTGACTAATACAACTGTTTATACTTCATAGATGCTACCTGACACAGACTAGATTGTACAAAATGGGCAAACTATCACATACTAGGTGCCACAGATGCGCACAATCAAATGCTGACTTTTGGCATATGATTTGGCAGTGTTCTTACATCAAGTCCTACTGGCAGGAGGTCATTGACTTGCTGTCTTCTGTACTCTAACGACCGGTCCCCCTTGACCCTAAAACCTGTCTATTGGGAGTTCTAGAGAAAGATATGTGGAACCATCATATTAGAATATTCTTACAAGAGACATTATTCCTAGCAAGGAAAGCCAAGCCAAAGCAATTAGATGGATACTTAAAGGCTATGGACACCTTTGTTTAAAAAAAAAAAAAAAAAAGACACTAATTAATTTATTTTGTGGAGAAAATCATTTCTCCAATTGGTTCTATTCAGCTATCTTTTTTCATTTTCACTCTAGAGCCTGCTGTGCTTCCTATACACAGCAGGCTGGTCTCACTGAGTTTACAGAGAATTCGTCATCTGACGGATTCTCTCAAACTCCTCCTGCTCCACGGGAGCGCGCACTGTCTCCCTCTCCCTCCTCCTCCCCCTTCAGTATAATCAGCTCCCAGTTGCCCCCTCTCGGTTCAGGATGGCCAAGTGGTTAACAGAGTCTCTATAAGCTGACACGCTGCTGTAAACAGCCGTTTAACCCCTTCCATGCTGCGGTCCTTAGGGACCGCTGTATGGAAGGGGCTAACCATCGGGTTGCTGCTCTGCTGTGGCAGCGGCCCGATGTTTGAAAGGTTAATATGCCCCCCCTCCCGAGCTGTGTCACATGTTCACAGCTAACACTCTGCTTGAAACGGCCGGCATCGGTGCCGTTTAACCCCTTCCATACTGCGGCTTACCCGATGGTTACCATGGCAACCGGACGCTTTCACAGGCAAGAGCCTGATCAGGCTTAGTGTGAGTGAAAATACACTGCAGTACACTATACAGTGTACTGCAGTGTATTATAGAGACATCAGACCCACTGGATCTGCAAAAAAAAAAAAGTTTAAAAAAAATTCCTATATCGCACATATAATTGGTTACAAATGAAAAAAAATAAAAACAATGAACATGTTTGGTATCGCCACGTCGGTAACGACCTGCTCTATAAAGATATCACATGAGCTAACCCGTCTGGTGAACACTGTAAAAAAATAAAATAAAAACCGTGCCAAAGAAGCCATTTTTTTATCACCTTACAACAGAAAAAGTGTAATACCAAGCGATCAAAAAGTCATATGTACCCCAAAATAGTACCAAACAAACCGTCATCTCATCCCGCAAAAAATTATCCCCTACCTAAGATAATTGGCCAAAAAATAAAAAATATGGCTTTTAGAAAATGAAGACACTAAAACATGATTTTTTTTTGTTTAAAAAATGATCTTATTGTGTAAAACCAAAATAGATTCTAAAAAAGACATATTAAGTATCGCCGCGTCCGTAAAAACCTGCTCAAAAAGTCATGTGCCCGAAAATGGTACCAATCAAACCCGCAAATAAGACCCTACCTAAGACAATTGTCCAAAAAAATAAAAAAATATAGCTTTTAGAAAATGGAGACACAAAAACAGGATTTTTTTCCAAAGTGCTTTTATTGTTTAAAATAAAATTTAATAAAATGCACATATTGCCGCATTCCTAACAACCTGCTGTATAAAAATAGCATATGATCCAACCCGTCTAGTGAACGCCGTAAAAAATGAAATAATAAATGTGCCAAAAAAGCCATTTTTTATCACCTTACATCACAAAAAGCGTAATACAAAAAATAAAAATTCATATGTGACCACAAATGGTACCAAAACCTCCATCTCATCCCGCAAAAATCGAGACCCTACATAAAACAGTCGCCTCAAAAAATATAGCTTTCAGATAATGGAAACACAAAAACATGATTTTTTTTTCCAAAAATGCTTTTATTGTGTAAAATAAAATTTAAAAAATGCACATATTAGGTATGTCCGCATCCGTAACAACCTGCTCTATAAAAATATCATGTGATCCAACCCACCTGATGAATGCCGCAAAAGAATAAAATAAAAAATGTGCCAAAAAAGCCATTTTTTATCATCTTACATCACAAAAAGTGTAATATCAAGCAATCCAAAGGTCATATGTGCCCCAAAATGGTACCAATGAAACAGTCATCTAATCCCACAAAAAATGAGACCCTACTTATGATAATCGCTCAAAAATATAGCTTTCAGGAAAAGGAGATACAAAAACATGTTTTTATTGTATTGTGTTTTTATTAAAAATGTTTTTATTGTGTAAATCCAAAATAAAACTGAAAAAACAGACATATTATGTAACACTGTGTCATTAAAACCTGCTCTATAAAAATATCACATACCTACCGTGTCAGGTGAACAGTGAAAAAAAACAAAAAAATAAAAACTGAATAGCTATTTTTTGGTTACCTTGCCTCACACGCACTACCTCTAGCAAAATATTTATATACAGCAGGAGTAACCCTAAGATATATATATATATATATATATATATATATATAGAGAGAGAGAGATTCTATGGATTAAGCGATTAAATACGTTGAAGCCACATGGACTTAATGTAGATTATAGACCATGGATCCATGCATAAAATTTTGGAGTTATCCCTCTATTTGGTGGTTTGTATCAATGTTTTCTTTGATACTAATACTGTTTTTTTCTGTCTCTTGCAGAAATTTGTTCACAATCCTTTGATGAATGTGAATTACCAGCAATGTGTTGTATCTGCTCCTGCTGTGATCAGTGATTAGTGTTGAGTCTAGATTCTGCGGTTGCTATTAGTTACTTACCTGCGATGTTCAAATATTCGCATTAGTAAAAGCGAATATTTTTTCTCGCAATGTACGAACATTTACATACAATGAAGCGTACTTTCTTTCTGTTGAGGGTCATGTGACTGCTTTTTACGATCACATGTGCGTACCAATGTGGAACGCATTTCCTTTTACATCTCACGCAGCCGCAGTGGACACTCCACAACGCTGAACAGCATGGGCAATATACATAGGCTGGTGATTTTAAATTATGCATTTATATTTATTGATTTCGCATGTAATTCACAGATGATAGAGTTATACTTATGATGAATAATTGTCATTTGTTATGTTATTTTTTATTGTTTTTGGCACTTATATATGTGTTTTGATTCACTTTTTGTTAGCATTATGTGAAACATATGAGAAAGTACACAGAGATTAATGCACTGAATTTATGGTTATTTCATAACACAATTTTACACCCAATGATGATATAATTAATGTAATGATTACAATTTGATGATATTGCCTTTAAATACTTGTAACATTGGTGTATCTTACATGGATGCTTGAGAAAAGTCCCAGTGTGAGGACTGAAACGTTGCTCCTGATGAAATAAATCACCTTTTGCTTTAGCACAATTTCAAATTCAAATATCTGCATAATGGGTCCGCATCCGTTCCGCAATTTTCTATGGGGCCGCAAAAGATGCAGACAGCACACCATGTGTTGTCCACATCCACATTTCCGTTCCGCAGACCCGCAAATGAATAGAGCATGTCCTATTCTTGTCTGCAGCCACAGACAAGGATAGGCATTTCTACAGTGCCAGCCATGTGCAGACCGCAAAATGTGGAACGCACATGGCTGGTGTCTGTGTTTTGAAGATCCGCAGTTTGCGGACCGCAAAACAGTTGCAGACGTGTGAATTGACCCTTTTGGTCCGTGGTAACGCAATCCATAATGGAATTCTTAGAAAATCTGAACCTTGTACGCCAAACTTGAAACACTAGTCGCAACTTTTCAGCTCATAGCTTGAAAAAGGACTGTGAATGAGTTGAAAACATTGCGACCACAGGGGTGAATAAAGTGTTTGAGAGCGATGTAATTTTTTCTTTATATATATATATATATATATATATATATATATATATATAGTCATTTATCAACATGGTGTAAAGTAGAACCGGCTTAGTTGCCCATAGCAACCAATCAGATTTCACCTTTCATTTTTCACAGCTTCATTGGAAAATGAAAGGAGGAATCTGATTTTTTGCTATCGGCAACTAAGCCAGTTCTACTTTACACCAATTTTGATAAATCCCCCCTCCCTGTGTACTTCTATGTGTACATAGCATTATGTGTTGTCACTGTACTAATCTGTGTGGGAGAAGTGACCGCTCACTGTGCGGACTGCACACAATACTGTATTCAGAAGAGAGCGCACACACATACTGAACTCAGAAGAGACTGCACACAATACTGAACTCAGAAGAGACTGCACACAATACTGTACTCAGAAGAGACTGCACACAATACTGTACTCAGAAGAGACTGCACACAATACTGTACTCAGAAGAGCGCACACAATACTGTATTCAGAAGAGACTGCACACACACTGTACTCAGAAGAGACTGTACACACATACTGTATTCAGAAGACAGCACATGTAGTGAGAGCTGTCAGTAATGAGATCTATATCAGGTTTATAACACCACGTTATCAGCAGAAATATCTATTGTGTCTACAAATAATGGACTTTCTACAGAATGGAAAGTGAGAACTAGATCTGCTGATTACAGGCTGTAACATACTGTCAGTCTCACCATGTTGTGGATTGGAATGAAATCTCACTACCAAGTTACTTGCAAGCTTGCTTATACTGTATGTAAGTGTACTGTATGTAGGCTGCTAGCTGTGCTGTTTAACAGGATGTGGAGGCGGGGCTGTGGAGCTGTGCTGGTGCATGTGAAATCAACAGGAATGCCCACAGAGCTTCTCAGGAGAAGGCAGCAAAACTCATATCAGAGCATTTCTGAAAGCATGTGAAGCAAAGCTGATACCAAAAAGCTAACAAGTGCAATTTTTTTTTATGTGCTGCATTACGGTAAGATATGGGGTTATTGATTTTTAGTGCAAAAAGGTATCCATAGCCTTTAACAAGTGTAATATGCTAGGAATCCATCTTCAGCTCAGAGTGTGAGCTTGGACACTGGGGGAGCTAATTGCTACCAAGGTAGTTGCAAATACCCATGAAGATAATTTATTTTGCTGTTATTTGGGGGGGGGGGGGTTATTTTTTCTCAAAATAAATATAACCGTTGCTTTTGCCAAAAACTGAGTTTAGAACGGCAAATACAGCCACATCTCAACAAGAATGAAGAAGGTCAGATCCAGGCAGTACGTCACGTTGGATCTTTAAAAATGGTGCCTGCTCCAGAGAGGAGCGGACAACATAGCAGACACCCACATACATTTGACTCCTCAGATGCCGTTGTCAAACGTAACCACTGCAACTGGGAGTGCAAAAACCACGCAATTCCAGGGTTGTACCAGCTCCCTCTACTGAGGGTCGTCCCTATGCAGACCCTGCCTATGCAAGGGCTCCACAGTGTAATCCTCATAGACACCAATGCTAATACATTGGGGTCTATTAGAAATGCAATCTGAGGATCTATTAAAGGGGTTGTCCAAGTTATGGAAAAAAATATATAGCACTGTAAATCTGATGGGTAGCAATATATAACTAAGTTCAGCAAGTTTTAGGCAAAAAAAAAATTTATATTTCCTCATTTCCCTGGTTCTCTTCTGGCCTTTGTTTACATGAAGTAATAACAATCTCTGCCCCTCCCCCTCCCCTGTAAAGGCAGTGAATACAAGTGCTGTGAGTACATGTCTGCCTGCTGGAATACTCACAGCATGTTGTTTGTGTAGGACTACAAGTGCCAGCTGTACAATGACACTGCTGATACACACAGGAAATTCTCCCTACCTGTTCTTGTACAATACAATTCCTCTATAGCTCCTTGCCCAGCATTTGTCTCCTCTCACTGCTGCAGCTACTATTTGTTATAAAGCCTTGAGCCCTCAGTGTGTTCTGGCTGAAGGGGTTAATGTTTTATCTGAAGGAATCCAGGGAGAGCAGATAGCAGGAGCCCGGCAAAGAAAGGGGGCGTGGCCAGTGACGTCTCGTGTACAGACTGTTATCTGAACTCTGAGGCTTGTACACGAAACATCACAGACCAGGGAGATAAGCTGACATCACAGGTCATGTGACCCTCAGTCAACTCTGAGAAACCAGCAGCTTTAGAAACACAAAGTATATGGGAAAGTTGTTATACCTGACAAGTTAGAAACATATAAAGAACAAAAAAATAACTCGGACAACCCCTTTAAAACTATTAAAAAAGTGTTTTTAAAAGTCACAATCTTTAAAATAAACATAAAAATTAAAATCCCAGCTTATCCCAAAATAATATAAACAATAAAAAAATTAAATATGGCCATCACCATGTGCGTGCACTATTAAACTCTAAAAATATTAATACGGCAAACAGGAAAAAAACAAGTCAAAATAGCCAAGTCGCCATTTTATTTGGTATTTTTCTTACCTCCTACAAAAAATGCAATAAAAAGTGACACCCCAATGGTATCAATGAAAAGTATAGATCTCCTCTCAAAAAATGAGCCCTCACATAGCGACATGCACATAACTACAAGAAATTTAGAGGGGTCAGAATATGGCAATGAAATGGAAAAAAAAGGTTTTTAATTGGAAATGGGTCATCAGAAAATGACCTATTGTCTTAATCACGTTTTTATGTTTAACACGTTTTTAAAGAATTTTGGTGATGTTATTTTTAATAGTCACATCAATATCTATATTTAAACAAAAAAACAAAACCTGTAGTTTTCCCACTGGCCAAAAAGCCTAATAATAGGTAACACTTCTTGGTCTGTACAGATCACTTTACTGCAGTTACCTGCTTATCTATACACAGATTTGATATAATTATAGGCAGGATTAGAGTAACAGATAACACAGGATCCACCATTCACAGTAGGTAATTGCCAAAGCGTATCTATTGTTTCCTTGTACAATTACCTCTGCACAGGTCACAGAGCATGCTTAGAAAACTGTCCCATGGAAGTCAATGAGGTCCCCTAATGACCACTGTGTCGATGGACCATGGGGCTGCCATAAAGCAACTTTCTTAATGCTTTTCAAACGCTGTTAAGAATAGCTCAGGCAATCAGTCCCCTGTAATCAGGTTCAGAAACAGAATTTTAAAAAAATATGTAATCATAAAAAAAAAGAGATTAGAAAAAAGCATGTGTACACAAAAAAGTTTCAGCTCACCCGCTGCTAACAAAAGATGTGCACGGAGCTCCCAGACCGGGAAACTTGCAATGAGAAAAAGAAAAATCCTCCAGCACGGTTGTCAGCTGTTAAACTCCAAATTTTTATTCAGTATACATTAAAAGTACAGGAACATGAGCCATAACAGGTTGACGCATTTCAACATCAAGTCTTAGACATAACCTACTGTTCTACTAATCCACCCTTCCTTTAAAAGAGCACACATTCCCCTCATGACATGTGCACTCACATGTGTGCATGATTAATCCATCCAATCCATGTCATATACAAACTTAAAACTATGTAAATCAAAGCAAAAAAGGAAAATACATAAAAATACAGATGCAGGAATAACAGTTTCCATTCAATATTCAAATATCAGATCATGTCTATGATTTAATCCATTTGGAATTCTGCTGTTTAACATAAAAAATCCAATAAAATTCACAATTTAATACCTTGCTATGCAAGTCACCTCCCCTGCAGGGGTTACTCTTTCAATGCCTGTAACTTCCAGGCTAGCCACATTACCCTGATTTACCTCCCTAAAGTGTTTGAATAGTATGGAGATGTTCACCACTTTTTCATTAGTGACATCAGAAAAATGTTTTCTCTTGCGTTTTCAGACTACTCGTGGTACACCCTACATACCCAAGGTCAAACTCCTTGCACCTGGCTACATAAACCACATTGGCTGAATTACAGTTAATGTATGTTTTTATCTGATAAATGTCCCCATTACCTGTTTTCATGTGTGAACAGAGCCTACACTTAGAATGTCCACACCTATAGCAACCAGTAGCCTTTAACAAGGTCTGCAGTTTAGGTGGATTGTCAGTGAATAGACTTGGAGATAGTTTGTAACCAAATGTAGGTGCCTTTCTGCTCACTATTTTAATGCCAGGGTCTAAAATAGCTTTTAATTTCTCATCCTGAAAAAAGATAGGAAGATATCTGTGTGAACTGGGAGCTATATAAAGTGATCAGTATCATTTGTTTAGTTTTGTCTTCTTTTCTTTTTTCGTATCTCATATCCCTAGTTTTTTTCTGATTTTTTGGAAATCTTTTACTACATGACCAATCAGGTCCTCTCTATCCACGTGTCTGATTTTATCCCATGCTTGTTTGAGGACGCATTCAGAATATCCTCTGTTTCTAAATCTAATATGTAATGTCTATAGCTCCTTTTCAAATGTAATGTTTTATGTGCAGTTGTGGCATAACCTAAAGCCCTCCCCATACGGAATGCAATTAATCACATACTGGAGTCGCATGAGGACGCCAACACAGTATTCCCACTAATATCCTTCCTATAGTTATTGGACACTACTCTATTACTGTACCTTCATTAGACAGCAGAATATTCAAAAATGGAATACTGGTTTTTCACCCTCCTGCGCAGGCCTTTTTTTTTTCAAATCAGTTTTCACCCTCCTGCCCATTTTTTCAAATCTGACACGTGTCAATTTATGTGGTAATAACTTTGGAACACTTATTTATCCAAACCATTCTGGGACTGTTTTCTCGTGACACATTGTACTTCATGACAGTCATAAATTTGAGTCAATATATTTCCCCTTTATTTATGAAAAAAATCCCAAATTTACCAAAAAATTTTGAAAAAACAAATCAGAATTTTCAAAATTTCAATATCTCTGCTTTTAAAACAGAAAGTGATACCTCATAAAATATTTATTACTTAACATTTCCCATATGTCTAATTTATGTTGGCATCGTATGGTAACTGTCATTTTATTTTTTTAGGACGTTAGAAGGCTTTGAATTTTAATAGCAATTCTTAAAATTTTAAAGAAAATTTCCAAAACCCACTTTTTAAGGACCAGTTCAGGTTTGAAGTCACTGAGGGGCTTACATAGTGGAAACCCCCCATAAATGACCCCATGGTAGAGACTACACCACTCACGTTACTCAAAACTGACTTTGTTAGCCATTTAGGTATTCCACAAGAATAAAAGGAAAATGGAGATGAAATTTCTAAATTTCACTTTTTAACAGACTTTCCATTTTAATCCATTTTTTATTCTTTAAGACATCAAGGGTTAACAGACACACAAAACTCAATATTTATGACACTGATCCTGCGGTTTACAGTAACGGCTCATATGTGGCGGTAAACTGATGTAAGGGCACATGGCAGGGTGCAGAAGAAAAGGAGTGCTGTATGGTTTTTGAAAGGCAGATTTTGCTGGACTGGTTTTCAGACACCATGTCCCATTTAAAGCCCTCCTGATACCCCGCTACAGTAAAAACTCCCAAGAAGTGACCCCATTTTGGAAACTATGGGATAAGGTGACAGTTTTATTTGTACTATTTTGGGGTACATATGATTTTTTTTATCATTCTATATTACATTTATTGTGAGGCAAGGTAACCAAAAAATGGCTGTGTTGGCGCCGGTTTTATTTTTTGTTTTTTTACAATGCTCATCTGACAGGTTAGATCATGTGCTATTTTTATAGAGCATGTTGTTATGGACATGATGATATCAAATATGTCTACTTTGTTTCAGTTTTACATAAAGCAGTTTTGAAAAAAAATATGCTTTTGTGTCTCCATTTTCTGAACTCCATATTTTTTTTTAAATTTTTCTGTCGATTGTCTTGTGCAGAGGCTCGTTTTTTGCAGGAAGAGTTGACTTTTTTATTGGTACTATTTTTGGGTACAAATGATTTTTTAATCATTCATTATTACACTTTATGGGGCAAGATGACAAAAAAATTGGTTGTTCTGGCAGTTTTTTATTTATTTATTTTTACAGGGTTCACCTGAGGGGTTAGGTCATGTGATATTTTTATAGAGCAGGAAGTTACGGATGTGGAAATACCTGATATATATATATATACTTTTTCTTACTTAATTACGTTTTACACAATAATAGCATTTTTTAAAACAAAAAAATTATGTTTTAGTGTCTACATAGTCTGAGAGTCATAGCTTTTTTTTTATTTTTTGGCCGATTGTCTTAGGTAGGGTCTCATTTTTTGCGGAATGAGGTAATGGTTTGACTGGTACTATTGGGGGGGGGGGGGGGGGGCATACGCCTTTTTGATCGCTTGGTGTTGCACTTTTTGTGATGTTAGGTGATAAAAATTGGCTTTTTGGCACTGTTTTTATTTTATTTTTTTACAGTGTTCACCTGAGGGGTTAGGTCATGTGATATTTTTATAGAGCTGGTTGTTACGGACGCGGCGATACCTAATATGTGTACTTTTTAAAAATTTATTTAACTTTAACAAAATAGCATTTTTGAAACAAAAAAAAAAAACAACAAATTTTAGTGTCTCCACAGTCTGAGAGTCATAGTTTTTTTTATTTTTTGGCCAATTGTCTTAGGTAAGGGCTTTTTTTTTTTTTTTCCGGGATAAGGTGACCATATGCCTTTTTGATCACTTGGTGTTGCACTTTTTGCGATTAAGGTGACAAAAATGGGTCACCTTAAGGTGTTTATTGGACAGGGTGGATCATTTGAAATATTTATAGAGGGCGTTATGGATGGGAAAATACCTAATGTGTGTTTTTTCTTTCTTTTTTATTATAAAATCAGGGGAAAGAGGCGTTTTTTTTTTGTTTTTTTTTTACTTGAAACTTTTTTTTTTATTAAAAACACTTTGACTATTTTTTAAACTTTATTTCTGTTCCACTCTGGGATTTCGACTTTTGGGGGTCTTATCCCCTCTCGGCAATACATCTGTATTGTAATGCATTGCATGTTAGTGTATTACACTGAGTAATCCACCGGCATCAGCTTTTAAAGCGATGCTGGTGGATACAGCAGGGGCCCGGCTATCAGGAACTGACAAAAAAAAGTCTATCCACTCATACCTGATAGTCATCCCATTAAATGAAAATATTTGGCTTTAATTTCACTTCAATTTCAAATTATCTGCTAATCCTGGAGGTTTACATATGTTTGCCTTTCACAGACATATTGAATCACTTCCCTCAATAAAATAGAACCAAGTCTGATATTTTTGACTCATTTGTTTAATTTGGTTATCCTAATAATTGTGTGAAAATCTGATGTAGTTTTAGGGCTCATTCAGATGACAGAAACTTGTGGATCTACAAAAAATGGATGTGCGTTCCGCATTTTGCAGAACAGAACGGCCAACCCTATGATAGAAATGCCTATTTCTGATTCAAAAGTACAATCGTTTGAATAGGCACTGCGGAAATAGAAAATTCTGAAAGTTTGACTCTATGCATTTAAAATAAAACAATCTGCTGGCAAATGCTGCATCTATAGATTAACAGAATGAGAAATGTAAAGACTATTTCATAACACAGCCTGAAGTGTTCAAAATCAAGTGAAAAATGTACTACTTCTATTAAGGGACATTCACACAGCTGTAAATCTTTTGCAGTCCGTGTGAATGCACCCTACGGACACTTGCACGTGTTGCGGAACACTGAGGTTTCTCTGTGTGAATTACCACGCGGAAAACTGCAGTGTATTACAGTATCAGCAAAGTGTATGAGACTACACTATCCTCATGTACACCTTTTTCCATGTGGAAATTAACCTGCCGCATAGATTTTAAACTAAATAGCATGTCAATTATGTTTGTGTTTTTAGCGGCAGATTTCACCCTTTTCAATGGAAGGGTGAGATCTGTGGCAAAACTGCATCAAATCTGCTCCAAAAAACGCAATTAGACATTGAATATTTGGTGCAGAAATGCTGTAGTAATCCACATGAAAAAAAATGCCATAAATGTCCAGATGAGAATAACCCTTTAACTTTCAAAAGGATTGTTCTCCTTCTGGGGGTAATTCGGCAGCGCTGGGGTCCACTACTGTCACCATCTGTTTTGACGCTGCTGCAGCCAAAGACTGGCCTTAGCAGTGACTTGCCCCCTTGTTTCACGTGATCAACTGACATGAAGCAAAGGGCACAGGTCCCAGCTGTGGCCAGTTATCGGCGGCACCAGCATCAAACTGGATGTTGACAGCAGGGGACCCAAATGCTGCAGCACAGAAGCAACGGAATTGGGACTCAGCGTGGGAGCAGGTGAGAAGCCTCCCCTCTGCAGGTCTAGATATGGGGGGAGGGGAGGGGGATTTCCAGACAATCAACAAAAACTTTAATAGAAAAGATCAGTCTTCTTATGGTTCCTGGACTGCTTGTAATAAGTAATAGTAAATAAAGTATGAACAGTACTAGCACTGGTACTAAAATAAAAACATTTTTATATAGCTGATGGTCATGGTTTTGTAGTACTTTAATTCTTCACAGTGCCATGATTTTACAGGGTTTTCAAATTTTTCTCTAACCTGATTTGAAGCATCAATGAACTTCACACCTTTGTAGCTTATGGAAAGTGTAATCCTTGGGATTTTCTTCATATGCTTTGTGGACTTCTGTAAGTACATTTATTACAATCAGTAAACACAAAATTTATGTAACACTGAGTAATAGATCATCTAATACATCACACAAATGAAAAAAAAAAATCTCACCCTCATTTTAGCACACGCATCTTGTGTGGATTCTGTCCCTCGTAGATCTTTAATTAGCATAGATCCCAAATACTGTTAAAGAAATAGGGGTCAGTTCATTAAATAATATCAATTTAAGACATTTTTAATAATATTTTAACCTCTTAGTGATAAAGCCTGTTTTGGACCTGGAGCTATAACTTGTTTGTATTATTTCATCAATGTAGCCATAAGAGGGCTTGTGTTTTGCAGGACAAGTTGTAGTTAATGGCACCATTTTGGGTTACATATAACTTACTTATTAACTTTTATTAACTGTTTCCGGGCAGAAGGGCTTTAATGATACCGCCACTGAGTTTTTACATGATAAATTTTGCAGTGTTCATATTTTTTGCATAAATAACCGAAAAAACATTATTCTCTAGGGTCAGCATGATAACAGCGATACTAAATACATAGCAGTTGTTGCCAGGCTTGCACACTACAGGAAAGAGCGTCGACCTATGCACACTCCCGGCCTTTTCCTATAGTGTGCAAGCACATTCACCACTGCTGGATTGCAGGGTGGTTGTAACCCCTGGATACGAGCAGTGTATAGTGTGATGGAAAAATGAATCAAGCCAGCAAAGGAGGCAATATGAACAATCACAAGACGTGCCTTGTAGTAACTTTGTCTACATGATAAGTGCCATTTTCTGAAGTATGACAAAAGTTGGTGCAAAACTGCATGAACTGCGTAAAAGAAAACTATTGGCTTGTATTGTTATAAACTGCACGTTTAGTGTTTGTATAATTAAGATTTTAGGTAGTAGATTAGCGGATTGAGGTGTGCAAAGACATGACTCAAAGGCTGCTCTCAGACGAGTGTATTTGCAGTGCGTATATAGTCCGGATTTAACGTACCAGAATCCGCTGCTAATGTTAATGAATGGAGCTATTCACATGAGCGTATAATTTCTGTCAGTATTTGAAATCCGCAGCATGTCCAAGTTCTGTGCAGATTTGTTTCCAAACAGGCACATTACAGTCTGTGCAGTGCATAAATAATGAGGGAAGGAAGGAAGGAGGGAGGGAGGGAGGCAAGGAAGGAAGGAAGGAAGGAAGAAATATGCATGTAAATCCTGATGAAATCCTGAAGCAATCCTGATGGCAATACTGAAGCAATCCTGATGACAATATGATCAGGATCCTGAGCCAGAATACTGACAGATTTCAACACTGAATCGTCTGAATCGGCCATAGACATTTTCGATAGCTGCTGCTGATTGCCCCAAACACATGCATGTTTCGTCAAGTGGTATTCAGGAAAGAGAAATGGGGATAAGCTGCTAACAGACATAATTAGTGGCTGCTTATTTCTTTGGGCATGCTGAAATTCATCTCCCTAATTCTTCTCTTCCTCTGACATCTGCCATGGGGAGAGTGTTGTTAGGCCTCCAGATACATTAGATGAAGACCAGATCTGTGACACTCAAGCAATTATAAATAAAGGATTACTTTGCGTTCATATTAACAGATGTATCAGCTGGATACCCCATATTGAATCTTAGAAGCATCACCCATACCACACAAAAGCCAAGATCTGATAAGGGTTAAACTGAAGATCCATTTTGTTAACAGGGTTTATCATTACCACATTTGCAATTTTCTGTTTTATTGATTGTAAATGGCTGTTGCAACCTATAAAACACCTTCTTCTAATGTACTCATCTACTGCAGTATGCCCCCTGTTGCCAAGAAGCTACATAAAAGAATGTAGCCATCAGTGCATACAACACTGTCATTGTTCCTGCAGGAGTGCTTTATGATTGTTTCTAAAGGAACAGATTGCGCAAAATGCTTAGTAACAGCACAAGTCAAAATATTAACAGCCAAATTATGTATCACTGATTTTCATCTGGTAGCTTAACCACTTCGCGCCCAGTGCCGTAATAGTACGGTGCTGGGCGCATGTTTAAAGATGGTCATAGCCGCGGGTGGACTGCTGATTCCTACAGTAGACACCCGCGGCTGATGTCCGCAACCTGCAGTAATGCCGATTGCGGACATTTAACCCCTCAGATGCCGTGGTAAATCCTTACCACGGCATGCGAGAGCGCTCTGGCTCCCTCCTTCCATTCCTCCCCCGCAAGGTAATGGAACTGGGGGAGGAATGGAAGGAGGAACTAAAACTGTTCAGAAGGAAAGGTGTAGGGGAAAAAATATACATCAACCTCTTAATTGTATGTATACTAATGCCAGAAGCCTGACTAATAAAACTGGTGAACTGGAATTAGTTATGTGTGAGGAGGACTATGACATAGTGTCAATAACTGAGACATGGGATGATAGCTATGACTGGGCAGTTAACGTATAAGGTTACAGTCTGTTTAGAAAGGATCGCCAAAACCGGAGAGGGGGAAGGGTCTGCCTTTATGTAAAGTCCTGTCTAAAGCCCACACTCTGGAAAGATAGAGTAAGAGACATGAAGATGTGGAGTCACTGTGGGTAGAAATACATGGAGCCAAAAACAATAATAAAATACTAATAGGACTTTATTATAAAACCACCTAATATACCAGAGTCCACAGAAAATCTACTTCTAAATGAAATAGACGAGGCGGCAAATCATAATGAGGTTGTTATTATGGGGGACTTTAACTACCCAGATATAGACTGGGAAACTGAAACCTGTATGTCTCATAAGGGAAACAGGTTCTTGGCAATAACCAAAGACAATTTTCTTTCCCAACTGGTTCAGGACCCGACTAGAGGGACAGCCATACTGGACTTAGTATTAACCAATAGACCTGACAGAACAACAGATGTGCAGGTTGGGGGACACCTGGGAAATAGTGACCATAAAATAATAACCTTCCAATTGTCATTCAAAAGAGTGTTTCTTCAGGGAGGAACAAAAATACCAAACTTCAAAAAAGCTAAATTTAGCCAACTAAGGCTAGTTTCACACTAGCGTTGCCTTTTTCCGGTATTGAGTTCCGTCATAGGGGCTCAATACCGGAAAAAAAATGCTTCAGTTTTGCCCCCAACATGCTGCAGTTTGCTCTCCGTCCTGGGGATCCGCAAGTCATGACCCCCAATGCATGTCAATGTGGATGGATTCGTTCGATGTACCACAGTAGTAAACAGATCTGTCCTCTATTGACTTTCAATGGAGTTCATGACGGATCCGTCCCAGCGATGTTAAAGATAATACAAACAGATCCGTTCATTACGGATCTACATGGTTGTATTATCAGTAACGGAAGCATTATTGCTGAACCCTGCCGGATCCAGCAATAACGCTAATGTGAAAGAAGCCTAAGAGAGGCCATAGGCCTAACTAACTGGGACAAAGTCCTCAAAAATAAAAATACAGCCTCAAAATAGGATATTTTTAAAAGCATCCTAATATCTAATTGTGAGAAGTACATACCTTATGGGAATAAAAGGTTAAGAAACAAGAATAAACCAATGTGGATAAATAGAACTGTAAAGAAAGCAATAAATGACAAAAAGAAAGCATTTAAATCACTAAAACAGGAGGGGAGCGAGGAAGCATTGAAAAACTATAAGGAAAAAAATAGAATATGTAAAAGACAAATAAAAGCAGCCAAACTAGAGACCGAGAGATTAATTGCCAAAGAGAGTAAAACTAACCCTAAAATGTTCTTCAATTATATAAATGGTAAAAAGTACAAACCTGAAGGTGGCGGCCCCTTACAGAGTAATGAGGGGGGAGTTGCAGAGAGTGATGAGGAGAAAACAAAGCTACTAATATTTTTTCTCCATTGTATTCACTGAGGAAAATAAACTGTCAGATGAAATGCAGAATATAAAAGTAAATTCCCCATTAAAAATGCCCTGTCTGACCCAGGAAGATGTACAGCGACGTCTTAAAAAGATTAAAATAGACAAATCGCCAGGACCGGATGGCATACACCCCCGTATCCTAAGAGAATTAAGTAATGTCATAGCCAGACCCTTATTTCTGATATTTAAAGGGGTTGTCCGGGTTCAGAGCTGAACCCGGACATACCCTTAATTTGACCCAGGCAGCCCGCTATGCTCCGATGCCCTCCTTTGCCCTGCGCTAATTAGCGCAGGGCAATGGCATTTAGCCAGGTTCCGGTGACGAACCGGGCTCTGCCAGATGGAGGCTTCCGCCTAGCAGTGAGCCCGGTGAGGTCAACGACACTGATGGGTGGGCTTTAGCGCTGCCCTAGCCAGTAAAACGGCTAGGGCAGCGCTAAAAGTGGCTTATTACAGCCGGTGACAATGCCGGGTGGAAGCTTCCGCCCGGCAGTCTGTTATGTAAACAGAAGAGCCCTTGCCCTGCGCTGGGTGAATTTAAGGGTATGTCCGGGTTCAGCTCTGAACCCGGACAACTACTTTAAGGACTCTATACTGACAGGGAGTGTTCCACAGGATTGGCGCATAGCAAATGTGGTGCCAATATTCAAAAAGGGTCCAAAAACAGAGCCCAGAAAACTATAGGCCGGTAATTTTAACATCTGT
This sequence comes from Rhinella marina, assembly GCA_900303285.1. Classification (NCBI taxonomy): domain Eukaryota; kingdom Metazoa; phylum Chordata; class Amphibia; order Anura; family Bufonidae; genus Rhinella; species Rhinella marina. Next base: position 116,407 of record ONZH01019448.1, on the reverse strand, counting down.
TGTGGGTAAACTGTTTGAAGGTTTTCTAAGAGATGCTATCTTGGAGTACCTCAATGAAAATAAGCAAATAACTCCATATTAGCATGGCTTCATGAGGGATCGGTCTTGTCAAACCAATTTAATCAGTTTCTATGAGGAGGTAAGTTCTAGACTTGACCACGGTGAATCAATGGATGTCGTATATCTGGACTTAGAAAACAGAGGGTGGTTATTAACAGCTCATATTCAGATTGGGTCACTGTCACTAGTGGGGTACCACAGGGGTCAGTATTGGGCCCTATTCTCTTCAATATATTTATTAATGATCTTGTAGAAGGCTTGCACAGTAAAATAATTTTTGAAGACAACTGAGGGGAGATTTAAGTATAGTCAGTACAGAGATCTTTCCCATGATCTATTTATCCCCAGGACTGTGACTGTGGCGAGAGGACATTCTCTGCGTGTGGAGGAAAGAAGGTTTGCACACAAACATAGAAGAGGATTCTTTACTGTAAGAGCAGTAAGACTATGGAACTCTCTGCCTGAGGAGGTGGTGATGGTAAGTTCACTAAAAGAGTTCAAGAGGGGCCTGAATGTATTTCTGGAGGGTAACAATAGTACAGGTTATAGTTACTAGAGATGGTTCGTTGATCCAGGGAGTTATTCTAATTGCCTGACTGGAGTTGGGAAGGAATTCTTTCCCCTAAAGTGGGGAAAATTGGCTTTTACCTCACAGGGTTTTTTTGCCTTCCTCTGGATCAACTTGTAGGAAAACAGGCTGAACTGGATGGACAGATGTCTTTTTTCGGCCTTATAAACTATGTTACTAGGTTATCATGGAGCCCTTGCCTGTAATAGGGCTCCATAAGAAAGTACTAAAATCATCATAGACTCCAATGAAAGTGCATTGGAGTCTATGATATGAGCAATCAGAAGATTGCTTGTTATAGTTCCCTATGTGAACTATAAAAAAAAGTGTAAAACAATTAGTAAAGTATTTAAAAATAAAAAAAACATAAAATTCAAATCACCCCCCTTTCCCCCCCCAAAATAGTAAAAAAATAAAAAATAACACATCATGGGTATCACCATGTGCGAAAAAGCCAATACTATATAAATATAAAAATGTATTTCCCATACATAAATCAGCAAAATGGAAAAAAGCGTCAAAATGGCCGATCACCGTTTTTTTTTTGCTTTATTTTCTAAAAAAAAAATTTAATAAAAAGTGATCAAAAAGTCATACACCCCCCAGAATGGTATAAATGAAAAGTTCAGATCGCCCCGCAAAAAATGAGCCCCCATACAGCTCCGTACACATAAATACCAAAAAGTTATAATGGTCAAAATATGGCGACGAAAAAAAAAATTCCAACGTTATAATTATTTTATCACTATCAAAACGCAAGAAAAACTATACATATTAGATATCGCCGGATTCGTACTGACCTGTAGAATGAAAGTAACTGGTCAGTTTTAATGCACATCGAACGCCATAAATAAAAAAAACCCGTAAAACTGTGGGGGAATTGCGTTTTTTTTTTGCAATTTCACCCGATATGGAATTTCTTTCCTGCTTCCCACTACATCATATGCAAAATTAAATGGTGGTGTTGGAAAGACCAACTTGGTCCGCAAAAAACAAGCCTCCATACAGCTATATCATGTGAATGGAAAAATAAAAAAGTTATGGCTCTGTAAAGGCAGGGAGCGCAAAACAAAAACGCAAAAACAAAAAAAACTCTGGGAGTGAAAGGGTTAAACTGCAACTGTCCTGAATTTTATCTACATATCTTAAAATTATTGCTGACAAATTTTGAGCAGTCCTATATTATAGGACTGTGATTTATCGATCATGTCACCTCATGTACTTTTCTGCGACACAATGAAACTGATTCAGCGCTCACTGAAGCTCATTCCATTTTAAAGTAAAAAAAAAAAAAAAAAAAGCACAAAAATACACTAAAGCTACTTTCAAATATGCGTTTTGGTTTCAGGTTTTGAGATAGGGCAGAGGATCTCAAAACCTGACCAAAATGGTTCATTTTTGATTACATATCAGTATGCATCTGTTCTGTTGGGATGTGGTTGTGTGAAATCTAAACGGAATAAACCGGATCCGGCACTAAATAGGTTGAATGTCAATGGGTAACGGATCCGTATGATTACAGTGGACTTGTACAATCGATCTTCCATACCCCAGGCCAGTTTTCACCCTCCTGCCCAGGCCATTTTTCGCAAAAGTGACACAACACTTAGGCCCCATTCAGACGACCGTGTTTCATACGTATACGGCCGTGAAACACGGTCGTCTGAATGGGGCCTTACTTATCCAAGCCATTCTGAGATTGTTTTCTCGTGACACATTGTACTTCATGAAATATGGCTGGCTCACAATGCACTTAGTCAGACATTTATTCCAAAATCATATCTGATCACTTTTTAAAAAATGAATTAATACAGTCTATTCACCATAAAAACAAAATGAAATAAAATCAATCTACTAGTATACAGTCTTGGTCCCTTTAAATGTAATTCAGCGGAGCTCACGCTGATTTGACTATTTGTATTTTATATGTAATAGGACAACTAGTCTTCCTCTTTCTAAAAATAGAGAGGCAAGCGGCATGTAGGTATTTTTGGATCAAACTCAATAGTCCATACTTCACCATTTATTAAGTTATTCAGTTGAAAATTTTTATGTGAGATAGTTACTGGCCGCATGTATGGCACATGTGAATACTCCAAGCAGATAACGACAGTATCGTTAGCAGTATCAGGTAAGTAATAGATTAACAGTGACAATGTCTCTTACCTGTTTCAATGTTACATCCAACTGGTAACAGAATCACTTACCCTCTTTGGCAGGATCAGCGTCTGCTGGGCTTTATTGTCCTACAGATTGCTGTTTTTACTACCCTTTAGCTGCCGGCATACACACCTCTACTTGCGGAATGTCAAAAATGCTGTTTTTTTAAATACTTTATTAACATAATATCATATAACAATAATATTTTGAAGAAAAATACACAATACACATCCTTTATTTTTACCCCTTCATCCTCCCTTTGCGATGCGTCTCTAGAGAAAGCCGATAGGGTGGGGGGGCACACAAAAGTGTATTTACATATCTTTTAACTTTATTGCATACATCTAGATACATCTAGTTTATTTTTCTTTTTTTTTTTTTCTCTCGTTATTCTTGTTTTTACTTAAAGGGAATCTGTCACCTGGCTAATCGCTATTAAACCAAAAGTATGTCCTTCCAGCACTTCATACCTTCTTTCCAAATTTGTTTTTTACCTTGCAGCTTGCTTTTTATCTTCAGAAAATCCACTTTGATCCATATGCTAATGAGCCTTTAAGGTGCCCATAGTGGCTTTATTTTCATTCCAAGGAGCCCAGGAACACCTCCATCGAGTGCCCAGGCCTGCCCTCCTGCCCAAGGACGCCTCTCCTCAACCCATACATCCCCAGCAACGCCGTTGCGCCCTCCCCCTGCTACATCACTAGCAGCCGATAACCCCGCCCCTTCCCTTCAGCATCAATGAGAAATCTTACTCAGGCAGTGCCGAACACTGCCTGCTCTCTTCAGGTCCAACTGAGGGCGTCAGCCTCAACTGTTTCACTGGGCATGCGTCAAAAATGGCACTGGGCCTGGCGCAGTTACCACATATTAAGTCCAAGAAGTTTGGGCATTCGGCAAGTAGAGGTGCGCAAGCGTGAAGTACGCCGGCAGCTAAAGGGTACTAAAAACAGCAATCTGTAGGACAATAAACCCAAGCAGACGCTGATCCCGCCAAGGAGGGTAAGCAATACTGTTACCAGTTGGATGTAACATTGAAACGGGAGACATTGTCACTATTCATTGATTACTTACCTGATACTGCTAACGATACTGCTATCATCTGCTTGAAGCATTCACTTGTGCCATATTTGTGGCCAGTGTCCTAACTAACTCACATCCAATGTTCAATTGAATACCTTAACAAATGAAGTATGGACTGTTGAGTTTGATCCAAAATTACCTACATGCTGCTTGCCTCTATATTTTTAGAAAGAGGAGGACTGTATATATGTGATCACATGCTGAATGATTTTTAAAGGGAGTCTGTCACCACTATATGACCATAGCCTTTGCCCGCCCTCCTATTCGCTTGTGTCATACAAGGAGGGTGGGCAAAGGCAGCGGCTGGGGAGGAGAAACCATGAAAGAAGGCAGAGCAGCTTGGGCTCCTACCCTGGGCACTTGCGAGTGCTCATTTGCATAAGAATTAAACAGCGTTTTTCCTGCATCTGCAAGTCTAAAGAAAATAACAAAGGTACCATTACATTCATGTGCAGGTGTGCAACAGAGCCATGTAAGCGCTGTATATGGTCACATAGTGGTGACAGACTGCCTTTAATATCACATGGAAAACACAGAACTACCACAATCATAAAAAGATAGTCAAAATAAGATACTGGACTACAACTAAAAGTGGATAAAGAGATCTAGAAAAGAGAAATAGTCGTCCTGATACAAATAATCAAATCAGCGTGAGCTCCGATGAATTACATTTAAAGGGACTGAAATTGTATACTAATAGATTGATTTTATCTCATTTTGTTTTTATGATGAATAGACTGTACAAATTCTTTTTTTTTTGTTTTAAAGTGATGAGATATGAGTTTGGAAAAAATGTCTGACTAAGTGCATTGTGAGCCAGCCATATTATATTTTTTAAATTATTTGGAAATGGCTATACAGTAGTAGAAGGCTGTGCACTGGCATTTGGGGAAATTAGTGAGCATCCCTTTTTGTAGTTTTGTAAATTGTACTTCATGACAGTCATAAAATTGAGTCAATATATTTCACCTTTATTCATGAAAAAAATTTCAAAATTTACCAAAAATTTTGAAAAATCCGTAATTTTCGAAATTTCAATTTCTCTGCTTTTAAAACAGAAAGTGATACCTCAAAATATTTCTTACTTAGCATTCCCCATATGTCTACCTTAAGTTGACATCATTTTGCAAATCCAAAGGTATACAGCAGCAAGCTGTAGAAAAAAGGGCCGCTATGTTCCGGCGCTGCTTGGTGGAAAACGGAACTACTGTAGGCAATGGAGTAGTTGTTGATCTTTATTCACAAGGTGTCAACACGTTTCGAGGGTAAGAGTTCCCTCTTCGTCATGACAATCTTAAAAAATAATTTTTTATCATTTTGCAAATGTCATTTAATTTTTTTTAGGACGTTAGAAGGCTTAGAATTTTTGAAGCAATTCTTAAAATTTTAAAGAAAATTTCCAAAACCCACTTTTTAAGGACCAGTTCAGGTTTGAAGTCACTTTGTGGGGCTTACATAGTAGAAACCCCCCATAAATGACCCCATTGTGGAAACTACACCCCCCAAGTTACACAAAACTGATTTTACAAATTTTGTTAACCCTTCAGGTATTCACAAGAATTAAAGGAAAATGGAGATATTTCTAAATGTTACTTTTTTGGCAGATTTTCCATCTTCCATCTTTACTATATCAAGGCTTAACAGCTAAACAAAACTCATTATTTATTACCCTGATTCTGTGGTTTAAAGAAACATCCCATATGCGGTCGTAAACTGATGTAATGGCACACGGCAGGGCACAGAAGAAAAGAAGTGCCGTATGGATTTTGGAAGGCATATTTTGCTGGACTGGTTTTTAGAAACCATGTCCCATTTGAAACCCCCCTGATGCACCCCTACAGTAGAAATTCCAAAAAAAGTGACCCCATTTTGGAAAGTACGAGATAAGGTGACAGTTTTATTGGTAGTATTTTGGGGTACATATGATTTTCCATCGCTCTATATTCCGTTTTTTGTGAGGCAAAGTAACCAAAAAATGTCTGTTTTGGCACAGTTTTTATTTTTTGTTTTTTACAATGTTCATCTGACAGGTTAGATCATGTGCTATTTTCATATAGCAGGTTGTTACGGACACGATGATCAAATATGTCTGTTTCTGTTTTCTTTTACAAAATAAAGCATTTTTTAAAAAAAAAAGTTTTTGTTTCTTCGTTTTCTGAACGCCATTTTTTTCAGCCAATTATCTTGTGCAGGGGCTCGTTTTTTTGCAGGAAAGGTTGATGTTTTTTTATTGGTACCATTTTTGGGTACATACGATTTTTCGATCATTCATTATTACACTTTATGGGGCAAGGTTACAAAAAAAATGGTTGTTTTGGCAGTTTTTATTTATTTATTTTACAGTGTTCACCTAAAGGGTTAGAACATGTGATATTTATATAGAGCAGGTCGTTACAGAAGTGGAAATACCTAATATGTATACTTTTTACACAATAATAGCATTTTTGAAACAAAAAAAATGATGTTTTAGTGTCTCCATAGTCTTAGAGCCATAGCTTTTTTATTTTTTGGCCGATTATCAAAGGTAGGGTCTCGCACTTTTTGTGATGTATAGTGACAAAAATGTTTTTTTTTTTACAGTTTTTTTTATTGGATGTGATGGATCATATGATATATTTTTAGAGCTGGTCGTTACAGACGCAGCAATGTTTTGTGGGATTTTTTCTATTTTTTATTATAAAATCAGGGGAAAGGACTTTTTTTTTTTTTTAAATAAACCTATCAAATCGACCTATGGGGGCTAACACAAAAAATACAAATAGTCCAACCAAACAAAGACCACTATGTATGCCCAGATTACTGACAATTCAGACAATCATAATTTCAAAAAAGCTTTATTGTAATCCATATAAGTTAAAAAATTATACTCGCAAGGTCACTACCAGATAAAAGCAAGAAAGATCCATAGGGGGGCACTGGGGTAGGGATTGGTATATCAAAGTACCTAAGATACACAATGGTCTCATAAGCCCAAACAAGGACTAGTTATAAAAAATCAATTAATCCACATCAGCATCAGCATATCAACCAATAATTCATTAGGCGTAAAGTTTTCCTGTGGAAGTATCACAGCAAATAAACAGAGTGTTAGGCATAAATTATTTCTCACAGCTTGTGCCACCCAACTTCCTACCAGACCCGTGTCCCCCACTTTCCAACGCGTTTCGCCTACCGGCTTCGTCAGGGGAAGTCTTTCTTTTTTTTTACTTGAAACTTTTTTTTTTTTTTAAATTAAAAACACTTTTTTTTTTAAAGTTATTTCTGTTCCATTCTGGAACTTCAACTTTTGGGGGTTTGATCCCATTTGCAATGCATTACAATACAACTGTATTGTAATGCATTGCCTGTTAGTGTATTACACTTGGTAATACACTAACAGGTTGCCTGGGAGACCCAGCCAAAGGCTGGATCTCCTCGGCCTCCGTAGAAGGCAGGTCCCGATTCCTTGCAAGGCATCGGGCTGGCTTCTCACCCATCGGGTCCCCGCCACAGCAGCGCAGGGACTCAATGGGCTCCCTCACCCACCACAAATACTTTCAGCACTGACCGCGGCATAGAAGGGGTTAATCCACCAACATCGGCTTTTACAGCAATGCCAGTGGATACAGCAGGGGCACGGCTATCAGGGACTGCCCGCCCGATCACGATGACGTAATAGTATGTCAAAATGCAGCAAGTCAATTGCCGCCATGACGTACTATTAGATCATGTGTCAGGAAGGGGTTAAAGCATATGGAGTACAAGAATGTCATACGGAGTTACAGGGTAAAACTGCAAGGATTAAAACCAGGTTACTGGGATCATCTTTAGTTCCAATAGCGAACTAAGGGCCCCAGCCCTTGACTTGAGGATAATAAAAATAAAAAAGCTGAAAAAAATGATTTTAATTATTGTACACATAAAACTTCTCATGTAATACTCACACTGGCTTCATAACCACATGACTCAAATATCAACTTCTCTGGTTGGTGCTGCCAGTTTTGTAAGGGAGAATATGAAGTAGCCAAACTGGGAGGCCGCAAAATTAATTTCGTTTCTTCCTGCAAATAAACAGTAAAGGAAATGAATAAATATGAGGCTCAAAAGTTTTTAGTATTGAATTCCGGCTAATAACTACACTGAAGAAATGTTAAAAATGTTGATTGCATGTGATCTTTAAAATACCATGAAATTCTAATACTATAAAATATACATTAATCTTAAGGGAGATATTTTTGGATTCTACAAAAGGATTATGTGCAGTTTCTCACAATAAGGAAGTTGGAAATGAGGGAACTAGAGGTAAATATTTCAAAAGCTGGTTAAGTCACAGAAGTCAATGCAAGTTCATAACAAGTACATATTGAAAAATGGATAACCCCTTCAGTACCAAGCCATTTTTCATCTTAAGAACCAGGCCAAATTTTGGAAATCTGACGTGTCACTTCATGTGGTAATAACTATGGAACACTTTTACTTATCCAAGCCATGAGACTGTTTTTTTGTGACACATTTGTAGTTCACGATAGTGCTAAATTTGAGTCAGTATACAGTATCTCACAAAAGTGAGTAAATCCCTCACATTTTTGTAAATATGTTATTACAGCTTTCATGGGACAAAACTGAAGATATGACACTTTGATACAATGCAAGTCAATGTAAGATCCAAAGTAGTCAGTGTACAGCTGGTATAACTGTGTAAATTTGGTGTGTTCTTAAAATAACAACACACAGCCCTTTCACCTCCGGAGGTTTTTTTGTTTTTGCGTTTTCGTTTTGCGCTCCCTGCCTTCACAGAGCCATACCATTTTTATTCTTCTATTCCCATAGCTGTATGAGGGTTTGTTTTTTGCAGGACAAGTTGTACTTTCCAACGCCACCATTTAATATTGCATATGATGTAGTGGGAAGCGGGAAAGAAATTCCAAATCGGGTGAAAATGCAAAAAAAAAAACAAACCAATTTCGCCACAGTTTTAAGGGTTTTTTAATTTACGATGTTCGATTTGCAATAAAACCGACCAGTTACTTTCATTCTACAGGTGATTTGAATTTTTATGTTTTTTTATTTTTAAAAACTTTAATTATTATACACATTTTTAATAGTTCTCATAGGGAACTATAACAAGCAATCATCTGATCTATGATGTCTATGATGATTTTACTAGTTTCCTATGGAGTCCGATTACAGGCAAGGACTCCAGAGGAAATACTATGCAGCAGCCTCCTGCCATTCACAAAGGCAGGGGCTGCTGCAGACATGCTCTGGCTCCTCCGCCACACGGGGAGCTGGAGCAACATCGGAAGGGCGCACATCTGAGGGGTTAAATGTCCGTGATCGGCATTACTACCGGTTGCGGACATCAGCCGCGGGTGTCTGCTGTAGGAATCAGCAGGCCACCCGCGGCTAAGGCGCCCGCTCTGCTCGAGAGCAGACGCCATCTTTAAAGACCCGCCCAGCGCCGTACTAGTACGCTGCTGGACGTGAAGGGGTTAATGTCTAAACCGCTGGCAACAAAAGTGAGTGCTCCCCTAAGTGAAAATGGCCAAAAAGTCAATATTTTGCGTGGCCACCATTATTTTCCAGTACTACCTTAACTCTGTTGGGCATGGAGTTCACTAAAGGTTCACAGGTTCATGGATGCTCAGTAGAGTCTAGGTCTGGAGACATCCTTGGCCAGTCCAGTATCTTTACCCTCAGTTTCTTTAGCAAGGCAGTAGTCATCTTGGAGGTGTGTTTGGGGACATTATCATGTTAGAATACTGCCCTGCAGAACATTTTCTAAAAGGAGGGGATTATGCTCTGCTTCAGTATGTCACAGTACATGTTGGCATTTATGGTTCCCTCAATGAACTGTACCTCCCAAAAGCTGGCAGCACTCATGCAGCCCCAAACCATGACACTTACACCAGAATACTTGACTGTAGGCAAGACACTATTGTCTTTGTACTCCTCACCTGGTTTCCACCACACATGCTTGATACCATCTGAACCAAATAAATTTATCTTGGTCTCATCAGATCACAGGACATGGTTACAGTAATCCATGTCCTTAGTCTGTTTGTTTTCAGCAAACTGTTTGCAGGCTTCTAGTGCATTATCTTTAGAAGAGGCTTCCTTCTGGTATGTCCAATTTGAGGCAGTGTGCAGCATATGGTCTGAGCACTGACAGGATGACCCCTATCCCTTTAACCTCGGCAGCACTCATACGTCTATTGTGAAAAGACCATCTCTGGATATGACGCTAAGCACGTGCACTCAACTTCTTTGGTCGACCATGTTAAGGCCTGTTCAGAGTGGAAGCTGTCTTGTTATAAACCACTGTATGGTCTTGGTCACCATGCTGCAGCTCAGTTTCAGGGTGTTGGGAATCTTCTTATAGTCTAGGCCATCTGTATGTAGAGCAACAATTCTTTTTTTCAGATCCTCAGAGAGTTCTTTGCCATGAGGTGTCATATTGAACTTCCAGTGACCAGTATAAGAGAATGTGAGAGAGAGAGAGAGAACGCCAAATTTAACACACCTGCTCCCCCCATTCACACCTGAGACCTTGTAACAATAACAAGTCACATGACACCAGGGAAGGAAAATGGATAATTGGGCACAATTTAGACATTTTAACTTCCGAGTATACTCACTTTTCTTGCCAGCGGTTTAGACATTAATGGCTGTGTGTTATTTTATGGCCACACCAAATTTACACTGTTATACAAGCTGTACACTGACTACTTTCCATTGTATTAAAGTGTCATATCTTCAGTGTTGTCCCATAAAAAGGTATAATAAAATATTTACAAAAATGTGAGGTGTGCACACTTGTGAGATACTGTAAATCACCTTTATTTATATTTAAAAAAAAAAAAAAAAAAATCTCCTGAAAATTTTGAAAAATTTGCAATTTCCAAGATTTGAATTTCTCTGCTTTTAACCCCTTCAGTACCGAGCCACTTTTCACCTTAAATCCTAGGCCTTTTTTGCAAATCTCATGTGTCATTTTTTTGTGGTAATAACTAGAAATGAGCGAATTTCTCAAAATTTTGATTCGGTCAGTTCACCGAATTTTCCGAAAAGATTTGATCCAAATTTATTTGTGGCGAATCATGTTACAAAACGGCTGTTTTCTGGCTGCAGAGAGCCTGCATAGTGGTGTAGAACACTGTGCCTTGCAATAACACGCTTAGGGAGTCTGCTGTGGTAATGAAACAATACTGTTTCAGTATGACACGAAGATGACAGGAGTCACTCTAAGAATCAATGCACACTTAACTTATTTGGGCAGTTATGGGGTCAAAAATGACCAAATAACTCAAGTGTGAACTCAGCCTTATGGGTCGATGTTAGTATCAAGAAGCGCACTCCTGAGCAAGGAGAGGGGGAAGATGCTCCTTTGGTCACATCAGTAGAAACCTCTCAAATTATGAAGGCCATTGCAACATGTCAAGCAGCTCTCATAGCAAAAATCAACCATGTTCAATCAGATCTTAGTTGCCTGCGGCATGATTTTGACAAAATACGTGAAAGAACCACTGAGGTGGAGCGCAGATTAAGTGATGTGGAAGATGTATCTCGGGCAAGTGAGATTAATACTAGACAACTCCAGCAACAAGTAAAGCTGCTACAAGCGAGGGCAGAAGATGCTGAAAATCGTGAAACATGTTTATCCTTTTATCTGGATTTCACCTCTGAGGTTCAGAAGAAGAGGAGGCAGTTTAATGATGCTAGAGCTCGGCTACGGGAGCAGAAAAAGTATGCAATGTTATATCCTTCCCGACTTCCGAGTGCAAGACGGTCAGACTGTCCGTTTCTTCGAGACCCAGGAAGCGGTTGCAAATCGGCTAGACAGGCAACTGGATGTGAGACCTTGTCGCTGAATCCATGCGGATCCCACGTAGGTATATGGAGACTTTTGATATGATTGTCACCCTTTCTTCTCCTAAAGTGAAACTTCTCCTTTTCTGTTTTTCTCTTACCTAATGCTCTTAACTCCTAGTTGGGGTACAATATGCATAGAGGTCGTTGGGTGAGAACATTGTAAGTGGGGGGTGTTGGTTGATGAGAAAGTTCTCCTGTTATTGTGTTCTTAATTTTTTTCCCATTGTTTATGAGGTGTGTGTGAAGTGAACACATGCTTAGTTAGCTAGGGGTGAGGAAACACCCTATTGTTCAAGTTCAAGGTTTTAGGATCAACCATGTTGGGAATGTCTGGGCAGGGTGGGGAGACAGTAATAGCTGGGTGTTTGTCTGTGATGGATGCATGAGTGTGGATGCTAACTCCTCCATGGGACCTGGGGACTCAGGGTTATATCTGTGGTGGACAAATGGCATCGGTTAAGCTAGTGTCATGGAATGTCAGGGGTTTGAATAATAAGATTAAACGTTCCTTGGTTTTTAATTACTTAAAAACATACTGCCCCGATATAGTAGTGTTGCAGAAGACGCATCTTAGGGAACAGAAAACTATGGCTCTTAAACGTCCTTGAGTGGGACCTGTATATCACACGGTCTACTCAAATTACGCAAGGGGAGTGTCTATCTTATTCGCTAAAAGTCTTCCCTTTCAACTCTAATCTGTTCAAACAGATAATTCAAGGCTATATGTACTGTTGCATACTAGCATCAGGGGACTGAAGTATTTGATTATAGGGCTTTATGTGCCGCCCCCACTTGGTATGTGAAGGTAGACCGGTCGAAATACTGAATTTTCCCCTCACAGTGTTATGTCATTTGTAGATACATGTATTTAATGCTATACATATATATATATATATATATATACATATAGACATATACTTGCCACCATTATGAGCAAAGTAGCAATGTTTCCAGCAATCCCTCTTATTACAGTGTATGAGTATAATGCAACCTTGGATCCCTTGAGAGATAGAAAATTGAGGCCTGGGAGAATCTTCCACTGACCTTAGTGGGTCGGATCAATGTCATCCAATGATCCTCCTTCCTAAGTTATTATATCTTCATAGAGCGGCACCACTGGTGGTGCCCAAGAGACATTTTGTACTTCTGGATAGGTTGTTCACTCCTTTTTTGTGGCGTAAACAATGTCCTAGAATAGCAAAGCGTACACTCCAGGCATCATATGTGAGGGGGGGACTGGCGATGCCAAATCTTTCCATCTATTATGCAGCAACACAGTTGAATTATGCGGCATGGTGGATTAGGGCGGATGCAGGCAATCCGGCAGAGGTGTTGGAAGCGGCCCTAGTGGGCTCATACGAAGCACTTACGAACTTAGTGTATAGGAGAGGAGATTATGTAGCAAACCATTATACCCGGACTATGGCTGCTGTCGCATCGATCTGGAATAAATGGGTGAAGGTGCACTCAGTTGACGATGGTGATGAAAGATGGTCGCCATATATACCACTGTGGAGAAACAGAGCTCTGCCTGAATTATTCTCTCTAGCAGACTTTGAATTTTGGCCCCAGAGTGGTGTGAAATATCTTACATAACTATATGATGGAGGCCTTTTTAAGTCTTTTAATAGTCTGAAACAAGAATTTTCTCTGGCACAGCATAGTCTGTATAGATAACTTCAAATCAGACACACCTGTACAGCTCAATTTAGCAAAGAGCCATTAAAGTTGGAATGTGGGTCTATAGAGGCGGTAGTGAGGAGAGTCAATCTGATTAAAGCGGTATCTACTTTATATGCAACTCTGATGGCGGAACAAGATTCCCCACTTAATAAAGCTTTCTCCAGATGGCAGCAGGACATCGCTGATTTGGAGGATTCACATGCTAAAGAACTTAGCCATACATGGAGATCCACAGTTATAAGTGCCAGAGACCAATTTATACAAATGAAATGGTTACACAGAGTATATTATACGCCTAATAAATTCCTTAACCCCCAATGTACGAGATGCAGAGGAGATAGAGGTGGTTTTTTCCACATGATATGGCGGTGTCCACTCTTATATAAATACTAAAATTGGCTTCCCAAACATCTGCTCACCTAGTGGGGTTGGTTAATGAAGTTGGTCCCACCAAATATGGAAGGCAGTTATATAGATTACTGTTATACTATGCAAGGAAAACTATTCTTTTGAACTGGAAGGCTCCCAAGACTCCCACCAAACAGCACTGGATACAGTTGGTCAACTCTGATTTAGTGTTATATCAGCTGGTTTATGAGAGCAGAGGTATCCCTGACAGATTCCTCAAAATTTGGGATCCCTGGATTAATGCACATACAGTTGTGCCGTAAAAGGTTGAATATCCTACTCAGGTCCTGTGGGGGAGGTGTGCATGGCTGGTGTTTGTGTTGTTTGTATGTGACAAACCTTTGTAATACAAGCTCAGAACTCTGCTGTTATTTCCTACTACAGGGTATTATGTGGAAATATTCTATCCTGCATTATTGTATTAATTTGCTCTGGCAGAGTTCATTGACATTGTAACTATGCTGATTGTTCTGAATGTGCTATCTTGGAGTTTCTAGGCTCTTCAAATTCTAATAAAAATACACTATTAAAAAAAAAAAAAAAAGAAGACGCGCACTCCTTTTACACCGTCATCAGCTGATTCCACATAGATGTCTACAGAACCTGTTCTATTAAACGCTAATACAAGTAGAGGCCCCTGACACAGTGAAGAGGGTGTTAGCAGTAAATTTGTGTGGACGTCACTGATTATTTTGCCCTTCCTCTGATCCGTCAGAACAATAACCCCCCAAAAAATGGATCCTGTCTGTTGAGCATCCGTCTTCACTTGGTCAGCATTTGGTCAGTAATCCATCGATCAGCATGAGGAAACCACACAGTCGCCCAGAGACATACTGTTGATGTAGTGCAGTGTTCTTAACCCTTTCAGTACCGGAGGTTTTTTCGGTCATGCATTTTCATTTTGCGCTCCCTGCCTTCAAACAGCCATAACTCTTTTATTTTTCTGTTCACATAGCTGTATGAGGGCTTGTTTTTTGCGGGACAAGTTGTACTTTCCAACGCCACCATTTAATATTGCATATGGTGTAGTGGGAAGCGGGAAAAAAATTCCAAATCAAGTGAAATTGCAAAAAAAACGCTATTCTGCTACAGTTCTACGGGTTTCTTATTTACAGCGTTCGATGTGCATTAAAACTGACCCGTTACTTTCATTCTACTGGTCAGTATGAATCCGGCAATACCTAATATGTATAGTTTTTCCTGCGTTTTGATAGTGAAAAAATAATTAGAAAGTTGCCCTTTTCTTTTTTTTTTTCCTTGTCATATCTTGACCCCTATAACTTTTTGGTATTTATTTGTACAGAGCTGTATGGGGGCTCATTTTTTGCGGGACAATCTGAAGATTTTATTGATACCATTCTGGGGTATGTATGACTTTTTGATCACTTTTTATTTACGGCAAATCAACATTTGGATGCTTTTTTCCGCCACACAATTCGCCGTATTGGATTTTTTTTTTTATATTTTAAAAGTACGGGCGTTTTCGGTCACGGTGATACCCATGATGTCTATATTTAGTATTATTTAGGTATTTATTTTTTACTTATACGGAAAGGGGGGTGATTTGAACTTTTATATCTTTTTTATATATTTTAAAAAAAAAATTATTTTTTTTTTACTATTTGAAAGCTCTAATATGAACTTATATATTGTGGCTTTTTTTTTTCTTTATGAGCAATCATGGATTTTCTAGACTCAGATAAATCGATGAATTGCTCATCTCTTATCCTGGCCTGCCATCTAGTGGCCAGAATAAGAATTGCACTTTGAAAACTGTAATCCTCACCAGCGAGGATTACAGTTTTCATACGGTGTACAGACACCCCGATTGGCCACACGGGGTGTCTGTTAGAAACAGCAGAGACTTGCCGGCCATGACGCCCGCCGCACCCGCGAGCGGGCGCCATGTACCTGCATCGCCCCAGCGCCGTACATGTACGGCGCTGGTACTGTAAGGGTTAAACACACTGCTTAATATTGTGATTCTGTTTCATGTAAAATGTGCTTGTGCCTGAGTTCCCATAAAGTTGTACGGGGAGGGGGAGGTTCTAACAAACCTCCCAGGGCTGACTCCACCCTGCTCTCTGAGGAGAGAAGAAGAAGAAGGACAGTGATGTCTGAGGAAGCTGCACCTCAGCAGCCATTTTGGAGAGTTATCAAAACTCCAGAGTTAGTTCCATGTACCAGCCCCTAAAAGGGAATTATTACAGGAGATCCAGGCATCCCAGAGAGGGAGTGAGAATATTGGCAAAGGAAGGTAATTGTCGTTTATCAGGCTCTAGTCTCCTTTGCATTTGGTGGAGAGATTACAAGCTACCAGCTCCCCACCATAAATAAAGACAGAAAGGCCATCTGTCAGGAGATAGTATTCCTAAAGAGGATACAGAAGTATATAACCATACAGTACAGCAGAAATATTACATCCCTCCAGCCTGGAGAAACAAGGGAGAAAGATTGATTTATATAGAGTAAAACTACCCCATATGCAACTGCTTTGATGTAAATGACACTTGTCAACATTGATGACTTTTGGATCAGCTTCAGTAAAGTACTGGGAGTTTTGTTAAGAAAACTGGTCTCCTTATTTTGCGAACTCATCACCTATTTGCACCAAAAGGTGCTGGCGACAGACAGGGACCCTGCCACCTGACACACTAAACGTCTACCATCAAGGGCACCTCAAACCACTATCTGGCAGAGCCTCTGTACCAACCAGAGAGTCCCCCGAAGGAACTGGTGTCACCTTCCTTACCCTTGCACTCCAGCCCAGGGAGCAACAGCTGCAAATTGTGAGTACTATTTCACCCATTGGCTCACCACCACTGTGACTACACACTCACATAGACACCCTGTGGTTCGGTTGTCGCAGTAGCAGCAGCATGAGGAGACCACAGAGTGGCCCAGTGACATAGTGTTGAGGAGGCAGCAGCATGAAGAGACCACAGAGTAGTGATGTGGCAGCAGCATGAGGAGACCACAGAGTGGCCCAGTGACAGAGTGGGGAGGTGGGGGGGGCAATACCAGTACCAGCTGAAGATGGTGGCTGGCAGTATGAGCACCTGGCAGCAGGTGTGGTAGCATCAGAATAGAAGATGAAGCAGGTATCCAGAAGAAACTTTTGTGAAAGTGTTGGTGTGGCTCCATGGATGATCTAGTCTGAAGAATCAGGCATTGGTGTTTGAAAATCCTGGCTGATCCATGCCCGATTCATCTTCACAAAAGTCAGTTTCTCCACATTTTGGGTAGACAGAAGAGTTCTCCTTGCGGTAACTATGCCTCCGCTGCACTAAACACCCACTCTGATGCCACACTGCTGGATGGGCAAAAAAGCTTGTCCAGGGCAAACTCAGCCAGTTGCAGCCACAAATTGAGTTTGGCTGCCCAGTAGTCTAGGAGATCTTCGATGTGGGGTGACAGGGTGCACTCCAATTATGCAACAACCTGCTGGTTCAGGTTCTGCTCTATGTCTAGCTGCTGTTGCTGGTGAGTAGTTTCTTCAGTAGACAGGTGAAGAAAACTTCTCAACAGCGACTCTAGACTTAAGTTGCTGATGATGGAGCTGGGATTGCTCCTGCCCAACCCCCCCAGCAGCCATGGCAGTGAGGATGCGTGAGGATGGGTGATGGCGCACATATGCAGCGGCCAACTGACTACACAGGATGTCTCGATAGTAGTTCAGTTTTTCTGCCCTCTCAGTCTGTGTAAAAAAGGCCCCCATTTTGGACCGGTAGCGAAGGTCTAACATGGCGGAGAGCAGACTACTGGCTACCAGTAGTCTCGTGGAGAGACAGTACACTTCGGCTGTCACTACGCAAGCGAGCATGCACCGGACCATTTGTGAAAGTGACTCGGAGGGACTCCCTGCCCTCCATCTCCACTGTATACTGCCACGGTGTGTCTGGATCCTCTGCCTCGTCTTCCTGATCGTCCTTAGAGCTCCTCTGGCTGCTCCTGCTCCTCCACTCCTGTCACTTGTGTAGAAAAACCACACATTTCTCCACACATTGCTTGTGCTCGAATGCCCTTGTCCTGTAGTTCAGCACCCACAGGGCTCATGTGGCCGTGAGATGTAGTCGCCTAGTCTCCTGCCCCTGGCCATGCAGATTTAGCAGCATCTGTTCCAAGACATGAATCAGTGGAATTACATTGTTCATCCCATAGTCCTAGCGGCTGACAAATATAGAGGCCTCCTAAATGGGCCTAAGCAAACAACAGGTGTCACGCATGAGCTGCCACTGGATGACATCGAAGTTACACAAGGAAGTACCTCTGACCAACTGTATGATAAAGAAATTGTTTATGGCCTTTCTCTGTTCATATAATTGGTCCAACATATGGAGGGTGTAATTCCAACGGGTGGAAACGTCGCACATCAGCCTATGTTGGGGGAAGCCGCTCTGCTGGTGCAGCTCAAGTAGGGTGTGGTTTGCAGTGTACGAGTGCTTGAAGTGCATGCAAAGTTTCCTGGCCATTTTCAGGATGTCTTGCAGTTGGGCAGACGACTTCAGGAACCGCTTTACAACCAGATTGAACACGTGTGCCATGCAGGGTGCATGGCTCAGCCCACCTTGACGCAGAGCCGACACCATGTTCTTCCCATTGTAAGTCACCATGGTTCCAATTTTGAGTTGTCGAGGAGAAAGCCAGAACTCAATTTCTTGATGAAGGATGCGGAGCGGTTCCTGCCATGTGACTCCGTTCACCAAGGCAAACTAGGTGCAGAACAGCGTGACACTGCAGTGTTCTGCACATGTGGTATGCTGGAGGGACACTGTGAATTGTCCCTGCAGTGGAGGCTAAGAAGACGGTGGACGATGAGGAGGCAAAGGCGGACATTGTCGCAGGACCAACGGCGTGAGAACATGGAGGCAGAAGCAGCGCCACCTGGCCAAGTTTCTGGTGTGGCTGTGCAGGAACCAAATTTACCCAATGTGCCGTAAAGGACACATTGTCCTTGCCCGTATTTATAGCTCCACATGTCAGCGCTGCTGTGCACTTTTGGCAAACACCGACAAGGACTGGCCCACCTTCTGTTCTGCATATGTGAGAAGGGCTGGTACTGCTTTTTTCACATAGATATGGCGGCTTGGGACTCTCCACCTCTGCTCGGCACAAGACATCAGTTCTCTGAAAGGTGCAGAGTCCACCACTTGGAAAGGGACGGCCTGCAGCACCAGCAACTTGGCCAGGAGCATGTTCAGCTTCTGCACCGTTGGATCAGTGCACGTATACGGTTGTGCACGCATACTGGTCTACTCCGGGCATGTTTGGCTCCTGACCTCCCACTGCTGCCACCCTGCTGATTCACAGCCATGCTGCCACCCTGCTGGCTCAGACGCTGCCTTACGCGCAAACTGCCACCCTCCTCTCCTTATAAGCCCACAATTCACCTGGCTCTCAAGTGCGATCAGCATCATTATCATTAGAGATGAGCGAATTTTTCAAAAATTCGATTCAGTCGGTTCACCAAATTTTCCAAAACGATTTGATCCACATTAATTTGCGGCGAATCACATAAAAAAAAGCTATTTTCTGGCTGCAGAATGCCTGTATAGTGGTGTAGAAAACTGTGCCTTGCAATAATACGGATAAGGAGTCTGCTGTGGTAGTGAAATAATACTGTGAGTCAGTATGACATGCAGGTGACAGGCATCGCTCTTAGAATCACTGCAAACTTAACGTATTTGGGCAGTTATTGTGCCAAAACTGAAAAAATAACTCAAGTGTGAACTCAGCCTTACAGATCAATGTTAGTGCCAGGTATAAAGAACCATGCAGAGGCCCAATATCCTACTATAGCGTGAAAGAGTGCACTCCTTTTACACCGATTCACTGATTCCTACAGAACCTGTTCTATTAATCACTTTTACAAGTAGAGCCCCCCAACAGAGTGTAGTGGGCGTCAGCAGTAAGTTTGTGTTGACGTCACTGATTATTTTGTCCTTCCTCTGATCCGTCAGAACAATGACCCAAAAAAAAGGATCCTGTCTGTGGAGCATCCACCTTCACTCGGTCAGCATTTGGTTAGTAATCCATCAGTATTACTAAAGCCAAAAAAAAAAAAACAGGAGTGGATCCAAAACAGAGATGCCAAGTGAATGGAATATTTGCATGTCTACTGTGTTTTGTACCCACTCCTGCTTTTGGCTATCAAATCATAAGCCAATTCTGATGGGACCATGCTATACAGGCCTTACAGCTGCTACATAGACCGGATCCGTTGTGCGTCTCATTTTTCCTTTCTTCTGACAGATCAGAAGAAGGGTCAAATAAATGATAATGTCTGCCAGGCTGAAAGGCAGAATAGTGGCCCAATCATGAAGTGGGAAGGGTGGTAACAGCATCGAAGTCCACAGAGTGGCCCGATAACATAGTGGTGAGGTGGAAGCAGCATCAGGAGTGGCACAATGACAGTATGGAGGTGGCAACAGCAGCAGGAGGAGGCTACAGAGTGGCACAATAACAGAGTCTGGAGATGGCAGCAGTAGCAGCATTATGAGGCCACAGAGTGGCACAAAGACAGTATGGGGGTGGCAACAGCAGCAGGAGGAGTCCACAGAGTGGCACAATGACAGTGCAGAGGTGGCACAATGACAGCGTGGAGGTGGTAGCAGCAGCATCAGGAGGTCACAGAGTGGCACAATGACAGTATTGTGGTGGCATAACGACAGTGTGGAGGTGGCAGCATCAGGAGGCCACAGAGTGGCACAATGACAGTGGTGAGGTGGCACAACAACAGTGTGTAGATGGCAATGGCAGCATCAGTAGGCCACAGAGTGGCACAATGACAATGTGGAGGTGGCGGCAGCAGCATCAGGAGACCACAGAGTGGTACAATGATGGCGTTGAGGTGGCACAACGAAAGCGTGGAGGTGGCAGCGGCGGCAGCAGCAAAAGTGGCTGAGGCAGGTAGCCAGAAGAAACCGGTCTCTTTTGTCAAGATTTGGGTGAGGCAGCATGGATGATCTAATCTGATGCATCAGGCAGTTGTGAGTGGAAATCCTGGCTGATCCACTCCTGATTCACCTTCACAAAGGTCAGTTTCTCCACATTTTGGGCGGACAGGCGAGTTCTCCTTGGGGTAACTTTGGCCTCCGTCGCACTAACTATGATCCTGGCCACACTAAACACCTGCTCTGATGCCACACTACTGGCCGGGCAGGACAGCTTTTCCAGGGCAAACTTGGCCACTTGCGGCTAGAAATCCAGTTTGGCTGCCCAGTAGTCCAGCGAATCTTCAATGACAGGTGGAAGGGTGCTGTCCAAGTATGACTCCACCTGCTGGTTCAGGTTCTGCTCTATGTCTAACTGCTGGTGAGTAGTTTCTTCACTATGCGGGTGAAGAAAGCTGTTCATCAACGCCTCTAGACTCAAGCTGCTGCTGATTGAGTTGGTACTGCTCCTGCCACCCCCCCCCAGTAGCCATGGCAGTGGAACGTGAGCACAGAGGATCTTTGATGTGGGGTGACAGGGCGCACTCAAATCCAACTACGCAACAACCTGCTGGTTCAGGTTCTGCTCTGCTGTTGCTGGTGACTAGTTTCTTCAGTAGGCGGGTAAAGAAAACTGCTCAACAGCGACTTTAGACTTAGGTTGCTGCTGATGGAGCTGGTACTGCTCCTGCCCCACCCCCCAGCAGCCATGGCAGTAGAACATGAGTGCACCCCCGGGCAGACCTGCGAGAGAATGGACGATGATGCAAATAGGCAGTGGCCAACTGACTACATAGGATGTCTCGATAGTAGTTCAGTTGGAGCGCCAAAAGTCATCCCTCTGCCGAATGGTGACAATTTGGCTGTCACTACGCAAACGAGCATGCATCGGGCCATTTGCACAAATGAATCGGAGGGACTCCCTGCCTCCAATTTCACTGTTTACTGCCACAATGTGTCTGGGTCCTCTGCCTCATCTTCCTGATCGCCCTTTGGCTTCTCTGGCTGCTCCTCCTCTCCTGTCACCTGTGTAGAAAAACATCCATTTCGCTACACATTGCTTGTGCTCTAATGTCCTGCTCCTTATCCTCCTACTCCAGTTCAGACACCACAGGGCTCATCTGGCAGTGAGATGTAGTCGCCACGTCTTCTGTGCCCTGACCAGCCAAATTTACCAGCATCTTTTCCAGTATATCAATCAGTGGAATGACGTTGTTCAGCCCGTAGTCCTGGCGACTGACAAATAAAGTGGCCTCCTCAAAGGTCACTAGGAAACGGCAGGTGTCACACATGAGCTGCCACCGGCTGACATCGAAGTTACACAGAGGAGTACCTGTCTGCTTGGATCATCAAGAAATCGTTTATGGCCTTTCTCTGTTCGTAAAGTCGGTCCAACATATGGAGGGTGTAATTCCAACGGCTGGAAACATCGCATATCAGCATATGTTGGGGACGCCATTCTGCCACTGTAGCTCAAGGAGGGTGTGCTTGGTGGTGTACCAGTGCCTGAAGTGCATGCAAAGTTTCCTGGCCATGTTTAGGATGTCTTGCAGATGCGTAGAAGACTTCAGGTACCGCTTGACAACCAGATTGAACACATGCGCCATGCAGGACGCATGGCACAGCCGTCCTTGACACAGCGCTGACACCATGGTTCAAATTTTGAGTCGTCGCGGAGAAAGCCAGGATTCGGTTTCACGATGAAGGATGCGGAGCAGTTCCTCCCATGTGAGTCTCCATTCACCCAGGCAAACGAGTTGTAGAACAGCGTAACACTGCTGTGCCCTGCACATGTGGTTGTCACGCTCTGGTGTGGAGGGTAATAGCCACACCACGCGTAAGAGGGAAGGGAACAGACCGGAGAAGGGAAATGGTCACCTCCTGCAGGAATCCCTGAGACTAGGCCCTGGCTGACTTACCAGTATGAACAGGCCTTAGTGGTAGGAGAGTTCATACACAGGAACCTAATTTCTAACTGACCCTGTAGTTAGTGATAGGGGAAGAAGTCAACCCATTCCTCCAACAGGACGGAGGAACCGGAGACTCCAAAGAACGGATAAACACAATAGGAAAAATGACACTTATCTTAATGCAGAAATAGCAGCAACTGGATCTCAGCCAAGAACAGTTCCAAACAACCAAGTCAGCAGAAAGTATAAACCACAGTGAATACTGGGAAATGAAGGAATAAATAGAGGAGAGAAAATTACCACACCTACAACAGCTGAGGGGAAGGGGTGTGGTAAACAGCAACCAAACCAAGGGGAAAACATGTCAAATTATGTCACTTTTGAAAGCCGCGCAGAATGTCTGATACCAGACGCAAGTCCACTCGTGACAGTGGTATCCTGGAGGGACACTGTGAATTGTCCCTGCAGTGGAGGCTGAGAACACGGTGGAGGATGAGGAGGCAGAGGTGGATATTGTCGCAGGACCAAAGGCGTGTGAACGTGGAGGCGGAAGCGGCGTCACCTGGCCAAGTTGCTGGTTTGGCTGTGCAAGAACCACATGTACCCAGTGGGCCTTAAAGGACATATATGGTCCCTGACCGTAGTTACAGCTCCACACGGTCGACCTGCCATACACTTTGGCAGACACTGACAGGCTCAAGGACTGGCCCACCTTCTGTTCTACATATTTGTTCAGGGCTGGTACTGCTTGTTTAGGAAAGAATATGAAGGCTTCAAACTCTCCACCTCAGCTCGGCACAAGCCATCAGTTCTCTAAAAGGTGGAGTGTCCACCGCTTGGAAAGGGATGGACTGCAGCACCAGCAACTTGGCCAGGAGCACGTTCAGCTTCTGCGTTGAACTTGTACACACATACTGCTGTCTCTTGGCAATCGCTTCGCTGATTGATTGCTGACGGAATGACTGACGAGAAGGAGCATCAGCACCAGCAGGTAATGGGAAGGATAGACCGCTTCCTTCAGCTGAAGTGGTTGAGCCTTGACTACCTGAAATCTGGTGCGTGCCTTAAAACTGCCACACCGCCAAATAGGTGATGTTACTCCCAACATTCCACACTGACTGACTGCTACAGCCGCTTCCTCCATAAACCCCTGCACCACTACTTTCCGGCCCGGTAGGGTCCTGCGAAGCGGGTGGTCTACCCCGAGCACGTTTGGCTCCCAACCTCCCACGGATGCCACCCTGATGACCCCTGGCCACGCTACAGACCTGCTGGCTCCGCCGCTGCCTCACAAGCAAGCTGCCTCCCTCTTCTCCTGATGACGATAAAAGCCCCTAATTCACCTGGCTCCGAAGTGCAATTGGCTACATCATCATCGAGTACTGTTTGCACGTCACTGATGTCCTCCTTAACGGTATATGGGTCAGGAGCCTGACCGCTCGGAAAACCAGCTACTACACCACTCTCCTCATCACTATT
Organism: Rhinella marina; assembly: GCA_900303285.1. Classification (NCBI taxonomy): domain Eukaryota; kingdom Metazoa; phylum Chordata; class Amphibia; order Anura; family Bufonidae; genus Rhinella; species Rhinella marina. The sequence goes on along the minus strand of ONZH01019448.1, from coordinate 92,276 downwards.
TGCCCGCCTATTGGAAGAAGCTGCGGATGTCTCCTCCACATCTTGGCTAGCCAGTAGCTGCTGACTGTTCTCTAGTAGCTCGTCCTCGCTGTATAGTGGAGCTGAGCCCACAGCATACAGTACTTCTCTGGCTGAGGGAACAGAAAAGGACAGAGGCAGATTGAAGACAGGTGAGTGCACAGGGCCTGCTCCTGGGCCATGCCAACTAAGGTTTGTGTGTGACGAACCCACCGACTCTTGGCTGGGGGTGTCGGATGTCATTTGCGATAAAGTCCAAGTCAACCATTCAAGAACCGCTGGGTTGCTGGTCAAGAGACGACCGCTAGATGACACCAGGAGCTCAGGCCTCTTAAAGTGACCCCTGCTGCCTCGCCCCCTTACTCTGCTGCAACCTGTGCCTGCGCCAGGAACATGTAGGCCTCTACCACTCCCATGTGCAGAGCCTATAACTTCTCTGTCTGACATACTGTTATATCAAATAAATAAAAAGGAAATTAAAACACACCAAAAAGGGCTGTAATTTTCCCACGTCACCACCCAATGGCTAATAAGCCTTTTCTTTTTTTCCACCACTAATACACGCCAAAAATGGCTTTACTACTTGTAACTGCAGACGATACACCAAATAAGACTTTTTTTGCCACAAATACACGCCAAAAAGGACTGAAATTTTCTCACTTCACCACACAACGGCTAATAAGCCCTTTCTTTTTTTTCTACACTAATACACACTAAAAATGGCTTTACTACATGTAACTGCGGCACTATACACCAAATAAAGCTTTTTTTGCCACTAATACACGCCAAAAAGGGCTGAAATTTTCCCACTTCACCACACAATGACTAATAAGCCCTTTCTTTTTTTCCCCACTAACACACCAAAAAAAGGCTTTAGTACATGTAACTGTTGCGCACAAGGGCTAATACATCTGACACATGCAAAGTCTTTTGATTACACAAAAAATCCCACTAGAGACCCTCTACTTTATTGTATAGTATAAGATGTAACTTTTTTTTTATAATTGTTAAAATAAAAAATAAAGATAAAACTTAAAACTATCAGCTGACTTATTTCTTTCAAATTAGTGACGTCCTTGAAAGGCTCTTTATTCGGTATGTACATTTCTATTGTGATGCCAAAGGGATTTTATCCTGCAAACTCCATTTCATAAATTATTGACTGCTCTTCTTAAATTAGCAGATCGTGCTATCTTAATAATTTCCTCTCCTATGCCAATGGATCTACTGTGGTACACACAGTCTTTTCTTGCAGCAGAGAGAAGTGCTAGTTGTCCTATTCACAGCGCTCGCTCAGCAGCACGTCTGTAGTCAGCCTGAAGCTACACTCGAGCTGTAAATGTTAAATATAGATGGCAAGTACTTTTTTATCATACTCTGTGTTCCTGCTTAAATGTTATTAGCTAAGGACGAGGAGTATTTTTTGCAGGCACTACTGTGATGTATTCTAACGGGTTGCAGGTTGTCAGGGGACACACGATCGCTATCCCCTGCCTATGGAGCACTCTCCCTGTATTACATTCATATACATCCAAGCACAAGTATGATCTATTGCAAACCTGAAATGAGCAGGTGTATTATAGCAATTTTGAACCCCAGTCAGTGGTTTCCCCTACACTTCTAATGAGCAATATATAAGTTTGAACGTCACTCTCTACCACTTTCCCTAGGGCCTGATAACGCCTTTCCTGGCACTAAGTACACTGGAGAATGGCAGAATTCAAGATGGCTGAGGCTATTTATAGGGCTGTGACATCACAGGGCTGGCTAGCTGCTGACTGGCTGCATATGTATGGCATTGTGGGTGATCCCTTGTTCCAAGAGTTCCCTGCTCCATGTCTTAACACGTGCAGCAGCCATTTTAGGGAAAAATAAGCGATTCGTTAGCACGAAGTGTCAGGAAATTCAGATTCGGTACGAATTGAATAATTTCTGAAATTTTGAACGAATTCCACTTCATCAGCTTCGATTCACTCATCTCTAATCATCATCCGCTACTGTCTGCACGTCACTGATGTCCCCCTCAGCGGTCTCAGGGTGAGGAGCCTGACTGCTCACAACACCTGCTCCCATGCAACTCTCATCATCATAACTACCTCTTGAGGCTCATCAAGAGAATACCGAGTGAGCAGTAATCAAAGCAAAAGGTGGCTACTTTGAAGAATATAAGACATATTTTCAGTTGTTTCCCACTTTTTTGTTAAAGGGGTTGTCCGGGTTCAGAGAAGAACCCGGACATACCTGCAATTTCACCCAGGCAGCCCGTCTGAAGAGGACATCGGAGCATCCTATGCTCCGATGCCCTCCTTTGCCCTGCGCTAATTAGCGCAGGGCAAAGGAATTTAGCCAGGTTCCGGTGACGTACCGGTCCCTGCCGGGCAGAGGCTTCCGCCCGGCAGTGAGTCGGTGACGTCATCGGCGCTGATGGACGGGCTTTAGCGCTGCCCTAGCCAGTAAAACGGCTAGGGCAGCGCTAAAGCCGGCCCATTAAGGCCGGTGACGTCACCGAACTCACTGCCGGGCGGAAGTACCCGCCCGGCAGCGAGTATTTATAGACAAAAGAGACCTTGCCCTGCGCGATCTAGCGCAGGGCAAGGGGGGGGGCATCGGAGCATGAGATGCTCCGATGTCCTCTTCAGGCGGGCTGCCTGGGTGAAATTGCAGGTATGTCCGGGTTCTTCTCTGAACCCGGACAACCCCTTTAAGTATATAATTCCACATGTGTTAATTCATAGTTTTAATGCCTTCAGTGTGAATCTACAATTAACATAGTAATGAAAATACAGAAAACTCTTTGAATGAGAAGGTGTGTCCAAACTTTTGGTCTGTACTGTATTTTTCTCTTTTTTCCTATTAATACACCCCCCCAAAAAAATAAACCATTTCAAATCAACATCAGCAGAACGGCTCATGGGACTAAGTATCTTTCCTATTAATACACCCACAATTCACGGAAGATGGTGCACTAAAATGGCAAATGCAATTGACAATATATGGCTAAACCCTCACCCTGATGTTAAAATGAGACTTTCACCAATATATTCTTGGATCCTCAATAAGTGCAGCAAGGTGTAATAGAATCGCACCTATTGCACTCTGTTCTCATTTTATAGTGTAGATAATGCCTCCCTATCCTTTCCCTACACCTTGACTAATCTTTCCCTGAACTCATAAATTGTTTTTTCTAACACTGTCCCTAGCGCTTGCTGACCTCTCTCCCTGCATTAAGCACACTGGAAAATGGCAGAATGCAAAATGGCTGAGGCTATTTATAGTACTGTGACATCACAGGGGATGGCTGGCTGCTGATTGGCTGCATGAATGGCATTGAGGGTGCGCCCCGAACTCCTCCGTGCTGCCAGATCGGAAGCGCTCAGAACACTAGCGCATCACACAGGACTTTAAAAGAATAAAGCGGCCAGAAGGGGTAAAGTACTTGATTAATAACAACGCAATATTGCTTATATATGGACCATTTGTATGTGGACATAATTCCAGCTGATATAAAGCAAAAATCTTTCTAACACCTCGGTGATAATTACAGCTGATACTTAGTGACTATTACAAGAACTGTGAAACACCATTGAAGTGGCACATATATTTTATTTTTACTATTCTCTATTTTTTACTACCATTATTTTTTCTACTATTTTTACTACGATTTTATAATTTTTCAATATTTCACATATGCACAGAATACCTGTATATTGCTTTGTACATTTTGTTGGAAGCACAAGGCCTTTTACTAGAGCCTTGTTTTATTTGTGCTTTTATATGCAATTTTATTTTCTCTGGGCCCAGAATATTGATATCTAAGTAATTAAATATATTTATATCTTTTTTAACGACTAAACTACCGAACATATACATATCATAATAGAATATAATTTAAAACAATATATATCTGCCAAAGTAGAGTGTGATCTGCCTATTCTTACATTGTTATAAATATGAATTTCTCTGCTTTTATGGCAGATAGTGATACCTCACTAAATAATTATTACTTTACATTTTCCATATGTCCACTTTATGTTGGCATAATTTTGTAAAGGTCATTTAATTTTTTAGGACGTTAAAAGGCCTAGAATTCTAGAAGCAATTTTTAAATTTCCAACAAAATTTCCAACACCATTTTATTTCAAGCACCCAGTTTTAGTTTTTAAAACACTTTATTGGTTTACAGCAAAAGTAAGAGGTGCATAAAGCAATACACAATAAGTTGTCAATTACAAACACATCTCTGAGTTTAGGAATACAGACGGTACAGTAATTAAGTTGACATAGCATGTGAAATATCTTCGCTGAATATGGTCAAAGGTATAAACCCATAATAAGCCATGTAATAATACAATGTAGCGTCTGACATAGTAGGAAGATCAATGTAATAATACAAGGAGAGGAAGGGGACAGGGAAAGGAAATAAGAAGGGAGCAAGGGAAAAAAGGGAAAACTGGGGAGAACTACAAGATGGTGTAGGAGAAAGAGTATTCGTAAGTGATCTGCATGCTGTCTCTAGATAAGGACAGGGTAAAAGTGTGTGCCTATATTTTTTCCAAGGTCCCCAAACCAAGTCAAACCTAGAGGAAATCTTGGAATCCCAGTGGGCTATCTGTTCAAGTCTATAAATTTGATTCCAGTGTGCGCCTATTAGTATTCTTGCTGCTGCTAAAAGATGGTGATAAAGTTGTACCTCATACCTAGAACCCGACCCAACAGTCAAAATCCCCAGAAGGCAGAATTTCGGCGTCAGAGGAATCTGTCTGCCATGTAGTTTAGCGAGGATGGCACAGACCTCAGTCCAAAAGGGGACAATCAGCCGGCAATTCCACCAAATGTGTAGAAAGGAGCCCTCCTGTTGCTGACATCTCCAACATATAGGAGAAGTAGATGGGTACATCTTATGTAATTTTATGGGAGTGTAATACCATCTGGTCATTATTTTATAATAATTTTCTTGGAGTCTGACACACCTGGATACCTTAGGGGTTTGCGCTTATATTAGTTTAACCTCTCTTGATGTAAATGACAGCTCCAAATCTGTTTCCCGGGCTTTAATATAGGCAGACTTTTGAGTGGGATACACCGTTAAAATGGAGGTATATAGTTTGGAGATTTTCTATTTTGGGTTTTTAGTGCTTAGAACCATTCGCTCAAAGGATGTAGGGCCTTTAGCTGATAGGGCATTCATCTTTTTAATCACATTCAATAGGTGTGCTTTCTGTATACAGTTAAAGTTGTTGACGTGTGAGGAGTCATTTTCTAGGATTAAATCCACCTGAGTGTCATCAAGAAGGTCGCCTATACTTATGTCACAGAGAGTGCATGGTTCTGTAAGGGAGGATCTAAATTCTAAGGGTGAATCCCACATTATGTCTCGAACTTGTAGCAAGGGAGATAAGGGAGAAGTAAGCAATTTATCTCCCAAAGCTGTGTCCCATACAGCCAATGTGTTGCGAGACAAGGTATTAGTGATGGTTTTATATATAGAGCAGATTTGTGTAATGTACTGAGGGTCAATGCACGCAATGGGACAGTAGACATAGCCTGCTCTACGTCAATGTCTAGCCTATCCATTGAAGGCCTTAGCCATTCCAAAACTCTTAGCCCCTGTATTGCTTTATAATATACATAGAAATCTGGCATACCAAGGCCTCCCAGTTTAGGTTGCCTTACTAGCTGGGTATGTGATAATCTCGGTTTGGTGCCGTTCCACAGAAATCTGGAGAGGATTCCCCTGAGGTGGTCAATAAAGGCTTTCGGTACATATATAGGAAGAACCTGTAAATAATAAAGTATTTTCGGAAGGACAATGGTTTTGATCAGTGATCTGCGCCCAAACCAGGATGTAAATGGAATATCCCATGACTTAATTAGGTTATTGATATTTTGTGGGATATGTTTGTAATTTTCTGAATAAAGTGTTGAGGGATGCAAGGTTAGATTGATTCCTAAAAAGGGGATACTACGCGATGACCATGAAAATGGCGTACAGTTTTCAAGCAGCCGTTGGGTTTGCGGGTGCAAGGTAACATTTAAAACCTGTGACTTGGTGAGGTTTACCTTGAAGTTCGAGATAGAGCCAAATATGTCTAATATTGAATGTATCACTGGGAAAGCTTCCATGGGATTGGAAACTATCAATAGGAGGTCACCTGCGAAAGCAGCCCGAGTATGAGTAGTGTTTCCGATTTTACTTCCCTGGATTCGATAGTCTGACCTGAATGTTTGCAGGAGAGGTTCAAGAGAGAGAATAAACAGGAGGGGTGAGAGTGGACAACCCTGCCTGGTCCCGTTACTAATTGTGAACGGGGGAGACAAAGTGCCATTAACAAGGACCCGTGCACTGAGTGTCCTATACATGGCCATAACTACTGAGATGAAGGCGTCTGGGATGTGGAATTGCCTCATAGGGTCCAATCCACCCTATCAAAAGCCTTCTCGGCATCAGTGCCAAGAAGGACTAGAGGGGTAGAGGTGGCATGGGCATATTGGATGATATTAATGATTCTACCAGTATTCATTCGACCCTCCCGACCACTAATAAAGCCTACCTGTTCCATATGTATCAATTGAGGTAGCAGGGGCTGTAATCTGAGAGCTAGCATTTTAGCGAGAAGTTTTAAGTCATTATTTAAGAGAGAAATTGGGCGGTAACTAGAACACGCTGAGGGATCTTTCCCTTCTTTGGGTATAATGGTAATCTGGGCTGATAGCATATGAGGAAGGTGGTACACCTTCCCACAGAGAGTTAAAAACTGATAGTAGTCTTGGCAGGAGGACCTCTTGAAAAGAGTCATAATATTTCATGGTCAGACCATCTGGACCTGGACTTTTACGCAACGGGGTACATTTGAGAGCATTTTTCAGCTCAGTAAGGGTAAAGGGTTTATTCAGGGATTTTGCCTGCTGAGGTTGTAAATTGGGAAGTTGGAGAGAAGACAGCCATTCTGCAGTTTGAGAAATCTTAGCCTCTTTTTCAGTGATAGAAGCATCACATCTGATGTTATATAGGTGGTTATAATATTCAGTGAATCTAACTGCTATTTGCTTAGTGCACAATAAAGTTTGTGCAGAAGCAGATTGGATCGTATGTATATATGAATGTACCTGTCTCTTCTTTAGCTGCGATAGCATAAATCTAGAAGCTTTGTCCCTTTGCGCATAATACTTAAATTTAGCTGATAGAGACAGCTTAGCTGACTTATCATTTAACAGATTTTTGAGTTGGGATCTGAGGAGATCTAGGTCACGTAGAACTGTAGGGGAGAAATGTTTTTTATGTTTGGATTCCAGGGCATGGATATGGGATTTGATGGAAATTATTTCCGCCTCTTTCCGCTTTTTTAGATAGGAACCTAAAGAAATGAAGTGACCTCTGACTACCGCTTTATGTGTTTAACATATCACACGAGGTGAGACTTCTCCATTATCATTGGTGTTAAAGTATTCCTCTAGTTTGCTTTTAATACTGTCTAAATTGTTGGGGTTATGAAGTATAGTTTCATTTAGTCTCCAAAGTAATTCTCTCTTTGGCAAGCACTGAAATTGAAATTGCAAAAATACAGGGATAGGATCAGATAGGGTTATAGACCCTATGGTGGCTTTTTTGCACAAGGGGAGTAACGAAGTGGACACTAGGATATAATCAAGTCTTTGATATGAGGAATGAGCTGGGGAAAAATGTGTATAATGATTCGTAGTCGGATTTAATGCCCTCCAGCTAGCCACCAGCCCTGCTTTGGCCAAGTAATACCGTATATATCTAAGCGAAGTACCCGCAGATGTATCTACTACAGGATGTAATGCCACGTTCAAGTACCCACCCAAAATAGACATGCCTTCTGCAAATTTGTGGAACGTCACCAGAGCGTCTCTCAACCAAGGAGCCTCTCAACCAAGAACCTAGAGTTTGGGACATATACATTGCCAATAGTAAGCATTTGAGATCCCAGCAAACCTTATATAAAGATATAGCAGCCACTTTCATCTGCGAGTGTTGAACGCACCACCAGAGGGAGCTGTTTATGGATAGCCATACTGACACCTTTTGAAGCAGAAAAAGAACTATGGAACCATTGGTTATATACTAGGTGTTTCAAGTGTGGTATATGTTTTATTCTAAAATAAGTCTCCTGGAGGAGCACAATGTCTACTTTCAATTTCTTCAACATATTGCAGATTTGGCTCCTCTTAGCAGGCGCGTTAACCCTCGCACATTATAAGAGCACACCTTGACCATATTCATTTGGATAGGATAACAGTAAATTTTCTCTTACACATATTACAAAGCCTGCTCTAGGACAGCAGAAGATGAAGTATAGTATTACCATCCCGTCAACAAGAAAATAAGTAACATAACAAGTCTTAACAAACTTGAAATATAGTGGATATAGGAAAACCACCCAATTGTAGATTCACATGTGATAGGTACTAAAGTTCACTGAGGGGCAGAGTAAGTCAGCTCGTATATATGACATGAGAACAAACAGACAAAAACCATTTGTAACTGGTATAACTCCTATAAGGGGTAACATGAACCTCAAATATACATAGTATGCATGAGAGACGTAGACTGCCCAATAAACGTATCGAGGTAGAGGAGCGGGCATTTCAATATAACATAAGCTCACTCCAATGAGGGATTGAGAAACATGTGGCATTCAAAGTAGGAGAACAAATGAAAAACAGTGTGAGAGAAAGTTAGAGGCAAATAAAAGATAGAAAAAATTCAAGATATAAATCAGATGCGAGGGCCTAAGATTCTTGTTCCAGTCTCACCACAGCTGGCAAGGAAGAGTAAAAGAAGCAATTCCATGACTTTGATGGCTGCCAGTTTGTTTCCATATGGACTCTCCTCGGCGTCAGCTTCCCATTTCTCCTCTTCTGTCTTTGCGGTTTGCTAGTTCCCACCGGAGTCCAGGGGATAATCAAAGGAAGAGCTAGCAATAATGTCAATTCTTGAACAGGGCTCCAGTCCGGGATCTGTAGGTCTTCGATGCTCAAGCAGTCATATAGGCGTTTTAGGTCTGCATGAGCCCGGATCACTGTCTTCCTCTCAGGTGTATTAATGAGGAGACCGAATGGATACAGCCAGCGGTACAGGATTTTGCGTTCTTTCAGAACATCTAGTAGCGGCCGCAAAGCTCTACTTTTCTTTAGGGTCAAAGGAGATAAGTCTTGGTAAATCGAGATGGCGGATCCCTCATAAGAAAGGTGGGTAGATGTTCTGGCCGCTTTCAAAATTTTTTCTTTGGTCTGAAAGTGAGTCAGCCTACATATAATGTCCCTTGGGGGTTCGTGGGGATTCGGTGTAGGGCGTAGAGCCCTATGAGCCCTCTCTAAAGGGTCAACCGCCTCAACTGGAATCAGAAGCTCCGAGAAGAATTCAGCAAGCGTGGGCATGATGGCGTCCGCGGGAATAGATTCTGGGAATCCTTTCAGACGCAAATGATTACACCTCCCATGGTTGTCCTGATCTTCCAGCTGGTTATATAGGTAGTTTATATGTGCTCGAGCGTGGTCCATGTTGTGGGAAACCGAAGTCCCAAAGTCCACAATAGCTGCCTGCGTAGATTCTAAAGTTTCCACACGGTCGCCCATTTGCTTGAGATCTTGTTTAAAATCCTTTAGCTCCTGCACTAGTGGATCCAGGGCATCAGCTAGAAGTTGGCGCATGAAGGCTCTGGAGACTGGTAAGTTGTCTCTGGAAGCTGTATTGTCAGTCTCACTCCTCTCGCCCTCCTCGGAGTCTGTGTCCTTTTGTTGTTGCTGCGCTTCCTGAGAAGACCCAATCTTGTCGGGCGTCCTCGGCTGTGCTGCACACATCTTTTTGACGAAGCAATCCAGATCCCCTTGTCCGGTGGCTGGTTTAATGACCCCAGGTATCTCCATGGACTTGTCTTTAGCGTTCTTGCCCATGTTAGTGCTGATGATGCTGATAAAAGATGCTTAATAGCCCGCTCCTTAGCGATCCTCAGCAGAGCTCACTCAGTTGCGTCCATGCGGCTCCGCTGCCAGGCCACGCCCCTCAAGCACCCAGTTTTAAAGTTATTTTAAGGGGCTTACGTAATGGAAACCACCCATAAATGACCACCCAGTTTAGAAACTAACTATACCCCTCAAATTAACCAAAACTGATGTTACAAACTTTGTTAACCCTTTAGGTGCTCAACAATAATTAAAGGAAAATGGAGTTGAAATTTCAAAATTTTTTATGCTAATCAATTTTTTTCTTGCAACACAGCAAGGGTTAACCGCAAAATAAACCTCAGTTTACATAACTGATTCTGCGGTTTACAGAAATATGGTAGTAAACTGCTATAGGGGAACATGGCAGTGGTCAGAAGGAAAGGAGCGCAATATGGTTTTTGTTAATTGTAGAAAAAAATGATCCTTCTGGCCCAGAATATTTTTGAAAATATGAATAAGTCAATAGCATAGGGCTATAGCGATTCGGTTTTTCCCCTGGTTATTTATTGTATTATTTTCTTTCTTTTAAGATAAATTAATTTTAAATAAAAATATGTCTTTTGCGAAAGCCTAAAGTGATATTAAAAAAATTCTAAAACCAGTGTGTTTATTTTTTAGTTCTATATATTTCAGAGATGCTCGTATTTAGGTCTATATCTGTATGAAGGCGGTAGATGTGTTATCTTTCATACACCACTGTAATCTTTTTAATATATAATTTGTTCACAGAAGCAGTTATCTTCGTAAGCTAACCTCTTTAATACTGATAAATTCCTCTGCTTATTGCTAAGTAAACTAGAACACAGTATTATTCAGTTGCCCTCTTTTGGAAACAATTGTTTCCCGTTGTATGAAACACTTTTGCTACATACTTGAAACTTCATATATTTAAACTGTCATATATACGGTGGTTTTTGTGATAGTTTCTTACTCTATTTGAGCTGGTATTTTTCAAAAAATAATGGCTGGGCACCATTTTGTATTTGAAGAGACCCTGACGTACCTCTGCAGTGGAAACCCTCAAAAAGTGACCCCATTTTGGAAACTACACCCTCAAAGAATATATTTAGGGGTATACTGAGCACTTTAACCCCATAAGAGTTTTACGGAATTTAGAAACACTTGGCTGTGAAAATAAAAAGTTTAATTTCTTCCAATAAAATGTTGCTTTAGCCCCAAATCTTTCATTTTCACAAGGGGTAACAGGAGAAAAAGCACCCCATAATTTGTTACCCATTTACTTTTAAATACGGCAACACTCCATATGTGATGTTAAACTGCTGTGGGGGCACATGGCAGGAATCAGAAAGGAAGGAGCGCCATATTGCTTTTGCAGATCATATTTTGATGGATTGGTTTATGGGTACCATTGGTTTTTATTTTTTGAGAGATTGAGTTATGTGGGGGTTTGTTTTTTTGCAGGATGAGGTGACTTTTCATTGGTACCATTTTAGGGTATATATGACTTTTTGATCACCCAATATTATGCATTTTGTAAGGCGAGGTAACAAAAAATTACAGTTCTGGCATTGTTTTTATTTATTTTTACAGCGTTCACCAAACAGAGCATATAATGTGATATGTTTATAGAGCAGGTTGTTACAGACATGGCGATACCTACAGTAATGTGTTTATTATTTTTGCTAAGTTTTACACATTAACCCTTTCGCGCCCGGAGCTTTTTTCAGTTATGCATTTTCGTTTTTGCGCTCCCTGCCTTCAAACAGCCATAACTCTTTTATTTTTCTGTTCACATAGCTGTATGAGGGCTTGTTTTTTGCGGGACAAGTTGTACTTTCCAATGCCACCATTTAATATTGCATACGGTGTAGTGGGAAGTGGGAAAAAAATTCCAAACCGGGTGAAATTGCAAAGAAAACGCTATTCCGCTACAGTTCTACGGGTTTCTTATTTACAGCGTTCGATGTGCATTAAAACTGATCCATTACTTTCATTCTACAAGTCAGTACGAATACGGCAATACCTAATATGTATAGTTTTTCCTGCGTTTTCATAGTGATAAAATAATTAGAAAGTTGCCCTTTTTTTTTTTTTCCTTGTCAAATCTTGACCCCTATAACTTTTTGGTATTTATGTGTACAGAGCTGTATGGGGGCTCATTTTTTGCGGGACGATCTGAAGTTTTTATTGATACCATTCTGGGGTGTGTATGACTTTTTGATCACTTTTTATTTAATTTTTTTTTAGAAAAAAAAAGCGACAAAAAACGGCAAATCGCCATTTGGACGCTTTTTTCCGCCACACAATTCGCCGTATTGGAATTTTTTTTTTATATTTTAAAAGTACGGGCGTTTTCGGTCACGGTGATACCCATGATGTCTATATTTATTGTTATTTAGGTATTTATTTTTTACTTATACGGAAAGGGGGGTGATTTGAACTTTTACATCTTTTTTATTTTTTATATATTTTTTAACTTTTTTAAAAAATTTTTTACTATTGGAAAGCTCAAATATGGGCTTATATATTGTGCCTTTTTTTTTTTTCTTTATGAGCAATTATGGATTTTATAGACTCAGAAATCCATGAATTGCTCATTTCTTATCCTGGCCTGCCATCTAGTGGCCAGAATAAGAATTGCACTTTGAAAACTGTAATCCTCACCAGCGAGGATTAGTTTTCATATGGTGTACAGACACCCCGATTGGCCACACGGGGTGTCTGTACACCACCCGGAAGCGAATGCTTCCGGGTTGAGACGCAACTAGATGCCGTGATCACGTGTGATCACGGCATCTAATCTCCGAGGAAGACGACGCCGATGGCGGTAAGTAGCGGCAAGTCTCTGCTGTTAGAAACAGCAGAGACTTGCCGGCCATGATGCCCGCCGCACCCGCGAGCGGGCGCCATGTGCCCGCATCGCCCCAGCGCCGTACATGTACGGCGCTGGGCGCGAAGGGGTTAAATGCAGTTTTGAACAGAACAAAATCTTGTTTATGTATTACCATTTTCTGATAGCCGTATTTTTTTTAATTTTTTGAGCAATTGTCTCTTTTTGTGGGATGAGAGAACAGTTTGATTAGTACCATTTTAGGATACATACGCCTTTTTGATCACTTGGTATTACACTATGTGAGGCATGGTGACCAGAAAATGACTGATTTGGCACGGTTTTCATTTTTTTACGGCATTCACCTAATGGGGTGGATTATGTGATATTTTTATAGAGATGGTCGATATGGACAAGGCAATACCTAATATGTCTACTTTTCTTTTTTTCCTATTTTTTACTTTTTTTATAACAATTTTGGGAAAAGGACTTTTTTTTACTTGAAACATAATTTTTAAACTTGTTTTAAACTTTTTTTTAATTGTTTTACTTTATTACTTTTACTAATGGGAAAAGCCATACTCCTGCTGCTAATGGAGTGGGCGCAGCCACGGCACTGGGATTTAAGTCACAGTTCCCAGCGAGTACAGTTAAGGCACTGGTATCCTAAGGGTTAAGGCAAATAGTGATAGCTCACAAAATAGTTATTACTTTACATTTCCCATATGTCTACTTTATGTTGACAACATTTTGTAAATGTTATTTTATTTTTTAAGATGTTAGAAGGATTAGAATTGTAGAAGCAATTCTTAAAATTTTTAAGAAAACTTCCATAACATTTTTTTAACCACTTCAGACCGGGCCATTTATCCCCTTCCTGACCAGGCCTAATTTTGCAAATCTGACATGTGTCACTTCATGTGGTAATAACTTGGGAACATTTTTACTTATCTAAGCGATTCAAAGATTGTTTTTTGTGACGCATTGTACTTCACAATGATGGTAAATTTGAGTCAATACAGTAAGTTTTACATTTATAAAAAATATCCAAAAGTTAACAAAATTTGTTAATGTTGTTAACCCTTTAAGTATTCCACAGGAATTAAAGCAAAACCAGAAATTTCAAAATTTCACTTTTTTTGCAGATTTTCCATTTTAATAATTTTTTTTACTGTAACACATCAAGGGTTAACAATAAAACAAACCGATATTTATTACCCTGATTCTACAGTTTTCAGAAACACCCCATATGTGGTCGTATACCGCTGTATGGGCACATGGCAGGGTACAGGTACCCCCAAAGTGAAAACCTCCAAAAAGTTACCACAATTTGTAAACTACACCACCCAAGGAATTTTTAAGGGGTGTAGTAAGCACTTAACCCTACGAGCGTTTCATAGAATTTACAATACTTTGCTGTGAAAATGAAAAATTACGTTTTTGTTTTTTTTCTTACAAGAAAATGGTGCGTTAGGCCCAAACTTTCTTTTTCACAAAAGATAACAGAATATCCACCCATAATTTGGTCCCATTTTCTCCTGAATACAGTAACACCCCAATCGTGGTCATAAACTGTTATTTGGGATAAGCCAGGGCTCAGAAGGAGAGAAGCGGCATCTGGATTTTCTAACATGGCATTTTCTCTCATGGTTTTTTTTAAGAGCGATAACTTTTTAAAAATTGTTTTTCTTTCTATTCCTTTTGAAACCATGGGATAAGGTGAGAGCATTATTGGTACTATTTTGAAGTACATGTGATTTTTGAATGCTCAATATTACGCTTTTTGTGAGGCAAGGTAACCAAAAAACGGCTGTTCTGGCACAGCTTTCATTTGTTGTTTTTTACAATGTTCCCCTGACGGGTTAGATCATGTGATATTTTTATAGAGCAGGTTGTAGAGGCGGCGATAACTACTAAGTGCATTTTTTTCATTTAATAAAAGCATTTTTGAAAAAAAAAAATCACGTTTTTGTGTTTCCATCTTCCGAAAGCCATATTTTTTTGCTTCTTTGGATGATTGTCTTATGTTGGGGCAAATTTTTTGTGGGATGAGGTGACAGTTTGGTATTAATTTTGGGTACATATGACTTTTTTGATCACTTTTTATACCATTTTTGGGGAAGTAAAGTGGGCAAAATTGCAATTCCATCATAGTTTTTTCTTTTCCTTCTTTTTGATGTTCACTGTGCAGAAAAAGTAACGTGATCCTTTTATAGATCAGGTCATTACGGACGCAGTGACAACAAATGCGTTTAGTGTTTTTAGTTTTTATTTTTAACCCTTTCAGTACCGGAGTTTTTTTCGGTTATGCGTTTTCGTTTTGCACTCCCTGCCTTCAAACAGCCATAACTGTTTTATTTTTCTGTTCACATAGCTGTATAAGGGATTGTTTTTTGCGGGACAAGTTGTACTTTCCAACGCCACCATTTAATATTGCATATGGTGTAGTGGGAAGCAGGAAAAAAATTCCAAATCGGGTGAAATTGAAAAAAAAAAACCCGTTTTCAGCTACAGTTCTATGGGTTTTTTATTTACAGCGTTCTATGTTCATTAAAATTGACCAGTTGCTTTTATTCTACTGGTCATTATGAATACGGCGATACCTAATATGTTTAGTTTTTTCTGCGTTTTGATAGTGATAAAATAATTATAAAGTTGGACATTTTTTGATTTTTGTCATATCTTGACTCCTATAACTTTTTGGTATTTATGTGTACGGAGCTGTATGGGGGCTCATTTTTTGCGGGGCGATCTGAACTTTTAATTGATACCATTCTGGGGTGTGTGGATCACCTTTTAATTTTTTTTAGAAAAAAAAAAAAGCGACAAAAAACAGCGAATCGCCATTTTGATGCTTTTTTCCGCCACACAATTTGCCGTATTGGAAATTTTTTTTATATTTTAAAAGTACGGGCGTTTTCGATCACGGTGATACCCATGATGTCTATATTTATTGTTATTTAGGTATTTATTTTTTAATTATACCGAAAGGGGGGGTGATTTAAACTTTTATATATTTTTTATGTATTTTTTATTTTTATTTAACATTTTTTTATTTTTTGTGATTATTTTAAAGCTCAAATATGAGCAAATAGATTGTGTTTTTTATTTTTTCTTTATGAGCAATCAGGGGTTTTTAATATTGAATTAAAAAACGAATTTGCTCATTTCTTATCCTGGCCTGCCATCTAGTGGCCAGAATAAGAATTGCACTTTGAAAGCTATAAACCTCATCAGCGAGGTTTATAGCTTTCAGATCGTGTACAGACACCCCATTTGACCAGATGGGGCGTCTGTACACCACCCGGAAGCGAACGCTTCCGGGTTTTTGCGCTACTAGATGCCGTGATCTTATGTCATCACGGCATCTAATGGCTGAAGAGGAAACCGCTGATGGCGGTAAGTACCCGCAAGTCTCTGCTGTTAGAAACAGCAGAGACTTGACGGCCATGACGCCCGCCGCATGTGCGAGCGGGCGTTATGTGTCCGCATCGCCCCAGCGCCGTATATGTATGGCGCTGGGACTGTAAGGGTTAACCAATTATGTGTATGAATATAGGAATAAGTTAATTTTTTTTATGCTTTTTTGGTTACATGCACACGACCATATGTGTTTTGCGGTCCGCAAATTTTGGATCCGCAAAAAAAAAAAACCAGATGACATCCATATGGCATCCGTGTTTCCGTTTTTTTTTTGCGGATCCATTGTAACAATGCCTATCCTTGTCCGCAAAACGGACAAGAATAGGACATGTTCTATTTTTTTTGCGGGGCTACGGAAAGGACATACTGATGCGGATAGCACACGGTGTGCTGTCCGCATTTTTTGCTGACCCATTGAAATGAATGGGTCCGCATCCTATCCGCAAAAAAAACGGAACGGATGCGGAAACAAAATACGTTCGTGTACATGAGGCCTTTGACCCAGATCCAGTGGCTCTGAAATACACTGGAGTACACTGTATAGTGTACTGCAGTGTATTTTCATTTACACTTAACCTGATCAGTCTTAGATATACCATGGCAAGCTCCCATGGAGTGGGGTTTAGACTGCTTCCACCGCTGGCCTTTCTGAACAGGGAGGGTGTGGTTTGCATGTTCCTGGGCACAGTTTGCAGGGGAATGGGATTAAAAGATATTGTCCAGGATTCGAAAAACATGACTGCTACCCTCCAGAACAATACTACACATATCATTAGTTTGTGTGCAACAGTGCAGCTACAAAAGTCAACATTGCTGAGCTATATTATTGATTCTTTAATCAATTCATGGGTGGGCGATTTTCCATATTTCACTTCATGCCTAACTGAGCTATAACATTTTTATTAAATCTTTTTGGTGCATAGTGACATAAGGGCTGATTTTTTGTGGGATGACTTGGACATTGTAACAGCACCATTTAATATTGCATGCCAAATGTGGTGGAATTGGAAAACCAACAAAAAATTCACCACAGTCTTATAGGTTTAGTTTTTATGCCATTCATTATCTGGTAAAACTGGCCAGTACCATTCATTCTCTGCATCAGTATAATTACAATAATAACACTCACAAAAGTGAGTACACCCCTCAAACTTTTGTAAATATTTTATTATATCTTTTCATGAGACAACACTGTAGCTATGACATGGCTTGTATTATAGTGTAAATTTAGTGTGCCCTCAAAATAACTCAACACAGCCATTAATGTCTAAACCACTGGCAACAAAAGTGAGTACACCTCTAAGTGAAAATTGCAAAATTATGCAAAAATAGGCATTTTCCCGAAACATGTGACTCGTT
The DNA here is from genome assembly GCA_900303285.1 of Rhinella marina. Classification (NCBI taxonomy): domain Eukaryota; kingdom Metazoa; phylum Chordata; class Amphibia; order Anura; family Bufonidae; genus Rhinella; species Rhinella marina. The sequence goes on along the minus strand of ONZH01019448.1, from coordinate 74,716 downwards.
ACGTCTCAGGTGTGTTAAATTTGGTAGTATCGCTCTCACACTATTTTTTACTCTACATAAAGATGGTCTAGGCCAGGACTAGGCAAACTCCGGCACTCCAGCTGTTGTGAAAGTACAACTGCCAGCAGGCATACTTACACTGCTATTCTAAAGCAGTGTAAGTTTCACAACAAATGGGGTGCCGAAGGTTGCTGACCCCTGGTCTAGGCTAAAAGATCATTGCCAACACCCTGAAACTGAGCTGCAGCACAATGGCCAAGACCATACTGCGGTTTACCAAGACAGGATTTGGAAATCCGCAATACAGGTCAATTTCCACACGGAAATAATTTGCAAAGTGTACATGAGATTTGTGTAATTTCATACATTTTGATAGTACTGTACTACACTTCAGTTTTTCCACACAAGAATCCGCAATGTTTTTCCGGTGACCTTAGGGTGGCTGCTCATGACGCGGATTGCACACTGACAACACGACCACAGTGACATATATAAATAGTCAAGGTGGAACAAGGAGCTGATGGGATCCCATTGCTGGGATCTGCACCTATATCGAGAACGGAGCCCCAAAAGTGAAGGAGGGTGCACTGCGCATGCACAGCCGCCGAAAATAGCCAAGCGCTGGCTCGGCTATTTCTGTCGGCTACATAGAATTGAATGGTAGCGGTGGTCGCGCATGTGCGGTGCGCTCCCATTCATTTCTATGGGAGCAGCGGGGAGCTGCGCCTGGTGGTGGCCGGACCCCGGGAAACCCAGGGTCCTCCAGGCACAGAGCTCCCCGCTCCGTTCTCGATATAGGTGCGAGTCCCAGCAGTAGCACCTGTAAGACAATGGGGGCATATCCTAGCGATTTGCCCCCATTGTCTGAGATGGGATAACCCGTTTAAGAGAAGGAGAATGAGTACTGGACAGAAACATCTTTCTTCAGTTAACTTAAAGATGGGGATCTCCGATAGCAGATATATTTGCTACAAAGAAAAATTCCCAGGTCAGACCCTACTAGCTTGAGACAATCGATTGGAAGTGGGTGCACTGTCAGCTGCTGGCCAAAAGTTCTTCTATATGTCTTCCCGCCTTTTGTACTAATTCCAAGGCTGATTTAAAAAAATACTAGAGAACAAGCACAGATTATTGTGGTCACTCCATACTGGCCCAAAAGATCTTGGTTTTTCCCTCCTAAAAACTCTCTCAGTAGGAGATTACCTGGTTCTCCCTCAAATTCCACATCTGTCCATCAAATCAGGGACCAGTTAAACATCCGAACATATGCTAGTTAAAATTGAGAGCTTGGAGACTGAGGCCTCCGTACTAAAAAAGGTAATCTCTACATTACTTAATAGTAAGAAGAAGATCACTTCAAACATTTACCATAGAATATGGAAAAAATTCTTAATGTTAGTAGGAGACAGGTGGAATCCTCAGTGTCCTCTAGAAATCCCTCTAATACTGGACTTCAAAAGGATTAGATACAGGCCTTAGTCAGCACATTAAAAGTTCATGTGCCGACGCTTAGTGCCTTTCTGGACGTCAAACTATCTGAGGTAAGCCTTTTGAATCGTTTCATAGAAGCAGCAGGTCAATTATGTTGATTCACAGTTCCTCCTTGGGATTTAAACTTAGTTATAGCTGTCCTCATGGAGGTACCATTTGAACCATTTCCAGACATTTATTTGGAAGCTTCAAACATTCAAGACGACTCTACTTTTTGCTGTCACCACAACAAAGAGAGTAGGTGACTTACAAGCTTTTTCTTGCAAACCACCCTACCTGTATGTTTTGGAGGAAAGAATTATACTTAACCATTCCTCTGCAATCCTTCCAAAAGTGGTATCACGTTTCCATTGTCAACAAGAAGTTTCCTTACCATCCTTTTGTGCACAACCAAAATCTGAGAAAGAAAGGAAGCTTCAAACTCTGGATTTGCGCAGATGTCTCTTAGAATATTTACGTGTCACGAAGAGTTTAGAAAATCCGGCCACCTGTTCCTTCAGTAGCAAGGTGAAAATAAGGGCAAGGCAACAAGTAAAGCCACAATAGCACGAAGGATATGTCTTGCCATATCTTTATGTTACAGGAAAATACAAGTCCCCTCGCCTTTACAAATATTAAAGCACACTCTACTATGGGAGTATCAACCTTTTGGGCAGAAGGTGCCTGTGCCTCTTCAGAACAGATCTGTAACACAGCAATGTGGTCGAATCCATCAACATTTTTTAAACAATATAAATTAAACGTTCTGTGAATGAAGATTAGCATTTGCTCGCAAATTACTGTCTGCAGCAGTCCCCTCTAATTTCATTTCTCTTAAAATCCTCCTATCAGTGCCAGTGTAGAGGTGAGGGAATGATGAAAAGATGATAATTACTTACCGGTAATTGGATTTTCCATTTAGCCTTCACAACGGCACTAAGCAGGAGGGAACCCCGCCTCCCAGGGACAGGAAACAACTTGGAGAGTTAAAGTATAAAAGGCCTCCTCACCTGACGGTCAGCAGTAATTATCCAAGGACTTCAGAGTATGATGCAAAAAAACACGGTATATTTATTATATTTACCTTACACATTAGAGAGGTATAAGCATATAACAAGAACATACCAAAAAAAAAAACAAACAACAAATATTATATAAACGGGTGGAAAAAACCCCAGTGCCGTTGTGAAGGCTAAACGGAAAATCCAATTACCGGTAAGTAATTATCTTTTCCGTACGCCATTCACAACGGCACTAAGCAGGAGGATTTACAAAGAAATACCCGTTAGGGTGGCGCCACGGCTGATAAGACCTTACGCCCAAAGGCCAGATCCCTATTAGACAGTACATCTAGTCTATAGTGTCTAAAAAAGGTATTTGGACTGGACCAAGTGGCAGCTTGGCAAATTTGGGCAAGAGAAGCAGATGCTCCTTCAGCCCAAGAGGTGGATATGGCACGCGTAGAATGGGCTTTCAACTCCCAGGGAGGAGAAAGGCCCTTCTCCGAGTAGGCCAACGAGATCGTAAGTGTAATCCAGCGAGCGATTGTAGTTTTAGAGGCTCCCTGGCCTTTGTTTGGACCTGCAAACTGGACCAGCAGACGATAAGACCTCCGAAAAGACTTAGTGGCTGCTAGATAGGAAAGGACACATCTCCTGACGTCCAGATGGTGGAATCTACCTTCTTTCTCAGTTTTTGCCTGTGAATAAAAAGTAGGAAGTGAGATCTCCTGTTGACAATGAAACCGAGAAACAACTTTTGGCAAAAAGGAGGGTTCATGTTTAAGAATTATCCTATCATCCAGGATAGATAGATAGAGGGGCTTGCAGGAAAACGCCTGGATTTCCCCAATTCTCCTAGCAGAAGTAATAGCAATGAGGAAGGCGGTTTTTGGTTCAAAGGGGGGATCCATGAGTATGGATAAAACTAAATTTAAATCCCAGGGTGGAACTAGGGATCTAAAGGAAGGATTTAGTCTAAGGGCCCCTTTAAAAAAACGCTTTATTAAACTCAATTCTGCAAGCCTTAGGTCAAGAAAGGCACTTAAAGCTGACACCTGGACCTTAAGGGTACTAACACTCAATCCATCTTCCAACCCCTTTTGCAGAAAATTTAATATGACGTTTATGTCTGGAGTAGCATAAGGGTTCCAGGCATCACCAGCAAAACGCAGGAAAGCGTTCCAGGATCTGAGGTAAATTTTTGATGTGACAGGCTTTCTACTACTAAGCAGAGTTCCTATTACTGCATCAGAAAGTCCTCTGGATTTCAATATGCTGCGCTCAGTCTCCATGCAGTTAACTTCAACTGGACAGGATCCGCATGATGTGCTAGGCCCTGGTGTAGAAGATCCGGAATCTGAGGAAGAATCCCGAAGTCTCCCCCTGAAAGGTGTAACAGCAGAGGGAACCAAGTCCTCTTGGGCCAGAAAGGGGCTAGCAGGATCAGATGGCCCCTTTCTTCCAATAGCTTCGTCAGAACCCTTGGGATCAGGGTAATGGGAGGGAAGGCGTATAGAAGACCTGCTGGCCAGAGACCTGCAAATGCGCCCACTCTTTCCGGATTGTCCCTGTGGGAAAGAGAAAAAAAAAACGGCTCAACTGGGCATTTGATCTTGAAGCAAACAAGTCCAAGACAGGAGAACCCCATCTGCTGCAGATTTGAGAGAATATGCTCCTGTTTAAGGCCCACTCCCCTGGTTTTAGAATATTCCTGCTTAGAAAATCCGCCAAAGAGTTTTCTTCTCCTTTCAAATGGACCGCAGACAGAGAATTTAAATTCCTCTGGGCCCAAGAAAAGAGGGAGAAGGATGTTCTGCAAAGGTACCTGCTCCTTGTTCCCCCTTGCTTTTTCAAGTAAACCACAGTGGCTCTGTTGTCGGATAGGATCTTCACATCTTTTCCCCTGACTAGAGGAAGAAAAGCCTGCAGAGCATACAGAACCGCTAGAAGCTCCTTGGAGTTCGAGCAGAGAGGAAGATGAACTGGGCTCCAGCTTCCCCGTTTCAGCTGATTTTCGCAGTGGGCACCCCAGCCTGACCCGCTTGCATCTGTTGTAATCACAACCTGATTTGCTGTTCTCCACTGAAGGCCTTGGTTTAAATTTTCTAGGCATAGCCACCAACAAAGAGATTCCTTTACTCGAGCGGGAACCGTCACTTTGCAGTCCAGGGAGAACCTGCTTCTGTTCCAGGATGTGGGTAGGAAATCCTGAAGGATTCTTGTGTGGAACTGTGCCCATCTGACCGCCGGAATGGTTGACATCATCAGACCCAGGATCTCCATAATTCTTCTGAACGAAAACTTGTTCTGGGCCTGAAATCGCGTAATCTTTGTCATCAGATTTTGAATCTTCTGGAGTGGAAGAAAGGATTTCATGGCCTGTGAGTCCAGAAGAATCCCAAGGAAAATCTTTTGATTGGTGGGGATTAGGTGTGATTTTTCCAAGTTCAGCAGCCAACCTAGAGACTGGAGGGATGACCTGACCAGACGGAAGTTTTCCAAGAGGTTCTCTGAAGAGTTGGCAACTATTAGGAAGTCGTCTAGATAAGGTATGAAGATAATTCCTTGGTGGTGTAGAAAACCTGTGACTTCTGCCATTATCTTGGTAAAGACTCGCGGGGCAGAGGAGAGGCCAAATGGAAGAACCTGGAATTGTAGATGAAGAATCTGATCCTGAAAATGAACAGCGAAGCAGAGTTATTTTTGATGGCTTTCGTGGATGGGAACGTGATAATAAGCATCTGAGAGATCCAGTGTTATCATCTGACACCCCTGAAAAAGCAGATTTATTGTTGACTTTATCGTTTCCATCTTGAATCTTTTGTACTTTAAGTGCCTATTGAGATCTTTTAGATTTATTATAGCTCTGTATGAGCCGTTGGGCTTTTTTATTAGGAAGATTGGGGAATAGAAGCCTCTTCCCCATTGATCCCGAGGCACCGGGACTATAGCCTGTTTCTGTAACAGGATCTGAATTTGGGATTCCAGGAGAAGCTGTTTTCTTGTCTCTCGACTCCTGTTCAACATGAATCTTTCTGGAGGAGGAGAAGAGAATTCCAGAGAGTATCCCAGCCGAATCACACTTAGCACCCAAGGGGAGTTTGAAATTGTTTCCCAGGCCAGGAAGTTATTTAACCTTCCTCCCACTGGGCTCCTGGCGTCATTGTGAGGTTTGCTTTGAGCTGGATTTGTCAGGATTAAACAAGAATCCTCTGCCTCTACCCCTAGAGGACTGCCAGGAAGAGGGATTTTCTTTTTTCTTTTGGTCCTGCCACCCTTTCCTTTGGCCACGAAAAAGCCGTCTCTGTTGAAAAAATCTGGAATCCGATGGGAAGCCTTTTCTCTTATCTGCAGCCTTCTCCAGTATGTCATCCAGAGTGGACCCAAATAGTCTATCTCCCTCACAGGGAATATTACAAAGATGACCTTTAGAGGTATTATCTCCAGACCACGACTTCAGCCACACAGACCTTCTAGCACAATTAGAGAGTTCTGCCGACCTTGCAGATAACTTGACTAGATCTGCAGAAGCGTTAGATAAAAAATTGGTGGCCTGTTTGAGGACTGGAAGTGAAGCGATAATGTCTTCTCTGGGGGTGCCTGAGACTAGATGTTCTTCCAACTGCGAGAGCCACAAAGAAAGTGTTCTGCCCGTACATGTGACCGCAATGCTGGGTCTAAGCATAGAGGCACAGGTCTCCCAGGATTTTTTCAGAACTGATTCACACTTCTTATCCATGGCTTCTTTTAAGAGGCCAACATCCTCAAAGGGCAAGGCAGATTTTTTTGAGATCCTCGCCACAAGTGCGTCGATCCTAGGGGCCTTGTCCCAGGAGGCGGAGTCAGATTCGCTAAAAGGGTATTTTCTTTTGAAAATCTTAGATATACCTGCCCTTTTCTCAGGGTCTTTCCATTCGGAAGTAATCAGTCTTTTAATATTTCCGTGCACAGGAAATACCCGCCTCTTTTTGTCGCCCAATCCTCTACACATCTGGTCTTGTATGGACTGGGGCTCTCTGGTTTCCTCCACATTCATTGTGGCTCGGATAGTTTTTAGTAACACATCAGTGTCCTCCACTGAGCAAAGGAGTCTTCCAGACTCGTCAGCTGAAGAATCCGAGTCCGAGTTAGAGGAAACTTCTCCTTCATCCAATTCTATGTCCAAATCCTGCTGAGAGTCAGAGAGAGATCTGGACGAGGAGGGTTTTTGAGGCAACATAGCTAGCTTAGAGTCAATGGCGGAGCTAACTTCCTCCTTAATAATGGTTTTTAGGGAATCCACTAGAGAGGGGGTTTCTTCAGACAACACCTTGTCAGTACATCTTTGACATAAGGGCTTCTTGATATGGCCAGGCAAGATCTTTTTGCAAATGGCACACTTCTTTTTTGATGAGGGTTCCCCGGACTTGCTAACATCTCTGGTCTGCAAGACAGAGAAGGCCGATAAGTCAAATAGGGCAGGAGGAGGAGGATTAAAGGGGAACCCAACACCTAAGAAGAAAATTCAGAGACCCAAGTGCAGCAAAAAAATGTAAAAACTGCTAAACAGAAAACATAGAGGAGGCTTACCGGGCTGGGGGCCTTCTGGGTGTCTGCAGCTCTTTCAGGGAGTGACATGACGCTGAGGAAAACGAGAGCAGGACTCCTCTAGCGCCGAAAACGCCATCTCCCCTGCATCTGCCGGCTTTGTGTTCAACTTCCGGGTCACGTGACCCGCCCTGATGACGCGCGTGATCACGTGACCTGGGTCTCGCGATACTCAGGCCCGAAGTAACACGAACACGGCAGGACACCTAACGCCGATACCAGGCGCTTTCAGAAGCGCGGGGCAGCCCACCAAACCGCAGGACTTATGCCGGAGAAGAGGAGGGACAGCTATCTTAGCCCCTGCGTCCTCTTCCTGCTACAGCCCTCCTGGAATCCAGGGTAGAGGACAGGCTGAGCGGATCTGAAAATTACTCTCACCTGTAACTGGATCTCCCCTTAACCTCCACAAAAAAAAAATAATAATAATAATCCTGATCTAGGTATGGAGGAGGCACCTTTTTATTTGAGAGCTGAGGTTCAACGTAGTTTCCTGTCCCTTGAGAGGCGGAGCATCAGTGCCGTTGTAGAGGTTAATGAGAAATCCAATTACCGGTAACATTAATTTTCATCTTTTGTGCATGCACATTTTTTTTTCATTTATAAAAAAAAAGGGCCAAAAGTTTAAAATGTCCAGATTTCCCCAAACACAAATCTTAGTGGGTCAACATAAAACGTCACTTTAAAGGAGTTTATAATGTTTTGGTACTGTACAACATCTGTTCTGGCAGTACTGTGCCATAGAAACAGCAACAGAATAATATGCCACCAAAATCCGCTCCAGTCCTTTTAAGTCTTGCGGTAGGCCCAGCCAGTAGATGAATTACATAAAGTGTAAATGAGTTACATAAATAACATTCATTTTCTGTTAAATAATTTTTTATATAATATTAATTGGTATTTGATATAAAGAATTTATTATACTACACACTGACACCATCTATAGTAATACACAAGGGCGATGGGAGTTCTGTACGAGGACGTCAAGACCTATATTTGAGGTTTCCATATATGACAATGTAGAAGTACATACATTAGCAGAACATGCATGTATCTATACGCCTGTATCATATTCATATTCTTATATTGACACATTTTTCATATTTCATTTTCATTTCATATTCACACATGGACAATAGACAAAGACTTTTGCTAAACTATTTTTTGCAACTAATCAACTTCTATGAAGACCGAAAATAAATCGCATTATTCATTTTTTATATAACTCTTGTTGAATCCTGGTGAATGAATCCTCCGGGTGTTCCTTATTCCAAATAACGCATACACTATATTTGGAGAGGAGAACCAATTGTCATATTTTTCACGCATATTTATTACATTTTCATTAACATATTGTAACAGTTTCAGAAAGGTTTTCTTTTGAAATTTTTAACAGAAGAAAATAGATAAGAGAAAATATACATTTTTAAAATAATGTTAACTGCGTTTCCTTAAATATTTAAAGCGTGAAGATTTAGCTTCTGATCATTAGGATTCCATTTTCTTTCTGGCCTGTGAAGCTTCAGGTTGTTGGGAGAAGCTCTAGGTTGTTTTGAGAATCCAGAGTCATAGTTCATCCGCTTAAAGTTGTTTTAAGAATTTGCATTTAATCCGGATAGGAAAATTGGCGATTTCATGGTCCGGAATAATAATGGATTAACAGTATATATGAGTGACCATAGAACTAGGGAATTAAGTTGTTTATTAAAAGCTATATAAAAGCTGTAACCCTTTGGGGCGCGCGGGGGGGGGCTCATCCTAAAGGGAGACGCCTCACACAGGGACACTGACAGACACTGTTTTCACTGGAAAGGGCTTCCCAGCTGATGTGCCACTTACTCAAATTGTTGATGTAAGTACTTACATTTTGGATGTAGTCAGGACTCCAGTTGAAGTGTTGATGTAATTAATTATAATGTTCTTTATCCTTTGTATATAGATAAGTGCAAAACATGGACATTATATCTCTGTATGTTGTGGCAGTTGAGCTGCCAGAGGGCCATATGACGGCCATAAAATGGTGTCTCTCACCCAGAGGAAGCTGGATGAGAAGAAGAAAGGCTGAGAAAATAGTGTTTTTCTTCTGTGTATGTATCAGCTTGGCTGTTAATGAGAGGTAATTAGCAGCCAGCTGAGGAGCTTAGGTAAATATTGGCTGGGCTCCTCAATCAGGACTCCCTCTGGGGAAGGAGAATGGCTGCACCAAGGCCTGTGAGAGAAAGGACCCTCTAACCCTGTGTAGGGTAGGCACCGTGGTGTGTTTTCGGGAGCTGGGTGGTAGACCCAGATCCCGATAGAGAGGGAGAAATATTGTGTAGTCGGTGGCCAGACAGCCGAGGATTTATGTTTATGATTTGTTTGGATTGCTGTATAAGTGATAATAAAGCTGGTCGAGGCCAGTTTGCACCCAAGTCTGCAGTGTTGGAGTGGCTTCTTGAGGTGTGCCAACCGTCTAAGGTGAGAAGACGGTGATCCTAAAGAGCTAAGTGACCCTGATGTGTCACATAGTATATACTACTTATTATATTTAAAGCGGAACTATCGTGTTTTCATTAAAAAAAAAATAGCATATGTTACTGCTGCTGCAACATTATGCATAAAGCTAACTTTTTTTTCTTTTCTTTATACATAACAGAACAATATATACCATATTTGCAGATACTCCCAGATCTGGAGTACTGGACTCTTATCTCCTGTATAATACATTACCTCCCACATACTGGAGGCTATATTACAATCTATATTATAGAATTACATAATTATTTTAAACACATAATTTACATACCCTTCCCCAACCACCCCGTTTGCAGCAAAAAAAAAAAACAAACAAAAAAAAAAACAAAAAACCTAGCTTTCTTTCTTTCTCATATAATTTCTTAAATCCAGCCATTGCTGGTAGTTTGGAGGATTTTCTTCAATCCATTTCCTTAATATCAACAGTTTGGCCCAAAATAAATCTTGAATTATTCCTCAACATCTACTTTTAGTTACATTCAGTCCATTATTATCCCCTAATATAGCTAGTCTCGGGCTAGGCTATAAATCTATTTGATATTCTGAGAATATCTCCCGAAAGATAGTATCCCAATATCCTTTCAATTTATAACAGCCCCACAAGAGATGTATCAAATCAGCATCATGATTCCCACATCTAGTACAATCTGCATTTAATCTTTTTTTTATCTGGCATAGGAACTTTGGAGTATAACAAATTCTATTTAAAATCTTGAACTGCATAATCTGATAATTCACATTACATGAAACTTTATGGATATTTTTAAGAATCACTTCCCATTGCGCTTGGGAAATTTCCCCTACTTCAGCTTCCAATCTTTTCTTATTATGATACTCCCATCTTTTTTGTTTATATATTCTTAATTTTTTATATATCTCCGATAAATTCTTCTTTTTTAATTGTTCCTTCCTTTATTTCTAAATATAATGCCGATGGGGGAGTGACACCTTCTACCTCTGTCCACATCCCCTTACAAGCGGATTTTAATGAATAATATTCCAGCCATTGATTATCACTTAAACCAAATTCTCTCTTTAAGGTTATCCAAGCTTTGAGTTTACCATCTTTTATAACATCTCCCACCCACCTTATACCCCTCTCTTTCATACCCGTGTTTTCTACTTTCTCGAATTCTGGAAGCAACTTATTATACCATATTGGTGCACACGTTATACAGCGCCCTTGTTCAGTTATTTTCCCGAATTGCTTCCAGCTTCCCAGAAGAAAATCTATACTTGGACATCTCCTTGCCCATTGTTCTAACTGACCTGATTCGAGCATCTCAGTGAAATCTTCTACTTTCTTATTGGAACATTTCCTTATAAATTCATACAGTCTCACTTCTTTTATACACAATAACTGCATCTGTGAAGCTACTAGGTACAATTGTACAGTCATGGCCAAAAGTTTTGAGAATGACACAAATATTATATTTTCACATGATCTGCTGCCCTCTGGTTTTTATGCGTGTTTGTCAGATGTTTTTATCACATACAGAAATAGAACTGCAATCATATTATGAGTAACAAAAGCTTGTATTGACAGTTAGAATGAGTTAATGCAGCAAGTCAATATTTGCAGTGTTGACCCTTCTTCTTCAGGACCTCTGCAATTCTCCCTGGCATGCTCTCAATCAACTTCTGGACCAAATCCTGACTGATAGCAGTCCATTCTTGCACAATCAATGCTTGCATTTTGTCAGAATTTGTAGGTTTTTGTTTGTCCACCCGTCTCTTGATGATTGACCACAAGTTCTCAATGGGATTAAGATCTGGGGAGTTTCCAGGCCATGGACCCAAAATCTCTGTTTTGTTCCCTGAGCCATTTAGTTATCACCTTTGCTTTATGGCAAGGTGCTCCATCATGCTGGAAAAGGCATTGTTGATCGCCAAACTGCTCTTGGACGGTTTGGGAGAAGTTGCTCTCGGAGGACATTCTGGTACCATTCTTTATTCATGGCTGTGTTTTTAGGCAAGACTGTGAGAGAGCCGATTCCCTTGGCTGAGAAGCAACCCCACACATGAATGGTTTCAGGATGCTTTACAGTTGGCATGAGACAAGACTGGTGGTAGCGCTCACCTCGTCTTCTCCGAATAAGCTGTTTTCCAGATGTCCCAAACAATCGAAAAGGGGATTCATCAGAGAAAATGACTTTACCCCAGTCCTCAGCAGTCCACTCCCTGTACCTTTTGCAGAATATCAGTCTGTCCCTGTTGTTTTTTCTGGAGAGAAGTGGCTTCTTTGCTGCCCTCCTTGAGACCAGGCCTTGCACCAAGAGTCTCCGCCTCACAGTGCGTGCAGATGCACTCACACCTGCCTGCTGCTATTCCTGAGCAAGCTCTGCACTGCTGGTAGCCCGATCCCGCAGCTGAAACACTTTTAAGAGACGGTCCTGGCGCTTGATGGTCTTTCTTGGGCGCCCTGGAGCCTTTTTGGCAACAATGGAACCTCTCTCCTTGAAGTTCTTGATGATGCGATAGATTGTTGACTGAGGTGCAATCTTTCTAGCTGCGATACTCTTCCCTGTTAGGCCATTTTTGTGCAGTGCAATGATGACTGCACGTGTTTCTTTAACCATGGTTAACAGAAGAGAAACAATGATGCCAAGCACCAGCCTCCTTTTAAAGTGTCCAGTGGTGTCATTCTTACTTAATCATGACAGATTGATCTCCAGCCCTGTCCTCATCAACACCCACACCTGTGTTAATGGAGCAATCACTGAAATGATGTTAGCTGGTCCTTTTAAGGTAGGGCTGCAATGATGTTGAAATGTGTTTTGGGGGATAAAGTTCATTTGCTAGGCAAATATTGACTTTGCAAGTAATTGCTGTTAAGCTGATCACTCTTTATAACATTTTGGAGTATATGCAAATTGCCATTATAAAAACTGAAGCAGTAGACTTTGTAAAAAAAAATTAATATTTGTATCATTCTCAAAACTTTTGGCCATGACTGTATATCAGGAAAAGAAAAACCACCTTTCCCCTTTTCCAAACAGAAATTATCAATCTTCAATCTCACTCTCCTCCTCCCCCATAACAGTGCATTATAACTTGCTATTATTCCTCTTATATATTTAATTGGTATCTTTATCGGCATAGAACCTAATAGGTATAAACAGTTTCGGGAGCATAACTCCTTTGGCCAGAATAATTTTTTCCGCTACTGTTAACTTTAATTCGTTCCAGATCTTAATTTTTTTTCTTCAACACCGGAATTGTATTATGCTTGTGATAATCCTCAATCTTTGCTGAAATATTGACACCTAAATATCTAAAGCATTGCCCTTGTTTTATAATCTTCATTTTATATATCCCCAGGGATATCTCATTATTCTCACACAGGGGACCTGATAAGGGGAGCATCACTGCCTTTTCCCAATTTATTTGTAGGCCGGAAAAGCTAACTTCAGTTTCTTCACATACCACTGTTTCCTTGAGTTTTTCCCTTAGTTAATGCACTTTTCAAGCCTGCATTATGATAATCTTCTAAAGATGGCTACTCTGTCAGTTCTCTGAGGACATAACTGCCTTCCCTCACTTCCCATACACACTTGCTTTAGCCAGTAGATCCTTGAGAGCCAATCAAGTTGAATTACTGAGACACACGCTTGCTTACTCTAAAGCCTGATACCACCTACACACAGGCATGCAGTGTCAAGGACCGCCCTTCTGTCTTCTGTTTATATTGAGTTGGAAACAGAAAAAAAAAATAGCAACGGTATTTTAAGGAAAGGGACAGAGGACATTAAACCCTTAATGAGCTATGATGTACTGTGTACATCATGATTGGGTGTTAGTTAGCGCATCATGAAGTACACAGTACGTCATGAAATCAAAGTGTCACCACAATTATACCTGTGGTGACAGTGACATTGAAACCGGTGTCACGGACAGCTGAAGTGTCCGGGCACCCGGCTAGGGACCAATCACAGCGATCCCTGTCTTTCGATCACTGTGATTGGTCAGTCAGATTTGACTAACCAATTGCAGCATGAGCCTGCTTGGAGGCAGGCTCAAAACCTACAGGGCGGCTCCAATCTCATCAACCTGGCAGTGAGTGATTAGGAGAAAGGGGTTACTCTGTTGTAAAGTCCCAATGTCACCATCCCCCCAATTTAAGATGGCCGAGTGGGACCCCCAACTCCCCCCCCCCCAAGATTGCTCCTATGGCCAAAATCATTGCTGCCACTGTTGAACGTTTAACCCTTTCCATGCCACACTGAGTAGTCTGCTATATTTATTGCTGAAACTAGTAACTATAACTTTATTTTCTTTATACTTTTTTTTAATCATAAAAAGTGAATTTACCCTTTCTGGCCACAGTCAGGACAGCAAGAGATTAACTGAGACTTTAAGTTTGCAGTTAATTTTAAAGCCGGCAGAAGGCATTCTCTCATCAAGAGCATGTTTCTGCAAGCTTTCTGATCTTACATTGAGATGGATCACTGTAATACCCTATTACAGCAATGCCACCCAGGGAGACCACTTTGGCTGGTCTCCAGGATCCTTACGGTGATCGCAACTGTCACGGTCACAGAGATCTGCAGCTCTATGGGCAGTGGCAGACCATAATGTAATTCAACACTTTTATATGCCATGTTACAGAAAACAGACATATGCAGTTGTGCTGTGGTAAGCAAAAGGTTAACCTCTGTCTCCAAAACTGGTGACGGATTTCATTTCAAGGGTTGCAGTAGACAGCAGATACTTTATTTTCCTTAAAGGGAATACCTGCCTTTTTCTTATTAATTTATCTTTTGGATAGGTCATCAGCATCTGATCATCGGGGGTTCGACACTTGGGACTTCCGTGGCCTTCTCGCTGTTTACCAAAGACATTGGGAATTTAAGTAAAAGTGAGTGAGCTACACCCAGGCAATGTGACCTATAGTCGTGTTGTCACTGGCCTGTGGGAAGCTTCGAGAAGACTGTGGTGCTACTGCGAGTGCTGCTGCCTGCTCAAACAGCTGATTGGTGGGGTCCTGAGTGACAGACCCCCGCCGATCGGATGCTGATGACCTATCTAAAGGATAGATGATCAGTAAGGAAAAGGCGGATAATCCCTTTTCACTGCAGATAAACTTTGTTTTCAACATCATAATTGGGCACAATTTTGTTAATTATTGATGGCTTTTAGTCTTCATCTTATTTTTATAGACTTTTATTCCATTTTTCAATCTTTTTCTCTTGTATAGCTGGAATATTTCGTATTGACTTCATTTAGAAAACTGTATGCTAACGTGTATCATTTATTGCAATGAAGATAAAGTTGCACTTTTAATTGTAATTTCAACAAAAAACAGACTTAACCGTAAATGACAAATGAATGGTTAACACATGTACAAAATGACAACAAACCTTTACAGATGTTTGCACCTTATGGTGCTCTCGGGTTTCTGATCCATCTGATTTACTTCTTCTGGAATCAAACCCAGTATTGTGATCTCCTAATGGAATGGAAGGCATAGAACGTGGGAGGATATCGTGACACTGTAGAAATATAATTAGTTTAAGGACTGGATTAAGGTAAATGAAACATAGCATTAAAATGAGGAGACTGAGTATCATTAATCCATGCATGCCAATCTACAGCTGAACATCCAATCCAAAATTATGCACAGTGAAACTGGGACTACATCTACTGTACAACAGTAACTATAATGGCAGACTCGGCAATATAAAACTGTCATTAAAGAGAGTAAGCTTATACTTTATCATTCTGACTCTTTATGTGACAGTGAGCTGAAAGTGACGGCTGTGTTCAACCTTAGAACCTAACTGGAGGATGTTTAAGTCTTCTGCAATACAAATAATCAGGTGGGGAAGAGAAATACGCCAATAGGACAGGATCACTGTCCTCTCAATATTTTTCTACATAATGATCTTGCCAATAGCGTGTGATCTGCGTAAGAAAATGCTGAGAAAAAAAACATTCATATCATCCAAGAATCTTCAAACCCCAAGACAAGAAGTATCCAAAAAGTAGCAATAAACAGATAAATAAATAAAGATAAAAGCATGTAAAACCACCACCAGGGTCATCATGGATCCATTTTAGAAAGACATTATGCGCTAATGTAATAATGTGTCCAAAAAACACTAAACATTTACCCCAAATCCACAAAAAATATCACTATTAACCATTTCCCGACCTCTGCCATAACAGTATGGCAAAGGTCGTGTATTTAAAGATGAGGGGTTTCTGTGGATTCATACAGCAGACACCTGGAGCTAATGTCTGTGACAAGCGGTAAAGCTAAATCACATGCATTTAACCACTCAGATGTTGTGGTCAAATGTGAACACGGCATATGAGAACACAAACCCAAGGGAGCAGCACAAGGGAGCCATTTGTTGTCTGTGAAAGGCCAAAGCCTGTTGAGGGTCCAATGTCTTTTACAGGTATATTCCAATGTAGGCCTGCAGTAAATTGCAATATACTTAATTTTCATTTTGTCAGTGGACTTATTTCCATTGATAAACAGAAGTGACTGACAATGTAACCCTTGGGGGCCTAAACGAAAGTAGAAAATTTAAAGTTTTAAAAATTCTTTTTATTCAGATGTATGCCTGATTGGAGTTGGAAAGTATTTTTTTTTTTTAACCATACAATGAAGAAAATACGCCTCTACATCAGGAGGGTTTTTTGACTTCCTCTGGATCAACTTGCAAAATAGGCAAAAAATGCCTATGATGTTTATTTTGTTTTCATTTATACCATACAGAAAATGGAGTAACAGATTCCAGGTTGGTCGAAACTATGTGTATAATGTGATAGAAAAATGAATCCAGCCAGCAAAGGAAGCAATATGGATAAGAACAATGCATTAGTAAGTGGCTTGTATTAACTTTTTCTACATGATAAATGCCACCTGCTGAAGTGACACAACCCTTTTAAGCATGGCTGTTCTTTACTACTCCCATTGGTCCCATCCAGGAGGTTGAAATGAGTTTTGTAAAATATGCCTTCAGGCACCACAGTAGCGTTAAATGTTTTTCTTGGTAGCAGAAAGCAATGATCAGTCTTATTTAACAAGCAATTGTGACCATAATGATCATTATACAAATTCTTCCTTGATACTGGAGAAGAAGATGGTCCCATTTCCTGAATGCCTCTGTAGTTTCCAGATATGTTCAAACACTCCTGCTAACATCCAGGTCATGGAATCTACCATTATGCTCATAAATGGGGGAAAAGTAAGACGAGGGAAAATAAACTTTCTGTTGGCAATGGAACTTCGATACCAACTTAGGGAGAAAGGCAAACGGATATTTTAAGAAGGTTTCCAAGATGGTAAGGTACAATGGTCTGCAGCAGAAAGTCTGAAGCTCACCTACTCTTGTGGCTGTAGATTGAGGTTGTCGCATGTACTCAATTTAATTCAACTGTCACCAGCCGTATCTTCTATTAGAAGCTATTGCAGTTACAGGGAAAGATCTAACGCAGAACGGACATGTCCCCTGAGCTGCCAGCCTGAAATAAATCTGCCAGAATAATGAATGGAGATATCACTGGTTCCACGTGAGGTATAGGGCTGGTTTCTTTGTTAAAGAGATTTTTATGGTTTAATTTTTTTTCTTACATCAATCATGGCATAATCCCTTTAAGTCCCAACTAGCAAAAGTAGAATGGAGGGAGGGACTTTCTCCTTTAATAGCTTTTACCACCTAGGCCACCCGTGTATAAGATCCGCTCAAATGTCCGTGCGGATTGATGTGTGTTTCTGCTGCATATCCGCACCAAAATCTGCAATGTTTTGTTTTGTTGTAGATTTGATTGGAAAGGGTGAAATCCGCAGGTAAAATCGCAAACATAATTGACATGCTATTTATTTTGAAATCCGAGCAGCAGTTCAATTTCCACATGGAAAAAAATCTGTGTACGTGAGATTTGTGTAATCTCATACACTTTGCTGGTGCTGCAATATGCTGCGTATTCTGCAACGTGTGCAGGTGACCTTAAGCATCAAGCCCCATTATTCAAAGCTGACGTGTTTCTTTATGTGGTAATAACTTTGTAATGCTTCTACATATCTAACAGATTCTGACAATGTAGTTTGAGTTGCAATGTTTCGTGTTTTTGTATAAAAAAAAAACATTTTACAAACGTTTGGTAATATCTGCAATTTTCAAGATTTGAAAATTTGTGTCATAGCACACATATATACATATCCTAAAATTACCCCATTTTAAAAATTGCACCTATCAAAGTATACAAAATAGCATTTAGAAAAGTTGTTCATTCTTTAGGTGAAATTAATGCAAAATGAAGGTGAAATTGTAATTTTTTTTTTTTTAAGAACTAATACTCCAAATTTACTACCATGATTCTATTAGAAATCCCATATGTGACTGTAGAGTGCTACTTGACTGAAATACCGCCTTCAGACTCGAGCACCTTTCGATTTTGGGTCTCCATTCTTTAGGATGCTTTTTGGGCAACATTTCAGGTTTGCAGTGGTCCTTAGGTGCTACAACATAAGAAACAACTCCCAAAAGGCTCTTTTTTTGGAAACTACACCTAGGTAATATAAAGATGCAGAGAACATTTTGATCCCACAGGTGTTTCATAGAATTTATAGCAATTTTTGATTTTCATGCTCCAATTGTATGTTAACAATAATCAGGGCTGTGGAGTTGGTAAGCAAAAGCCCCGACTCCAACTCAGACTCCTCAATTTCCCCTAACTCCGACTCCCTCATACCTGGCGCATGTTTAAGTGATAACTTTAAACAAACTTTGCATAAATCAATAGTACAGATATATTATAAACTTTTTTGTCATGACATACACTCACCGGCCACTTTATTAGGTACACCTGTCCAACTGCTCGTTAACACTTAATTTCTAATCAGCCAATCACATGGCGGCAACTCAGTGCATTTAGGCATGTAGACATGGTCAAGACAATCTCCTGCAGTTCAAACCGAGCATCAGTATGGGGAAGAAAGGTGATTTGAGTGCCTTTGAACGTGGCATGGTTGTTGGTGCCAGAAGGGCTGGTCTGAGTATTTCAGAAACTGCTGATCTACTGGGATTTTCACGCACAACCATCTCTAGGGTTTACAGAGAATGGTCCGAAAAAGAAAAAACATCCAGTGAGCGGCAGTTCTGTGGGCGGAAATGCCTTGTTGATGCCAGAGGTCAGAGGAGAATGGGCAGACTGGTTCGAGCTGATAGAAAGGCAACAGTGACTCAAATTGCCACCTGTTACAACCAAGGTAGGCAGATGAGCATCTCTGAACGCACAGTACGTCGAACTTTGAGGCAGATGGGCTACAGCAGCAGAAGACCACACCGGGTGCCACTCCTTTCAGCTAAGAACAGGAAACTGAGGCTACAATTTGCACAAGCTCATCGAAATTGGACAGTAGAAGATTGGAAAAACGTTGCCTGGTCTGATGAGTCTCGATTTCTGCTGTGACATTCGGATGGTAGGGTCAGAATTTGGCGTCAACAACATGAAAGCATGGATCCATCCTGCCTTGTATCAACGGTTCAAGCTGTTGGTGGTGGTGGTGTCATGGTGTGGGGAATATTTTCTTGGCACTCTTTGGGCCCCTTGGTAACAATTGAGCATCGTTGCAACGCCACAGCCTACCTGAGTATTGTTGCTGACCATGTCCATCCCTTTATGACCACAATGTACCCAACATCTGATGGCTACTTTCAGCAGGATAATGCGCCATGTCATAAAGCTGGAATCATCTCAGACTGGTTTCTTGAACATGACAATGAGTTCACAGTCACCAGATCTCAATCCAATAGAGCATCTTTGAGATGTGGTGGAACGGGAGATTCGCATCATGGATGTGCAGCCGACAAATCTGCGGCAACTGTGTGATGCCATCATGTCAATATGGACCAAAATCTCTGAGGAATGCTTCCAGCACCTTGTTGAATCTATGCCACGAAGAATTGAGGCAGTTCTGAAGGCAAAAGGGGGTCCAACCCGTTACTAGCATGGTGTACCTAATAAAGTGGCCGGTGAGTGTATGTTTTACTAGATATCTTTACTCTAAACTTTCAGTATAAGGCTTTTCTCTGAGTACAGCTCACTAAGGGCCTGATGTATGAAAACTGTCTAGGTCTAAGAATTTCTTTGTTGCCCATAGCAACCAATCAGAGCTTCCCTTCCATTTCTCCAGAGCACTATATGAAATGAAAGGGGAGCTCTGATTGGTTTCTATGGGCAACAAAGAAACTTCTACCTAGATAGTTGTCATACATAAGGCCCTAGGTGTTTTACATCAGGGGAAAAAGCAAACTAAAACAAAGCATACAGAGAGAACATGTTGGACAATTGATTTATGCACAGTTTATTAAAAGTTTGGATATACTAAGAAGTACTTGCTTTAAAGGGGTTTTCACAGCAACTAAGAAACTTCTACCTAGATAGTTGTCATACATAAGGCCCTAGGTGTTTTACATCAGGAGAAAAAGCAAACTAAAACAAAGCATACAGAGAGAACATGTTGGACAATTGATTTATGCACAGTTTATTAAAAGTTTGGATATACTAAAAAGTACTTGCTTTAAAGGGGTTTTCACAGCACATTGATTCACTGGCTGACAGGCAGTTTGCACCCACTCTGTTTCCTCAGGCTGTGGGGGGTCTCCAGCAGTTATTAGCATATATTATCTTACTCTGACAGAACAGGAGATTGTGATCTCTAACACAGTTACAGGTAAAGCCATGCTTCTCAGTCCTCACAACACTTGTACCTTCTGCTTACTGCAAGTAATCTCTCAGTTCAATCCCATCATTCTTCACTGCTCTCAGCCTATCAGATAACAGTCTTTCTGGTCTGCAGGTTACCATAGAAACATGTGTACAGTGAGATACCTGCTGAACTGTCTATAGTTCATGACTAAAGTAAAAATCTACTGACCACTGTATTTAGAAAATGTCATCTTTTAACTGTCCCTTTATGTTAAAAGCTAAGCTTTGTAACTAGTGAGAAAACCCCTTTAAAAACTCCTGTTTTCTCTAGTAGATCTGAGATGAGTGCAGCCATTCCTTCCCAGTGCCTTTTTCTTCTGATCTGTAGCAGAGGAGCTTCACTTCTGAGCATCTACATAAAGGGCAGCACACAATCAGCTCAACTGAAAGCCTAGATCCTTACATCAGGAATAGAACAGACATTTATAGGACACTAGCAGAAAGACCCGGCTTCGCCTGGGTATATTTCATCTATTTATTTAATGTTTCTGTGTGTCATTGTAGAGAGAAAGTCATCCTCCCTCCCATCCCTGCAGCTGACAGAAGGTGATTTTTACCTTCATTTTTTCAATCCCTATTGGCTGTGGAGTGGGAGGGGGTGTGGTTTAATGGGACACGGGGGGGGGGGGGGGGGTTAAGTCCTTCATTTCAGGGTGGCCTGAATTATAGGTTAATGCCATGGTAATTTGAGGAAACACAATGGGTAGCAGTGGAAGAAAACATTGCTTTGCGCGGGTATATTTAATCTATTTCATTTAATGTTTCTGTGTGTCGTTTGCAGAGAGAAAGTCATCCTCCCTCCCATCCCTGCAGCTGACAGATGTTGATTTTTACCTTCAATTGTTCAATCTCCATTGGCTCCTGACAGAGTCGGAGCGTGGTTTCGCGAGATCTGGGGCGGGGGTCAGAGTGGCATGAATTACAGGTCGATGACGGTAATTTATGGGGACCCGCATTGGGTAGCAGTGGAAAAAGACATCTTTTATTAGTACTGAATGGTCGTAGTCTAAAATTAGTCAATTTCATCTACGATTTTTGTGTGTCGTTGCAGAGAGAAATTCACCCTCCCACCCCTGCAGCTGATTTTTTTCAATCCCGGTTGCCTGCGGAGTGGGAGGGGGCGTGGCCTGGCAGAGTTGGGGGTGTGGATTATAAAGATGCTTTGAACGGTTGTAGTCTGAAATTAGTCTATTTCATCTAAAATTTTGTGCGTCATTGCAGAGAGAAATTCACCCTCCCACCCCTGCAGCTGACAGAAGTTTATTTTTCCCTTCATTCTTTCAATCCCTGTTGGCTGCGGAGTGGGAGGGGGCATGACCTGACAGAGTTGGGGGTGTGGCTTAGCAAAGCGCTTCGCATAGGTGATTTAATCTATTTCATTTAATGTTTCTGTGTGTCATTGCAGAATGGCTGCAGAGTGGGAGGGGGCGTGGTCTGACAGAGTTGGGGGCGTGACTTAGCAAGACGATTCGAACAGTTGTAGTCTATAATTAGTCTATTTTATCTAAAATTTTTGGGTGTCGTTGCAGAGAGAAATTCACCCTCCCACCCCTGCAGCAAACAGAAGTTTATTTTTACCTTTATTTTTTCAACCCCCGTTGGCTGTGGAGTGGGAGGGGGCGTAACCTGACAGAGTCGGGGGCGTGGATTAGCAAGACGCTTCACATGGGTGTATTTAATCTATTTCATTTAATGTTTCTGTGTGTCGTTGCAGAAAGAAAGTCAACCTCCCACCCATCCCTGCAGCTGACAGAAGTTGATTTTTACCTTTATTTTTTCAATCCCTGTTGGCTGCGGAGTGGGAGGGGACGTGGCCTTACAGAGTCGGGCGTGGCTTAGCAAAGCGCTTCACATAGGTGCATTTAATCTATTTCATTTAATGTTTCTGTGTGTCGTTGCAGAATGGCTGCGGAGTGAGAGGGGGCGTGGCCTGACAGACAGGGCGTGGCTTAGCAAAAGGCTTCGAACGGTTGTAGTCTATAATTAGTCTATTTCTAAAATTTTTGTGTGTCGTTGCAGAGAGAAATTCACCCTCCCACCCCTGCAGCAAACAGAAGTTTATTTTTACCTTCATTTTTTCAATTCCCATTGGCTGCTGAGTGGGAGGGGACGTGACCTGACAGAGTCGGGGGCGTGGATTAGCAAGACGCTTCGCATGGGTGTATTTAATCTATTTTATTTAATGTTTGTGTGTGTTGTTGCAGAAAGAAAGTCAACCTCCCACCCATCCCTGCAGCTGACAGAAGTTGATTTTTACCTTTATTTTTTCAATTTCTGTTGGCTGCGGAGTGAAAGGGGGTGTGGCCTGACAGAGTTGGGGGTGTGGCTTAGTGAGACATGGGGCGGGGGTTTTAAGTACTTCTTTTAGGGTGGCCTGAATTAAAGGTCAATACCATACTTATTTATGAGCCCACGCAATAGGCAGCAGTGGAGGAAAACATCTTTTATTACTACTGAACTGTAGTAATAGAAAAACACATAAGTTATATTTATGGTAACCGGAATACCTTTAACAGTGTCAGTAAATAGAAATGGATGAGATCCTCAGCTGATGATAATTACCTGGTTGTTATGGAAACCTGCCCTCCCTGTGTTCGCCTTTGCAGAGAATGGCAGTTGGAGTTTAAAACCAAAGTTCCCAGTTGTAATGTTGGCTAATGGAGATCATATTTTGGGAATATCTCAGGAACGGTATGTCCTAGAGAGATGAGACCTGGTCTAAAACCTTCCCGGACACCTGATGTACCTGTGTGCCGAATTTGGTGAAAATCGGTCCAGTAGTTTGGTCGCGCATAGAGAACAGACAGACAGACAGACAGAAACTCATTTTTATATTATTAAGAGATATCATTTTCCCAAATTCTTATGAAAATATATTCAGCACACATTGCATTGAACTAACTGTACCAATTTATTATATATTTTAGGAGTCGGAGTAGGTCCATTTTATACCAACTCCGACTCCACAACAATGGACACAGACTCCGACAATAATATGTAATTTTAGCTCAAAAGTTTAAATTTTAAAGGTTTCACTGAATAAAAAAGCACCAAAAATTATTATGCCATTTCTCCTGACTATGACAATATCCAATATGTGGTCTACTATCTGGGCACTCAGTAGGTCTCAGAATGGAAGGTAATTTGGCTTTTGAAACACAGATTTTATAGTAATGGGTTTGGGTGCCATGTCGAACTCGCAGCACCCCTAAGATACCAGTGCAGCGGAAACCCCAAGAAATAACCCTATTTTGGTAAACTACGCCCCAAGGAATTGAGCTAGGGGTGAAGTCACTCCACAGGTTTTTCATAGACTTTATAAACATTGGACTGTGAAAATTAAAAAAATGTAGATTTTTTCCAAATTTGTCTTCCATTGCTTTAGCCCAAATGTTTTCATTTTTGAGAAAAAGCATCAATTTGTTACGCAATTTCACCTAAGTACTGAAATACCATGTATAGATGTGTCCACTCTTGCCTGAAGTGGTGTCATTTTTGTCCTGACAGCAAAACATAATATCGCGAGACTGTAACTAAACTATAAATGACTGCAACACACATAACAACCACTGGGTGGTGAGTGCTCCACATTTAGCTTATTGTTGCTTTTTCTTCTGTTTGAAGAACAGAGAAGCTAGCCTCACATATAAGATATTTATTGGCAGACCCAGCTAAATTTGGTGAGATCTATTGAGAATATTAAGTGTGCAAACGTCAAACACGAGAATAAAGGAACATTAAATCCAGAATCCAAACATGTGTGATATTGTCTGCTGAGCTGTGTATCTAATCCTATCCTGTGTGATACTGCATGCTGGGCTGTGTAGCTAATCCTATCCTGTGTGATACTGCCTGCTGGGCTGTGTAGCTAATCCTATCATGTGTGATACTGCCTGCTGAGCTATGTATATAATCCTATCATGTGTGATACTGTCTTCTGAGCTAGATATATAATGCTATAATGTGTGATACTGCCTGCTGATCCGTGCATCTAACCCTATCATGTGTGATACTGTCTGCTGAGCTAGGTACCTAATCCTATTATGTGTGATATTGTCTGCTGAGCATCTAATTCTATCATGTGTGATACTGTCTGCTAAGCTATGTATATAATCCTATCATGTGTGATACTGTCTGCTGAGCTTTATTTGTAATCCTACCATGTCTGATACTGTACAGTTATGTATTTTAAATGCCATGCAAAAATTGCGTGCTGTATATTCTGGCACCCAATGTGTCTGAATTGTATTATGTACATTTGTAACATGTAATGGGACTGTTAGAAATATATAATAATCTGTGCATAATAATGTGGTTGGTGTGTTATTTTGAATATAATATAAAACTAGACTAGCACTGTATACTAACACCAAATGTATTTAAACCATAGTATAAGGCATATAGAATTGTAGTGCACAAAGGCACAGGTCAAAATATATGGGGTACATATGACTTTTTGATCACTTTTTATACAATTTTTTGGAATTTCATCAATTTTGATAGCAATCACCGTAAGAGAATTTGGTGTTTAAAGGTGTTATCCGGGTCTATAAAATATGTAAGAACTCACTAAGAGCTCCTAATAGACAGACTAAAGCTAACTGAGTACCTTGAAACAAGTTTTGATCAAGCTGTGCTTTTCTCATGTCTGCCATGCAGCCAGCTCTTCCTGCTTCTGTGCTTTCTAGTTGTGGGAGTGTCAGCAGTGATGAGGCAGCTCTTCTCTGTATCCTCCCCCTGGCCCTCCCTGCAGTGTTCCTTCATGCCCCCCCGCTCCGCTATCTCTTCTTCCTGCCCGCCTACTACTCCAGTCGAGGCTAATAGCTACACCCATTATATCATCATTTAGACCAGCGGTTCCCCAACCACCGGGCCGCGGCCCAGGACCGGGCCCTGAATCGATGTCTGCCGGGCCGCGGCGGTGACAGGGGACAAGGAGATAAGCGCTTCCATTGTGGAAGCGCTCATCTCCATAGTCATCTGTATCGCCTGTCATCTGTATCGCCTGTAGTGCCTGTAGCCTGTCAGAGGCCAGCTCAGGCGTCATCGCGCCACCTGAGCCATGCAGAGCGGGACACAGGCCGGAGGCGGCCTGCATCGCAGCGCTGCCAGGCTGATGGAGGTAAGTATAAGTGTTTGGTTTTTTTTATTGTACAAAACTGAAGGAGAGGGGCACTATGCTACTATAACTACTGTGTGGGTGGCACTATGCTACTATAACTACTGTGTGGGGGGCACTATGTTACTATAACTACTGTGTGGGGGCACTATACTGGTATAACTACTGTGTGGGGGGCACTATACTGGTATAACTACTGTGTGGGGGGAACTATACTGGTATAACTACTGTGTGGGGGCACTATACTGGTATAACTACTGTGTGGGGGCACTAATGGGGAATAACTACTGTGTGGGGGGCACTATGCTACTATAACTACTGTGTGGGGGCACTATGCTACTATAACTACTGTGTGGGTGGCACTATGCTACTATAACTACTGTGTGGGGGCCACTATGCTACTATAACAACTGTGTGGGGCACTATGCTACTATAACTACTGTGTGGGGCACTATACTGGTATAACTACTGTGTGTGGGGCACTATACTGGTATAACTACTGTGTGGGGGGCACTATACTGGTATAACTACTGTGTGGGGGGCACTATACTGGTATAACTACTGTGTGGGGGGCACTATACTGGTATAACTACTGTGTGGGGGGCACTATACTGGTATAACTACTGTGTGGGGGCCACTATACTGGTATAACTACTGTGTGGGGGCCACTATACTGGTATACCTACTGTGTGGGGGCACTAATGGGGAATAACTACTGTGTGGGGGGCACTATACTGGTATACCTACTGTGTGGGGGCACTAATGGGGAATAACTACTGTGTGGGGGGCACTATGCTACTATAACTACTGTGTGGGGGCACTATACTGGTATAACTACTGTGTGGGGGGCACTATACTGGTATAACTACTGTGGGGGGGCACTATGCTACTATAACTACTGTGTGGGGGCACTATGCTACTATAACTACTGTGTGGGGGCACTATACTGGTATACCTACTGTGTGGGGGCACTAAAGGGGAATAACTACTGTGTGGGGGGCACTATGCTACTATAACTACTGTGTGGGGCACTATACTGGTATAACTACTGTGTGGGGGGCACTATACTGGTATAACTACTGTGTGGGGGCACTAATGGGGAATAACTACTGTGTGGGGGCACTATGCTACTATAACTACTGTGTGGGGGGTACTATGCTACTATAACTACTGTGTGGGGGGCACTATGCTACTATAACTACTGTGTGGGGGCACTATGCTACTATAACTACTGTGTGGGGGGCACTATGCTACTATAACTACTGTGGGGGGGCACTATGCTACTATAACTACTGTGTGGGGGCACTATGCTACTATAACTACTGTGTGGGGGCACTATACTGGTATAACTACTGTGTGGGGGGCACTATACTGGTATACCTACTGTGTGGGGGCACTATTGGGGAATAAATACTATGTGGGGGCACTATGCTCCGCCCCGCCCCAAACCACTAAACCCCCCCCCCCCGGGCCCTGGAGAAATTGTCTAGCAAGAAACCGGGCCTTGGTGCAAATAAGGTTGGGGGCCACTGATTTAGACCCAGTCCTCTAGGGAGCATGCTCAGTTTGTTTCCATGTATAGACAGTCCACTTCCTTCTTCCAGTACTCTAGCTGTGTTTCTCACCTCCTCCACAGCTATAAGACAGTCATACACAGAGCAGTATTCCACTCACAGACATGGTAGTCATCATTATGTTAGCAGATATTTCCTAGTTTCTCTAGTAAGGCTTTTGATCCCCAGCAGTGCATAGTAATATAGAATTATAAAGTAAATTATATATGCACATATGTTATACGGACTACATATGTGTATGTACAGTACAGACCAAAAGTTTGGACACACCTTCTCATTCAAAGAGTTTTCTGTATTTTCATGACTATGAAAATTGTAGATTCACACTGAAGGCATCAAAACCATGAATTAACACATGTGGAATTATATACTTA
The DNA here is from genome assembly GCA_900303285.1 of Rhinella marina. NCBI lineage: Eukaryota > Metazoa > Chordata > Amphibia > Anura > Bufonidae > Rhinella > Rhinella marina. Next base: position 47,355 of record ONZH01019448.1, on the reverse strand, counting down.
ACAAAAAAGTGTGAAACAACTGAAAATATGTCATAGTCTAGGTTCTTCAAAGTAGCCACCTTTTGCTTTGATTACTGCTTTGCACACTCTTGGCATTCTCTTGATGAGCTTCAAGGGAATCTGTCACATGATTTTAGTGTATGAAACTATAAGTATTGCCATGTTCAATAAACTACCTTGTGTCCTGGTGTAGTCTTCATTCGTTGTTTCCTGCTGTGGTTTTTGTTTTATTCCACTTTTTATGATATGCAAATCTTCTATGAAGGAGCCCAGAGGGGGCGTTAATATCGATATAGGGAGCCCAGTAACGCCCCCCTCCTGTGCCCAGCCCGCCTTCTTACTGCTCCCAGGGCAGGAGTAACGACCCACATTAGCATTGTTGGCCGCCGCCCCCCCTCCGCTACGTCACGTCTCTTCAAACCACTCCCAGAGCTGCCTGCCGCTCTCAGCCGATGAGAGTATTACTATCGCGCAGGCAGCGAGCGGTACTGCGACTGCGCGATAGTAATACTCTCAAGGCAACCGGCTTCAAAAGCGGTACTGCGCCTGCGCGAGATTTTGGCTGAGAGAGGCCGGCAGCTCTGGGAGTGGTTTGAAGAGCTGCCGTGATGTAGCGGAGGGGGGGTGGGCGGCTACCAACAATGCTAATGTGGGCCGTTACTCCTGCCCTGAAGAGGCGTGTTTGGGCACAGGAGGGGGGCGTTACTGGGCTCTCTATATCGATATTAACGCCCCTCTGGGCTCCTTCATAGAAAATTTGCATATCATAAAAAGTGGAATAAAACAAAAACCACAGCAGGAAACAACGAATAAAGACTACACCAGGACACAAGGTAGTTTATTGAAGATGGCAATACTTATAGTTTCATACACTAAAATCATGTGACAGATTTCCTTTCAAGAGTTAGTCACCTGAAATGGTATTCCAACAGTCTTGAAGGAGTTCCCAGAGATGCCCTTTTGCCTTCACTCTGCGGTCCAGCTCACCCCAAACCATCTCGATTGGGTTCAGGTCTGGTGACTGTGGAGGCCAGGTCATCTGGCGTAGCACCCCATCACTCTCCTTCTTGGTCAAATAGCCCTTACACAGCCTGGAGGTGTGTTTGGGGTCATTATCCTGTTGATAAATAAATGATGGTCCAACTAAACGGAAACTGGATGGAATAGCATGCCGCTGCAAGATGCTATGGTAGCCATGCTGGTTCAGTATGCCTTCAATTTTGAATAAATCCACAACAGTGTCACCAGCAAAGCACCCCCACACCATCACACCTCCTCCTCCAAGCTTCACTGTGTGAACAAGGCATGTAGAGTCCATCCATTCACCTTTTCTGCATCGCACAAAGACACGGTGGTTGGAACCAAAGATCTCAAATTTGGACTCATCAGACCAAAGCACAGATTTCCACTGGTCTAATGTCCATTCCTTGTGTTCTTTAGCCCAAACAAGTCCTTAGCAGTGGTTTCCTAGCAGCTATTTTACCATGAAGGCCTGCTGTACACAGTCTCCTCTTAACAGTTGTTGTAGAGATGTGTCTGCTGCTAGAACTCTGTTCGGCATTGACCTGGTCTCTAATCTGAGATGCTGTTAACCTGCGATTTCTGAGGCTGGTGACTCGGATGAACTTATCCTCCGCAGCAGAGGTGACTCTTGGTCTTCCTTTCCTGGGGCGGTCCTCATTTGAGCTAGTTTCTTTGTAGCGCTTGATGGTTTTTCGCACTTGGGGACACTTTCAAAGTTTTCCCAATTTTTTGGACTGACTGACCTTCATTTCTTAAAGTAATGATGGCCACTCGTTTTTCTTTACTTAGCTGCTTTTTTCTTACCATAATACAAATTCTAACAGTCTATTCAGTAGGACTATCAGCTGTGTATCCACCTGACTTCTGCCCAACACAACTCATGGTCTCAACCTCATTTATAAGGCAAGAAATCCCACTTATTAAACCTGACAGGGCACACCTGTGAAGTGAAAACCATTTCAGGTGACTACCTCTTGAAGCTCATCAAGAGAATGTCAAGAGTGTGCAAAGCAGTAGAACCTAGAATATACAACATTTTCAGTTGTTTCACACTTTTTTGTTAAGTATATAATTCCACATGTGTTAATTCATAGTTTTGATGCCTTCAGTGTGAATCTACAATTTTCATAGTCATAAAAATACAGAAAACTCTTTGAATGAGAAGGTGTGTCCAAACTTTTGGTCTGTACTGTATATACATTTTATATACCTTATTTTTGTGCAAATACATATTTCGCAGTATGTCTGTATAATATGTGTGTGTCTATGGCTGGGGATTAGGTATTCTCTGTATAGTGTATGGGAGCGATCCTTCCCATTGAAATCAATGGGGTGGTTAGGTGTAAATACACCTGCTCACTGCTACTCATGTTACAGCTAGGATGTAAACAATGAAGTGGAGGCAGCACTGGCACGGCGCGCGCCTCCTCTTCAAACAGCTGATCGGCGGGGGTACCAGGTGTTAGGCCCCAGCCGATCTGATATTGATGACCTATCCTGAGGATAGATCATCAAAAAATATAACTTGGAGAACCCCTTTAAAGAAAAATGGAGGTAAAATTTCAAACTTTCACTTTATTGGCAGATTTTTTTTATGTTAATCAATTTTCTTGAAACACAGCAAGGGTTAACAACAAAATAAACCTCAATTTATATTACTATGATTCTGCAGTTTACAGAAATACTCAATATGTGATGGTAAACTGCTGTAGGGGCACATGGCAGTGGTCAGAAGAGCATGCCATATGGATATTGGAGGCAGATCTTGCTAGAATGGTTTTTAGTCGCCATTTTGTATTTGAAGAGACCCTGACATACCCCTATAGTGGAAACCTTCAAAAAGTGACCCCATTTTGGAAACTACACCCTTCAAAGAAGAATATTAAAAGGGGTGGGGCGTGGCCTGGCACCCGATGGCGGCGGACGTGTGAGAAGGGAGCTCTGCAGCAGTGCCGACTTCTTTAGCATCCCCGAGACTCACCAGCACCCCAGCCATGGGGAAAAAGATTCCAAAGAAGCCCTCCCAGGGCACCCTGCATCCTCCTGAAGTTCAGCAGCGCGGCACGCTCCGGGATTATATAACGCGGCCTTCCCGCGCTGCCTCCCTATCGCCGCCATCTTCCCCTCCAGCCCTGCTGATGGAGGACGCGGCACCTCAGCAAAACCGCCCACCACATGTGCGCCCAGCTTCCGATGGGGCCCCACTTATCCAGGAGGACCGGACCTCCCGCAGAGATCCGACAGCTACACTGCTTGCTCCGCTTCCTCGCCGGACTCACCAGGATGGGGGGGGGGGGAGCTGACATCCTGCACCCTGAATATGGCACCGGACCGCATGATGAGAGGGCAGGAGACACAACCCTCTCGGCAGGTCAGTGTAGGGGAGCACCCTCTGAACCCTCATGTGCAGCCCTTCTCACCAGCAGCACACCCTGACACCCCTGCTTCCCCCTCTCCACCCTTCAGGGATCTGCCCCCAACATCACCCCCACACATGGCGGACTCTGAAGAGGACGTAGGGGCTACCCCCTCCATGGCACGCTATGCAGCCCCCACACCGGACTGCTCACCCACTAGGGACCCCAGCCCAGTGCCGGGCACCCCTGGGAGACCTTCCTCACCCTCCGAATGGGCTTCTCTTTTTTCACAACTACCCACTAAACGGGACTTTCAAGTTCTGGTCTCTGAAGTTACCGCAACTTGCCGCTCTGAAATATCGGCCATGCGGCAGGACTTGCTCTATATAACAAACCGTATTGAAACACTGGAGGGCCACTCCCTTACACGTGCTTGTGTCTCCCAACTCCATGCCTCGAATACCACCCATGCAGCTGAGCTCCGTGAAATGCAAAGACATCTAGAGGATCTAGATAACCGCGACAGATGGAACAATATTAGGATCCGGGGTCTCCCGGAACCCCAAGATGTGGAAAATCTGCAAGACACCCTTGACGCCCTCTTCAATCAAATTATGGGTGACCCCCCGTCCTTTACTACCAAACTGGACAGGGCTCACAGAGCACTTCGATCTAGAGGCTCGTCCCCCCAACCTAGGGACGTTATTTGTTGCGTTCATGATTTTCCTCGCAAAGAAGCCATTATGGCTAAAATACGGGACATACGCTTTTTGGACTTCCGGGGAGCACGGGTGCAATTATACAAAGACTTGTCCTGGATCACACTCCACAAACGCAGACATCTGCGCCCTATCTTGGACACTCCTAAGGCTAACCACATTCCATACCGTTGGGGATTTCCTTTCGCCCTGATAGTTCGGAAAAATGGGCACCCTGTATATCTGCTATCTCCTGCGGATCTTGATTTCTTATGCGCTGCTCTGAACATCCCCATCCTTGAGTTGCCGGACTAGGAGGCACCTATCTCCTCTGTGCCCCCCCCCCTCCGCTGCCCTGGCAGAACCTGGAGCCTTCCACGCGTCGACGACTGCCCTCCCCTAAACTACACCCCCAAGGCTTCTGATGATCCGCCTCCTCTTCTGCAGGGACCTCCGGATGCCAGTAGAAGCTCGCCTATCCATCGCTGATGCTGTATCCGCTTTTCCTAGTGCCTCATGGCACTTCCCTGGGAACTTCCAACTTTTTATGCCCGCTCGGGGCTTACAGCCGTTTTAGTTCATATAATTATTATAGTTAGGCTGACTGTTGATGCATACGTTGCACAGTTGCTGCCTACCAAATCCTTGCTGTTGTTTTAGTTTGATCCTACCCATTGGTGTTTGCTAGGTACCTCCTGCCCTTACTGGGACGTGACTGCTTCTGACCTCTTTTTTTTCTCCTGGGGTCCTGCAAGTCCGCTCTGCTAAATCGATATTAGCAGTTGGTCCCTACGTAGACCACTTCTTGCTCTGCTGGTCTACTCCTCCTCTTTATTGATATTAGTGTTATTTGTAGTGTTTTGTAGTGTGTGTGTTTATCCAGATTTTTCCTCTTGTGTCTTCCCACCCCTTCTCTAGACCCTTCTTATATATTCCTCTACACTTCAGCCTACACAGCCCATCAAGCAGGAACTGCCTGGATTGAAGCCGACCACCAACTGCCTACTCCGGATCGCTTCCCGCTAGTGGTACATCTGTTGGTGAGCTAACCTCTACCCACATAGTCACGCACTCTCACCACCCTCCACATGGCTACCATAGTCACTCAATGTCAAAGGTCTAGGCTCAAATGCGAAAATGCGCTTAGTCCTTCGTGAACTACGCAATTTGCATGCAGATGTTGCGTTCTTACAGGAGACCCACTTTGACCAGACGGGGACCTTTAATTTTACCTTTAGTGAGCTTTTACCCCCATGCTCACTTGGCCAATCACAACCGCCGAAAAGCAGGAGTGGCCATTCTGCTTTCAGCGTCCTGCCCTATTTCCATATCTACCTCTCATGTAGACCCTAGGGGCCGCTATGTTATATTGGAAGGCGTCTTTCAAAATCGGCCCATTGTGCTTTGTAACATCTATGCTCCCAATACTTCCCAAATCCCGTTTGTGCGCAAAGTCTTTAGTAAGCTCCATAAACTGCCAACTGCCACGTGGATTGTTGGGGGTGACTTTAATATGGTCTTCTCTGAGTCAGCAGACAGACTGTCCCTTGCTCCAACTATATCCTCCCCATCACAAGCTCGCTTCGCCAGGGATTTCCGTGGTGTCATTCGTAATTCAACCCTCTACGATCTCTGGCAAGTGGATAATCCCACGGGTCGAAAGTACACTTTCTACTCTCCTCCCCACAAACTACACACCCGCTTAGACTACTTCTTTGGCAATGCCCTCACCCTCAAACTGCTAAGGGAAGTCACTATTGGCCCGATCTCCTGGTCCGACCATGCGCCTGTAACGCTTACTCTCTCCTCCCAACATAAACCACCCCGTACTTGCCACTGGCGTCTTAAGGACTCCTTATTAAAGTCACTCCCTACACGCACAGAAATTAAACAGTCAATCTAGACATATTTTAATGAAAACGTAAACTCTGTCCCCTCCCTGTCTACATTATGGGAAGCCCACAAAGCTGTTGTGCGAGGTCAGTGCATTGCCCTTGCATCTAGGCTTAAAAAAGATAGACAGCTCCGTCTGCGTGAACTCACAACTCAGATTAAATCCTTGCAATCCCGTTAACAGGTTAAGCCCAGCCTTTCTCTCCTCCGGGCGCTAGTTGCTGCTCGGGCTCGGTTAAAGGACATGGCGGTTCACAATGTTGAACGCATGCTCTTGTACTCTAGACACCTATTTTACGAAAGGGGCAATAAAGTCCATACTATGTTAGCCAGGCAGCTTAGAGACAATGTAGCTCAGCATTCCACCCAGGGAGTGAAAGATGCGAACGGCGGCCTTCAGTACCACCCTGTTGCTATGGCTCAGTGTTTTAGAGATTACTACGCTCACTTATACAATTTAAAACATATTAATACTTCTCTTTCAGCACCACCCCGTCTACAGGACTATCTGAAGGCCTGCCATTTGCCCAAACTCTCGGCGGATGCGGTAAACACTCTGAACGCACCTATTTCAGCTGAGGAACTATATGAGGTCATTAAAACTTTACCCGCCAATAAATCCCCAGGTCCAGACGAATATACGGATCTTTACTATAAGACTTTTCATACTGAACTCGCCCCCCACCTTTTGTCTCTATATAATTCGTTCCTTCAGGGTTCCCCAATTCCACCTACGATGTTGGCCTTCCACATCGTGGTAATCCCTAAGCCGGGTAAAGACCCACATGAGTGTGCGAGTTACAGGCCGATATCCCTACTGAACGCTGATCTTAAAATTTTTACCCGTATCCTCGCTGCCCGCCTGAATATGTGGCTTCCCACCATGATTCAGAAGGATCAAGTGGGCTTCATCCCACATCGCCAGGGAGGGGATAACACCCGAAGGATCCTCAACTTAATTGAAGTGGCCACTTGCAATAACACCTCAATGGTAATATTAAGCCTTGATGCAGAGAAGGCCTTTGATTGCATCAACTGGTCTTGTCTATTTGAGACCCTTCGGGTATTTCAGGGCCGTTCCTCTAGGCCATTCATAGTCTCTATTTCGCTCCCACAGCCCTTGTTAAACTCCCCTCCTGCTCATCCACCTCATTTACTATCTCTAATGGTACACGCCAGGGTTGCCCATTCTCACCACTGATTTTTGCCCTATGTATTGAACCTCTTGCTGCCCACATCAGACTCCATCCGGATATCCAAGGACTTCTGGTCCGAGATAAGGAGTTTAAAATATCCCTATATGCAGACGATGTTCTCCTCACTTTGACCAACCCCCATATCACACTGCCTAACCTGCACACAGCCCTTACACAGTATGGGGCTCTCTCGGGTTACAAAATCAACACCCCTAAGTCTGAGGCGCTCCCCATCCTTGTAACAGCAGAAGATCTCCAAAGATTAAAAACTAACTACCCATACCGATGGGCGACAGATGCGATAAAATATCTTGGAGTTTATATAACCCCTAACTACTCCTCCTTATACTCAAAAAATTTCCCTCCCCTGTTTTCTGAACTTAAATCTCTACTTCTCAAGTGGAAATCTCTGTTTTTATCTTTACTAGGGCGGATAGCAGCGGTCAAAATGTCCCTCCTCCCGAAGCTCTTGTATTACTTTGAAACGCTTCCAGTCCGTATCCCCTTATCGGAGCTCCGGTTGCTACAGCAGGCTATTTTCGATTTTTTATGGCAGGGCAAGCGACATCGCATACCTCGTTCAGTTATGCTCACTGATAAGGACAGAGGAGGTCTCTCAGTCCCCAATGTAGTGCATTACTACTGGGCCACACACTTAAGAGCGATACCATTTTGGGCCGTGCACTTAGCTTTCACCAAATGGGTGGAAATCGAGAAAATTTGGCTCGCCCCCATGTACCCTAATACCCTGCTGTGGCAGCAGTGCCCGATATCTTCCTACCCCCCTCTATTGGGGCCGATGGCCTTTACTAAACATATCTGGCTTACCTGCCATAAGAAATTTGCTCTTGCATCTAAACATTCGTCAATGATCTCCTTTTCATATAATCCCGCTATACCCAATAGTCTCACAGCCCCCATGGTCCGCGTCTGGTCATCGTTGGGTCTATTTCGCCTGGCGGACCTTGTTGATGCCTCCACCTTGACACTTAAGACCTTTTCTCAGCTCCAGGAGCACTCTAACCTACCCCGCACGGAATTTTTCCATTACTTACAGAAACGCAATTATGTCATCACTATTTTTGGGGCGCTTCAGATCTTAGTCCCCACCCAGTTTGAACGTATATGTCGCCTGGGCACCAACACGAAGGGTTTGATTTCTATAATTTACCATCTCCTCTCAGCTCCAACGAAGGGAACCCCACCCCATCACAAATATATGGATAAATGGGTTGCCGATATTGGTTCTCCCCTCTCATACTCCGCCTGGCAGATTATTTGGAGCAGGACCGCAAAATCCTCCATTTGTACTACATATAATGAAACGCAATATAAAATACTCATGCACTGGTACCACACCCCAGCCCCCCTACACTCTCTAAACCCTGCCATCCCATCCACTTGCTGGCGATGCCTAAAGGAGGAAGGCACCTTATTCCATATTTTTTGGACCTGTCCGCTGATTGTGCCTTTTTGGGAACAGGTGAGAGACATTGTCCACTCCCTCCTCTCGATCCCAGTTATACTGGATCCTAAGACTTATCTGCTTAACCTCCCACCTCAGACTGAGTGGGCATTCTTCTAGGCTGTTCCTGCTTCTGTGTACGGCAGCTAAGTCCTTGATTGCAAAATCATGGAAACAAACGAACCCCCCTCTAAAGCTATGTTTCTCGCTATAATACGTGACATTAGATCACTGGACTACCTCACAGCCTCCCTTAATAATACATTGTACCAATTCGGTGTGATTTGGTTGCAATGGGACGCACACCCCTCTTACTCTTTAATCATGCCCTCAACCCCCTTCTCCTTTCCTTCCCGCCTCCCTCCCCGTCTTTCGGGAATCTTGCCACCTATTTTTAATTCATTGATATGCTAAAGGACATTTTGTTTGCTCCATGGATACAATTTTCCATGTCCTTGTTTGTTATGTTTTCTTAAGTAATTTGTATTCTACTGTACTATATTGAAAAAACCTGTGTACTTTTTTTGTACCAATAAAATAAACAGTTTAAAAAAAAGATTATTAAAAGGGGTACTGAGCACTTTGACCAGCTAAGCGTTTTAAAAAATTTGTAAATACTTGGCTGTGAAAATGAAAAGTTTTATTCCTTCCAATAAAATGTTGCCTTACCCCCAAATCTTCAAAATGTTGCCTTACCCCCAAATCATTTTCACAAGGGGTAACAGCAGAAATAGCACCCCATAATTTGTTACCCATGTTCTCCTGAATCCGGCAACACCCCATATGTGGTGATACACCACTATGGGGGCACATGGCAGGATTCAGAGCGAGAGGAGTGCCATATGGCTTTTGCAGCGCAGATTTTGATGGATTGGTTTACGGGTGCCATTGGTTTTTATTTTTTAAGTGATTTTGATTAGTACCATTTTGGGATACATAAGACTTTTTGATCACTTGGTATTATACTTTTTGTGAGGCAAGGTGATAAAATGGCTGTTTAGAAATTGTTGTTTCTTTTTTTTTTACAGCATTCAACTGAGTGGCCATCTCATGTCATATTTTTATAGAGCAGGTTGTTACGGACGTGGCGATATACAATATGTCTATCATTTTTATTTATTTATTTGTTAAGCTTTACACAATAGAAACATTTTTGAACAGTATAAAATCTTGTTTTTGTGTTGCCATTTTCTGAGAGCCATTTATTTTGGGGGGGTGATTGTCTTCGGTAGAGTCTCATTTTTGCAGGATGATTAGACGGTTTGATTGGTACCTTTTTGATCACTTGGTATTACACTTTTTTTGAGGCAAGCTGACATGGCTGTTTTGGCACTGTTTTTATTATTTTTTTTATGGCATTCACCTGACGGGGTGGATCACATGATATTTTTATAGAGCCGGTCAATACAGATGCGGAGATACCTAATATGTTTACTTTTCTCTTTTTCTCTATTTTATTTTTTTTTTTACATTTCTTACTTTATTTTGGAAGAAGGACGCTTTGATTTTTATTTGAAATTTTATTTAACCTTTTATAATTTATTTTTGTACACTTTTGGACCCAGACCCACTTGGTTCTTGCAGATCCAGTGGGTCTGATGGCTCTTCAATACACTTCAGTACAGTGTATAGTGTACTGCAGTATATTGTCATTTATACTTAGCCTGATCAGGCTCCTGCAGGGGTTTGGGCAGGAATGCGGCGCGGGGGTTTTGTGTGCATGGACAGACGGGATGTGGAGGGAGGTGATTGGCCATCCTGAACATGAATGGGGGGAGGGGATGGGTTGCACAGACAGAAGGGTTGTGGGGGGTGGGGACGTTTAGCTATACAGAAGCTAAATGGTGGTGGGGACTGGACGCTTGGCCATCCAGAAGATTGAGGGGTAAGGGATGTGGAGTGGGGCAGCCAGCTTGGCCATTTGCAAGTCAAATGCACCTGGATTGGGGAGGGGGTGTGTGTGTGTGACAGTATACACTGCTGCAGTGCACTTGTGCTTACATTCCTTTGACGCAGGCGCACTGTGGATGGAGAGCAGGGGGCAATCCATGAATGTGTCATCAGTGCTTGATTGACACATTCATGGTAGGTGGTACTCAAGCTCTAGGATCACATTAACAATGAACGGAACGTATTCTTGGAGCAAGGAGGAAGTGCAGGAAGGGTACCATGTGAATAGGTTGCCGATCTCAGCCCTGGTAGGAAATTTTTAATACAAGTGATTTTAACATTTGCAGGGAATGCTAGTGTGGCAAACATAGAACAGAAAAGTTTAATGTCGGAATAACCTTTAATTAGGTGCACAATAAGAAGATGGTGACTGGCTGTCAGCCAATTTGAGTGACTTGCTAAAAAATGTAGCAGTTGGTGTTCGTACGTTAGGATAAGATAAGGCTATTGAGTTCCGTCATAGGGGCTCAATACTGGAAAAAAACGCTTCAGTTTTGTCCCCATTCATTGTCAATGGGGACAAAACTGAACTGAAGACAACGGAATGCTCCTGAAAGCATTCCGTTCCGTCTTCAGACCGGAGAACAAACCGCAGCATGCTGCGGTTTTCTCTCTGGTCCAGGCATCCGCACCAAGACGGATCCGGAATGACCCCCAATGCAAGTCAATGGGGACGGATCCGTCTGGTGTGACCACAATGGTAAACGGATCCGCCCTCCATTGACTTTCAATGGAGTTCAGGACGGATCAGTCACCTAAACATACAGACACATACACACAAACACATACATACTTACTTACTCCAGGCAGGCAGGCCGCACGTCTTCATGCCCAGTTGGTGCGCCGCTATGACGATTCCCTACAGCGCCCAGCAGAGGGTGCTGTGGGGAATCGTCATAGCTGCGCGCCTCCTGGGCGTGAAGACGTGCGGCCTGCCTGCCTGGAGTATGTAAGTATGTATGTGTTTGTGTGTATGTGTGTGCCCTATTCCTAGTTGTTACTCATTCACCTGCAACATGTGGCTAGATCCCCTTTGTGACTGACCATTGTGTTAGCCACATTTTCTGGTGGAGAATGCGGGCACAGCAACATCACCCCTAGCTGCTGACCCTAACCGTGGTGTGTGACGTGGTGCTTGCACCATGTTCTGGTGAATGTTGCTTAACCCTTAGACTCCCAGTGCCGTACATGTACGGCGCAAAAAGCCGGGACACAAGTCCCAGCGCCGTATGTGTACAGCGCTCTGATCGGGCGGGCGCAGTTCCTCAGCGGCGGGGGTCCGTCTGTGCCGAGGTGCCGGACCCCTGCTGAATGCGCCAGCATCGGTGAAAACACCGAGGCCGGCGCATTAACCCTTCATGTGCCGCGGTCAGCGCTGACCGCGGCACATGTGGTGCGCGGGAGTTCAGGATGGCGAGCGGGGGGCCATCGGGTCCCCACGCTGCTGTGACGGGGACCCGATGGCTCGGATAGCAACTCGAAGCCTTCCTTAGGCATCGTAGCTGCTATCCCTGCGTGCCTGTGCGATCCAGCACCCTGGATCGCACAGGAAGCAGGCTGTAAGTGTATTACATTGAGTAATACGCTTACAGCCAATGCATTACAATACAATACAAAAGTATTGTACTGCATTGTAAATGGGATTAGACCCCCAAAAGTTAAATAAAGTAAAAAAAAGTTAAAAAATAAAGTTTCCTTAAAAAAAAATAATAAAAGTTTCAAGTAAAAAAAAACAAAAACGCTATTTTCCAAAAAAAAAGCTAAAAAACAATTGTAAAAAAAAGGTAAAAAAAGAAAGATAAACATATTAGGTATTGACGCGTCCGTATCGACCGGCTCTATAAAAATATCATGTCATCCACCCCGCCAGGTGAACGCAGTGAAAAAAACCCAAAAAGAAACATGCCAAAACAGACATTTTTTGGTCACCTTCCCTTACAAAAAGTGTAATAGCAGGTGATCAAAAAGCCGTATTTATCCCAAAATGGTACCAATCAAACAGTCATCTTGTCCCGCAAAAATTATAACCTACCTGAGACAATCGCCCGAAAAATAAAAAAAATATGGCTCTCTGAAAATGGTAACTCAAAAAAAAGATTTTATTCTGTTCAAAACTAAATCTAATGTGTAAAATTTCCCAAAAATAAAAAAGTTAGACATATTGGGTACCGCCGCGTCCGTAACAACCTGCTCTATAACATTAAATGAGATGGCCCCCCAGGCGAATGCTGTAAAAATTTTTTTTTTTTAAACTATGCCATAACAGCCATTTTTTTCACCTTGCCTCACAAAAAGTGTAATACCACACGATCAAAAAGGCATATTTACCCAAAAATGGTACCAATCAAACCGTCATCTCGTCCTGCAAAAAATGAGCCCCCACATAAGACAATAACTCAAAAAAATAAAAATCAATGGCTCCCGCAAACCAATCCATCAAAATCTGTGTTGTAAAATCCATATGGCACTCCTTCTGTTCTGAGTCCTGCCATGTGCCCCCCCACAGCAGTTTACCACCACATATGGGGTGTTGCCATATTCAGGAGAAAATGGGTAACAAATTATGGGGTGCTTTTCTCCTGTTACCCCTTGTGAAAATGAAAAATTTGGGGCTAAAGCAACATTTTATTGGAAGAAATGAAACTTTTCATTTTCACAGCCAAGGGTTTCCAAATTCTGTAAAACGCTTAGGGGGTCAAAGTGGCCAGTACCCCCCTTAATATATTCTTTGAAGGGTGTAGTTTCCAAAATGGGGTCACTTTTTGAGGGTTTCCACTGTAGGGGTACGTCAGGGTCTCTCAATTACAAAATGGTGCCTAAAAACCATTCTAGCAAAATCTGCCTCCAAAATCCGTATGGTGCTCCTTTCCTTCTGATCACTGCCACAAACCCATAGAGATGTTTACCACCACATACGGGGTATTTCTGTAAACTTCAGAATCAGAGTAATGTATATTGAGGTTTAGTTTGCTGTTAACCCTTGCTGTTTTGCAAGAAAAAAATTATTAACATGAATAATCTACCAAAAAAGTGAAATTTTGAAATTTCACCTCCACTTTCCATTAAATCTTGTGGAACACCTCAAGGGTTAACAAAGTTTGTAACAGCAGTTTTTTTATAATTTGAGGGGTGTAGTTTCTAAAATGGGGTAATTTATGGGTGGTTTCCATTATGTAAGCCACTCAAAATCACTTTATATCTGAATTGGTGCTTAAAAAAATGGTTTTGGAAATTTTGTTGAAAATTTGAAAAATGGCTTCTAAACTTCTAAGCCCTCTAACGTCCCAAAAAAAGTAAAATGACATTTATAAAATGATGCCAACATAAAGTATACATATGGGGTATGTAAAATAATAACTATTTTGGAGGTATTACTATGTATTTTGAAAGTAGAGAAATTGAAATTTTGAAATTCGCAAATTTTTCCAAATTTTTGCTAAATTTGGTAATTTTTTTTTATAAATAAAAATGAAATATTTTGCCACAAATTTACTACTGTCATGAAGCACAATATGTGATGAGAAAACAATCTTAGAATGGCCTGGATAAGTAAAAGCGTTTCAAAGTTATTACGACATAAAGGGACGTCAGATTTGCAAAAATTGGCCTGGGATTTAACCCCTTCACCCCCGGAGCTTTTTTCGGTTCTGCATTTTCGTTTTGCGCTCCCTGCCTTCAAACAGCCATAACTCTTTTATTTTTCTGTTCACATAGCTGTATGAGGGCTTGTTTTTTGCGGGACAAGTTGTACTTTCCAACGCCACCATTTATTATTGCATACGGTGTAGTGGGAAGCGGGAAAAAAATTCCAAACCGGGTGAAATTGCAAAGAAAACGCTATTCCGCTACAGTTCTACGGGTTTCTTATTTACAGCGTTCGATGTGCATTAAAACTGATCCGTTACTTTCATTCTACTGGTCAGTACGAATCCGGCAATACCTAATATGTATAGTTTTTCCTGCGTTTTCATAGTGATAAAATAATTAGAAAGTTGCCCTTTTTTTTTTTTTTTTTTCCTTGTCAAATCTTGACCCCTATAACTTTTTGGTATTTATGTGTACAGAGCTGTATGGGGGCTCATTTTTTGCGGGACGATCTGAAGTTTTTATTGATACCATTCTGGGGTGTGTATGACTTTTTGATCACTTTTTATTTAATTTTTTTTAGAAAAAAAAGCGACAAAAAACGGCAAATCGCCATTTGGACGCTTTTTTCCGCCACACAATTCGCTGTATTGGAATTTTTTTTTTTATATTTTAAAAGTACGGGCGTTTTCGGTCACGATGATACCCATGATGTCTATATTTATTGTTATTTAGGTATTTATTTTTTACTTATACGGAAAGGGGGGTGATTTGAACTTTTACATCTTTTTTATTTTTTATATATTTTTTAACTTTTTTTTTTAATTTTTTTTTTACTATTAGAAAGCTCAAATATGGGCTTATATATTGTGGCTTTTTTTTTTTTTTCTTTATGAGCAATTCTGGGTTTTATAGACTCAGAAAGACATGAATTGCTCATTTCTTATCCTGGCCTGCCATCTAGTGGCCAGAATAAGAATTGCACTTTGAAAACTGTAATCCTCACCAGCGAGGATTACAGTTTTCATATGGTGTACAGACACCCCGATTGGCCACACGGGGTGTCTGTACACCACCCGGAAGCGAACGCTTCCGGGTTTAGCCGCAACTAGATGCCGTGATCACGTGTGATCACGGCATCTAGTCAACCCGGAAGACGCCGCCGATATAGTAGGTAGCGGCAAGTCTCTGCTGTTAGAAACAGCAGAGACTTGCCGGCCATGACGCCCGCCGCACCCGCGAGCGGGCGCCATGTGCCCGCATCGCCCCAGCGCCGTACATGTACGGCGCTGGGGGTGAAGGGGTTAAGGTTAAAAGTGGCTCGGTACTGAAAGGGTTAACTTTACATGTGCTAAACTGTCTATTAGAGGAATATACCAATACAGGCCCCTAGTTGGCAGCACTGTATTGTTATATTGAAAATATATCTAGCCATCAATGAACACAATGGGCAATCTAATGATTACCAGTTATTGTCACCCAGGGTAAAACGTAAAAAAAAGGTTTTAGAAACATAAAAAAATATAAAGGTTCAAATCCTCCCCCTTTCCTTAAAATAAAAATACTTAACTAATAAAATGTGAAAATGCTCATACAATTAAAATATAACAATATTTTGTCACTTCAACTCATTAATTTTTTTTAATAAAAAGTAACAGAATTGTATTTTTCCCCAATTCTACCCCAATTGTAATGGCTCCATTAGAAAGTACAACTTGTCCTGCAAAAAATAAGCCCTCATAAGGCTATTTGAACTGAAAAATAATGGGAAGGCGGGGGAGTGAAAAAACGAAAACGCAAAAAAGGAAAATCGCAGGGTTCTCTATAGGTTAATGTGATGGAAGCATATCCTGTAATGTCAGAATTGTTTGTTTCTCTGTATTATTATTTTTTTTAAAATATCTAATGCGGGAGGCTTCTTATGAGAACATTTCTCTAGCGTAAGTTTGTGTTGTTCGGGCTGGTAAAAGACAGAGTCGTACGGTCCAACCAAAGGGGATGAACTTAGATGACACTGAGGGGAGCGAGCAGTTAACCTTCTCATCCTTGTTCTATTGTAGTATGTGGATAATTGTTTATGTTGTGTTACAGTGAAATAGTGTCATATTAAGCAAAAAAACAAAACAAAAAAAAACACTATGTGGTTTTTTAGCCCTCATGTAGTATTCAACTCTGGATCCATAATGCTTCCAGTCCTGTTGTTTGCACGTCACAGGTTGGTAGTCAAGAGGCAACAGATGCCTTATATACCTTGAAATAGGCATTGACCACTTACTAGTTAGCAGGGCTGTGGAGTCAGAGTCGTGGAGTCGGAGTCGGTCACCATAAAATGGACCGACTCCTAAAATATATAATGAATTAGTACATTTAGTTCAGTGCAATAAGTGCTGAATATATTTTTATAAGAATTTGTGAAAATGATGAAATGTCCTATAAATGTCTGTTCTATTTCTGATCTAAGGATTTAGGCTTTTAGTTGAGATGACTGTGTACTGCCCTTTATGTCCAGTGCATGTTCTCTCTGTATGCTTTATGTTTCCTCTGAGCTCATGTTTGGAGAGGTTAGCTGTTCTCATGGCTTCTATGTGCGGCTGATGTAAAACACCTAGGACCCTTATGTATGAAAACTGTCTAGGTGTAGAAGTTTCTTTGTTGCCAATACCAACCAATCAGAGCTCCCCTTTCATTTCTCCAGAGCACTATATGAAATGAAAGGGGAGCTCTGATTGGTTGCTATGGGCAACAAAAAAATTCTTAGACCTAGACAGTTTTCATACATCAGGCCCAGAGGCGTAGCTACTGGGGGTGGGGTGGGGGGGGGGTGGCGGGGCAGGGGAGGCGATGCTCCGGGCCCAATACCTCTAGGCGGGCCCATCAGGGATGGCCTCAGTACAATCAGGCGAATACAAGTGAGCGCTTCCATTATGGAGTCTGATGGGGGCACATTCTGCTGATCTGAGGTCTGATGGGGGTACATTCTGCTGATCTGAGGTCTGATGGGGGTACATTCTGCTGATCTGAGGTCTGATGGGGGCACAATACGCTGATCTGAGGTCTGATGGGGGCACAATACGCTGATCTGAGGTCTGATGGGGGCACAATACGCTGATCTGAGGTCTGATGGGGGCACAATACGCTGATCTGAGGTCTGATGGGGGTACAATACGCTGATCTGAGGTCTGATGGGGGCACATTCTGCTGATCTGAGGTCTGATGGGGTCACATTAAGCCGATCTGAGGTCTGATGGGGGCACATTAAGCCGATCTGAGGTCTGATGGATGCACATTAAGCCGATCTGAGGTCTGATGGGGGCACATTAAGCCGATCTGAGGTCTGATGGGGGCACATTAAGCCGATCTGAGGTCTGATGGGGGCACATTAAGCCGATCTGAGGTCTGATGGGGGCACATTAAGCCGATCTGAGGTCTGATGGGGGCACATTAAGCCGATCTGAGGTCTGATGGGGGCACATTAAGCCGATCTGAGGTCTGATGGGGGAACATTCTGCTGATCTGAGGTCTGATGGGGGAACATTCTGCTGATCTGAGGTCTGATGGGGGAACATTCTGCTGATCTGAGGTCTGATGGGGGAACATTCTGCTGATCTGAGGTCTGATGGGGCACATTCTGCTGATCTGAGGTCTGATGGGAGCACATTCTGCTGATCTGAGGTCTGATGGGGGCACATTAAGCCTATCTGAGGTCTGATGGGGGCACATTCTGCTGATCTGAGGTCTGATGGGGGCACATTCTGCTGATCTGAGGTCTGATGGGGGCACATTCTGCTGATCTGAGGTCTGATGGGGGCACAATACGCTGATCTGAGGTCTGATGGGGGCACATTAAGCCGATCTGAGGTCTGATGGGGGCAAGGGACTGTTAGTTTAGTGATGTAAAAGCTTGGGACAGATTTCCTTTAACATAGGAGTCCCCTTTTTACTCCTATTAATCCTATATTTTACTGCATTATGTGGTAGAGTATTTAGAGTAGGGTATGTAGAAAGTCTATTGTACTGTTCTTAACAGCATAGATGATCTAGCAGTTTATATAGTCATCTTGCTAATACAGTATTATAACCACAACTAGTAGTATGTGCCTGTGAACTTGGAAACGTGCGTTTGGGAAGCCAATAAGTGGGGGGCCCACTCAAGTATGTTTCGCCCCCCCATGTGCTGAATCTCTTGCTATGCCTGTGATCAGCCCCTTAGTGAGCTGTACCCAGAGAAGCCTGATAGATTACAAACTGTTTTTGTCATGACTTATCTGCACTATTGATTTTATGCAAATTTGTTTAAAGTTATCACTTAAACATGCTCCATGTATGAGGGAGTCGGGGTCAGGGGAAATTGAGGAGTTGGAGTTGGGGTTTGGCTTACCGACTCCACAGCCCTGCTAGTTAGAATAACCACCCAAGGCCATGGAGACAGACAAACTATTGAAGTAATACTCCGTAGGTATGGACCCTGTAATCATGAGACCCCTCCTTTTTGTGTGTGAGCAGCTACAGCTGAACCTGTTAAAATGACTAAAAATATAGTTCTTGGCAACCTTCTGGTGCTGCAAGTGCCCCATGAGGTGTCTGAAATTTTACAGCAAGCCCAAACCAGACACCTATCCAGGGCTAGACTCACCAAATATGAAGTTTTACCTATCCCTCCCAGTCTAGTTATTAAGTGTTACAATGCTCAGAGTTCAGTGACCCTGCCACTAGTGAATTCAGAAAACTGGGAAGGGCCTGAAGAAAGAGGGGGGAACAAGGTGAAATCCAGCCCCCAATGAGGAATACCGATTTGACCTGACACATGAACATGATTGTCAAGCATTGATGGGTATGGAAGCAAAGGGTTACCACGCGTTACTGAAACACCACAAACTCACTCTGATGCGGAGTAGATGGCTCCATATAGTGGCATAATTAACAAGGACACTGTCACCGGGTATGCGGTAATCCAAGATGGTAAGGTAATTATTCAAAAAAACACTTCTATCTTATGCGTCTGCACAGGAAGCTGAATTGAAGGCACTTACTGATGCATGTACTTTGTGTGAAGTACTGAGAATTATTATAAAGATACCAGGTACACCTTTGGGGTAGCACATGACTTTGTTGTTATCTGGATTTCTGACTTCATCGAGCAAACCAATTAAGAATTCAGAAGCAGTATAGAGCCTCCTTGAGGCTCTAGAACTGCTCACAAAGGTAGCAAAGAACCAGCCCACATGAAGAAATGAAGAAAGATGATCCACAAGCCGTGTGAAATGCTCAAGACGACCAAGCAGCCACTCCTGACACAGTCTTTGCCAACTACGCCAGACTTATCGCTCTTGCAAGAACTGCAGGCCCAGGTGATGCCTCAAGACAAAAAGGAATGGATGGATGTGGGGGGCACAAAGGCTGGAGAATTCTGGCAGGTAAATGGCAGAACCTGTCTGCCTCGAAGTGTGTATGAAAAGGAGCTATGAGCGCACTGGTGTTAGAACATTGATATGCCCTGGAATTCAGACTCTCTTTGATAAGTTTGTTCAGGGTTGTCTTAAACGTGCCAGACATAAAGCCTGGGAGGATCATAAAGACCCCCAAGAAGGACACTCCCTAATCCTTGTACCCATTCCAGAGAGTGCAGGTGAATAACATACAGCTACCCAAGGTGGGCACATATGAATGTCTCTGTAGCCAATTAATGTACTCTCAGGTTGGCTGGAAGCCTGGCCAGTGACTACCAAGCTAGGAAAATATTATCAGAAATAATCTGTAGATATATGTGATTTTAGAAGTATATGTGATTTTAGAATCAGATAAGAGGTACCCACTTTACAGGGAAGATAATGGGACGCATACTTAAGACCTTAGGGATCACACAAGTACTTGGACAGACATGCTTCTATTAAGTGGGTAGAAGCCTTACTGGTAGTACTATATGCCATCTGTACTACCCATATTGGATGAAGAGAGCTTAGTCCGTTTGAAATTTTATTTGGCTCTGCACCAAGGACACATTTTTTTCTACAGCAGGTACAAGCAGATTACTCTACCTTGACCTCTTATCTGTTAGAGTTACAGGAACACCTGTCAAAAGTGTATTCACGTGTTCTCTTCTACATCAGATCCTAATTCTCTTGAAGGAACGCACTCTCTTATTCCTGGAGATTGGGTAGCTCTGAAGAGAAATAAGGGGAAGACCTTGAGACCAAGATTTGATGGTCCATATCAGGTGACAACACCCACCGCTGTCAAGTTGGAAGGTTCTGGGTTCATGCTAGTCACTGCGTTCAATCAGTCATGAACAGAGACATTTGAACTTGACTGCTGCCAAAGGCGATCAACTGAAGGAGCAAACTTAGGGGAAGGAGATGCCACAGAAGGCTTCACCCTGATAACATGGAATCAGGTTGAATGAAGACCAATCTCCTTTGTGTTCTTAGAAAGCGGGATCGCACCTCAACGCTCTCATAAATTGAAACAAGAAGAGGGAAAATAATAAAGTAGTTTTCAGCTTTCCTCTGAAAGTCTGGTTCAAGACAGAATTCTGTGTTTAATTTCTTGCAATAAAAAGATGGCGACTGGCCGTCTGCCAATTTGAGTGATTTGCTAAAATGTACAAGTTAGTGGTCGTATGTTATGATAAGATTAGCTGTGTTTGTGCTAGCAATAGGCCAATTAGCAATAATGAATTATGAAAAGTATGGCTTTAGTGTTAATGAATGATGATACTTTGAGAAATTACACCTGTCACACCCTGTTGGAAGGTGTGTAAATAAACGGGTTTGATGGTGGGAATGTAGCCGAGTTCTATACCTGTCTGCCGAACTCCGTTATTTCTAGTCGCAACTCATTCACCTACATGTGGCTCGATCTCCATCATGACTAACCATTGTGACCATCAGAATAGGTCCCTGGATCAATGACCCTTCTTCAGAATTCTAGTAACTACAGCCTGTAACTATAACCTGTAATATTATTACACTCTACAAATCCACCCAAGCCCCTCTTTAAATATTTTAGTGAGTTCACTATCACTACCTCCTCTGACAGAGTTCCATAGTTTCACTGCTCTTACAGTAAAGAATACCTTCTATGTTGATGTAGAAACCTTCTTTATTCTAGATGGATGTATTCTAGAGGATATTCTCTAGTCACTGTTCTGGGTATAAACAGATCATGGGACAGATCTCGGTTATTTGATCTCCCCCTCAGCTTTTTTACAAACAAAATAATCCTAATTTTGATAATCTTTCTGGGTACTGCAGTCCACTTATTTTAGTTATAACTTTAGTTGCACTCCTCTGAACTTTCTTCTAGCTCTGCTAGGTATTTATAGTGCACAGGAGCCCAGAACTGTACACAGTACTCCATGTGCAGTCTGAATAGTGATTTGCAAACAGGCAGGATTATGTTCTTGTCACATGCATCTATGCCCCTTTTCACGCAACAAATAAACTTATTGGCTTGGTTGCTACAGTTAAATTCACTGTCAACTAAAATTCATAAATCCTTTTTCATGTCAGTGTTACCCATTCTTTTGCCATTTAGTATGTACTGTTGACTTGAATGTTCCCTTCCTATGTGCAAAATGTTACATGTATCAGTATTAAACCTAATTTGCCATTTCTCTGCCCAAGGCTCCAATCCATCCAGATCCCCCTGTAGCAGTATACTGTCCTCTCTCATGTTAATTGCTTTACATAATTTAGTATCGTCAGCAAAAATTAACATTTTACTGTGCAACCCCTCGACAACATTAAAGGGGTTGTCCGAGTTATTTTTTTGTTCTTTATATGTTTCTAACTTGTCAGGTATAACAACTTTCCCATATACTTTGTGTTTCTAAAGCTGCTGGTTTCTCAGAGTTGACTGAGGGTCACATGACCTGTGATGTCACCTTATCTCTCTGCTCTGTGATGTTTCGTTCACAAGCCTCAGAGTTCAGATAACAGTCTGTACACGAGACGTCACTGGCCACGCCCCCTTTCTTTGCCGGCTCCTGCTATCTGCTTTCTTCCTGGTTTCCTTCAGATAAAACATTAACCCCTTCAGCCAGAACACACTGAGGGCTCAAGGCTTTATAACAAACAGTAGCTGCAGCAGTGAGAGGAGACAAATGCTGGGCACAAGAGCTGTAGAGGAATTGTATTGTACAAGAACAGGTAGGGAGAATTTCCTGTGTGTATTAGCAGTGTCATTGTACAGCTGGGACTTGTAGTCCTGCACATACAACATGCTGCTGAGTATTCCAGCAGGCAGACATGTACTCACAGCACTTATATTCATTCCCTTTGCAGAGAGGGGGGAGAAGGGGGAGGGGCTGAGATTGTTGTTATTGCATGTAAACAAAGACCAGAAGAGAACCAGGGAAATTAGGAAATATGGATTTTTTTTTGCCTAAAACTTGCTTAACTTAGTTATATATTGCTGCCCATCAGATTTACAGTGCTATATATTTTTTGTCATAACTCGGACAACCCCTTTAATACTGGATATTTAAGAAAGGGCCCAATACTGACATCGGTGGTAATTTTTTTCAGTACTCTGCAAACAAAATAGTAGTAAATACAGTACAACTGTGCAATACTCACTATCACTATTGAAAATGTACTAATGCTGCATTGTAAATGTGAGATTCTTTTTATAAACATTTTGTACAAAATTATTTGTGCATGTCTGTGAACAGGCACAAATAATTTTATACAAAATATATTTGCCAAGAATCTCACAGTTAGGGCTCATACACAAGACCGTATGTATTTAGTGGTCCGCAAAAAAAAAAAAAAAGAATGACATCCATGTGACCTCTGGCTTGCATGCATCCATAAAACAGACAAGAACAGGACATGTTTTATTTTATTAGTGGAATGGACAGGCGGACATTCGGACACGGAATGCACACGGAGAAAGAACTAGCTATGCATGTTGCTGCACTGCACAGTGATGTACACCAGGATACATTTTCAAAGTTTGGGTCAACGTGAATTTTTTGGAAAAATTTGTCGAAGTGAACGAATCGTATTTTCATCAACAAATACATCACTCTGTACTGATACAGCTGATGGTTAACAGTTAAAGTAAAAAATGGCACAAAACGGTATTTCAATGGCTTTTGTGAAAAGATGGCACAAGATAAAGAGTCAATTTTAGCTCTGCTAAATCTGTATGTAATGAATCTATATAATATATGAGTTTCACTTTTCGAATTGAATTACTGAAGTAACTGAAATTTTCGATTATATTTTAATTTATGGAGATGCACCTGTATATTATCTTATTTATCTTAGGATAGAAATGTGTTCATCCCAGGCATGTTTAACCCTTTCAAGACCAAAACAGTTTTTACCTTAAAGAGGTATTCCCATCTCACAAATGTAGTTTGTATAGTTACATATAGCCATAACAATGTTATTACTAATAGAATGTATTTGTATAAAAAGTACCGATTAGAAGATTTGCCTATTTGTATATCCATTGTCCCACACACATCAGTCAGGCCGTTGCCCCTAGTTACGGCCACAGCGGCCATGTAGTAGTGGTGGCCGGCTTGCTCCTTTTCAAACTCACACTCTGAGGAACTGCTGTATTGTGATTGCACATTGCATGAGCATGCGCGAACACATCTTAGGATACTTTCACATATGCATTTTGGATGCTACCAGTCCAAAACACAATGGTCAGTATCCGTCCAAAAAGCAGACTTTATAAACGGATCCTGCTTAATAGAGATGAATTGATTTTGGAACAGGATCCATTTCTTTGTGTTTTGGAAGCGCAGACAAAAATGCTACAACCCTAAGATGTGTCTCCGCATGCTCATGCAATGTGTGTTCACAATACAGCAGTTACCTCAGAGCGGCTTTGAACAAGAGCAAGCTGGCCACCACTACTACATGGCAACGGTGGTCGTAACTAGGGGCAACGGCCTGACTGATGTGTGTGGGACAATGGATATACAAATAGGCAAATCTTCTAAACGGTACATTTTATATAAACACAGTCTATTAGTAATAATATTGGTATGGCTATATCTAACTATACAAACTACATTTGTGAGATGGGAATACCCCTTTAAATCTGACATGTTTCACTTTATGTGGTAATAACTCTGGAACGCTTAGCTAAGCGATTCTGAGATTGTTTTCTTGTGACATATTGTACTTCATGTTAGTGGTAAATTTGAATCAATATGTTTCACCTTTATTTATAAAAAAATCCAAAATTTACAGAAAATTTGGAAAAATTCATAATTTTGGAAATTTGAATGTCTCTGCTTTTAAAGCAAATTGTGATACCTCATAAAATAGTTGTTACTGTACATTTCCCAGAAGTCTACTTCATGTTGGCATCATTTTGTAAAAATCATTTTATTTTTCAGGAAGTTAGAAGGCTTAGAATTTTAGAAGCAAATGATAAAAATTTTAAGAAAATTTCCAAAACCCATTTTTCAAGGACCAGGTCAGATATGAAGTCTCTTTGTGGTGCTTACATAATAGAAACCACCCATAAATGACCCAATTTTAGAAACTACACCCATCAAGTTAATCAAAACTGATTTTACAAACTTTGTTATCCCTTTAGGTGTTCCACAAGAATGAAAGGAAAATGCAGGTGAAGTTTCAAAAATTCACTTTTTTTCCATTTTAATCTTTTTTCCCTGTAACACAGCAAGGGTTAACAGCCAAAGAAAGCTCAATATTTATTACCCTGATTCTGCAGTTTACAGAAACACCCCACATGTGGTGATAAACTGCTGTACGGGAACATAGCAGGGCGCAGAGGGAAAGGAACGCCATATAGTTTTTGGCGGGCAGATTTCACTGGGATAATTTTAAGTTGCCATGTCACATTTGAAGACCCCCTAATGCACCCTAGAGTAGAAACTCCCAAAAAGTGACCCCATTTTGTAAACTACAAGATGAGGTGACAGTTTTATTGGTACTATTTTGGGGTACATATGATTTTTGATTGCTCAATATTACGCTTTTTGTAAGGCAAGGTAACAAAAAAAATGGCTGTTGTGGCACAGTTTTTACTTTTTGTTTTTTAGAGTTAGATCAGGATAGATCATGCGTTGCTTTTATAGAGCAGGTTGATACAGATGCGACAATACCACATATGTGTATTTTTTTTTGTTGTTGTATCAGTTTTACATAATAAAGCATTTTTGAAAAGAAAAATTATGTTTTTTTGTCTTAATTTTCTGAAAGCTACATTTCTTTCATTTTTCTGCCGATCATCTTGTGTAGGGGCTCATTTTTTGCGGAAAGAGTTGACGTTTTTATAGGTAGCATTGTTGGGTGCATATGATTTTTTGAGCACTCAATTTTACACTTTAAGCGGCAAAGTTAACAAAAAATTGGTTGTTTTGGCAGAGTTTTTATTTTATTTATGACATTCACCTTAGGAGTTAGATCATGTGATATTTTTATAGAGCAGGTTTTTACGGACGTGGCGATACCTAATATGTCTTTTTTAATGTATTTTAATTTTACACAATAATAGAATTTTTGAAAAAAAGATCATGTTTTAGCATCTCCATTTTCCGAAAGCTATACATATATTTTTTTTTTGGGGGGGCGACTGTCTTATGTAGGCAGTGGCGTAGCTATAGGGGTCAAAGCGGTCGCAGTTGCGACCGGGCCCCTAAGCCAGGGGGGCCCCGGGGGCCCCCCTTGCCACTTGCAGGGCCGCACCGCCAATTAGGCAGTGACGTCAATGACGTCATCGCGCCGCCTGAGCCGTACAGCGCGGGACACAGGCCGGAAGAGGCCTGCATCGCATCGCTGCCAGCTCCATGGAGGTAAGTATAAGTGTTTATTTTTTTTTTATTGTTGTAGTCTTGGACCGGAGGGAGCTCTATTGGGGGCACATGGGGCATTGGGGGCATTTTTACCGGCAAATAGGGGCACTGGGGCCATTTTACTGACACTGGGACATTATTACAGGCACTGGAGAAATTTTTACTGGCACATGGGGGCACTGGGAGCATTTTTACTGGCAAAAGAGGGCACTGGGGGCATTTTTAGGGGCATTGGGGGCATTATTACAGGCACTGTGGCCATTTTTACAGGCACTGGGGGCATTTTTACAGGCACTGGGGGCATTTTTACTGGCACATGGGGGCACTTGATACTGGCACATGGGGGCACTGGGGGCATTTGTTACTGGCACATGGGGGCATTTGTTACTGGCACATGGGGGCATTTCTCAATGGCACTTGGGGGCATTTCTTAATGGCATGGGAGCACTGGGGGCATTTTTACTGGCACTGGGGGCATTTTTACTGGCACTTGGGGGCATTTCTTAATGGCACGGGAGCACTGGGGGCATTTTTACTGGCACTGGGGGCTTTTTTACTGGCACATGGGGGCACTGGGGGCTTTTTTACTGGCACATGGGGGCACTAGGGGAGCAGTTATTTCAGGGGGAAAGTTATGTTTACACTATTACGGGGCACCATTTGCTGGGTGCAGTTATTTTAGGACACTGTGTGCCAATAATTATTGAAGGGCACTATCTGTGTGGTACTAGTGGCACAGTACTGGGGGTGGTAGGATGATTTGTCCAGAAGACAGGAGGATGATGGAAAAGTCTAACTGCAGACATGAGAAATGGCTGAAAAATGGCATCTGGTCTGAAAGGAGAAGATGAGGAAAGAGAAGATCTACATCAGAGGAGACGTCACTGGATGTTCGAGGTATGGGGCGCTGTATTATACTGGATGTAAGAGGTATGGGGCGCTGTATTATACTGGATGTACGAGGTATGGGGCGCTGTATTAGGCTACATTCACACGAACGTTGTGTTTTGCAGTCTGCAAATCGCGGATCCGCAAAAAAAGGATGATGTTCCGTATGACATCCGTTTTTTTTGCAGATCCACTGTAACAATGCCTATCCTTGTCCGCAAAACGGACAAAAATAGGAATGGACATACAGATGCGGACAGCACACAGTGTTCATTGAAGTGAATGGATCTGCATCTGAGCCGCTGAGCCTTGTGAATGTAGCCTTACCCTGTATGTTCTGTAGTGATATACGTAATGGGAAAAGGTTAGGGTGAGAATTTGGCAAGGGGGGGGGTCAGTTTTTGACTTGGCCGGCAGAAAAGCTAGGTGCACCAGCGCTGGGGGGGGGCCCAAGCTGAACTCTTGCACCAGGGCCCATGAGCCTTTAGCTACGCTCCTGTATGTAGGGTCTCATTGTTTGCAGGAAGAAATGACGGTTTGATTTGTGCTATTTTGGGTTGCATATGACTTTTTGATCGCTTGGTATTACAGTTTTTGTGATGAAAGGTGACAAAAAAATGACAGTTTTTATTTTTATCTCATAATATTTTTATAGATCAAGTCATTACGGACGTGAAGATACCCAATATGTCTACCTTTTGACATTTATTTCAGTTTTACAGAATAAAAGCATTTTTGAAGAAAAAGAAATCATGTTTTAGTGTCTCCATTTTTTGAAAGCCATATTTTTTTTATGGCCGATTTTTGGGTGATTGTCTTAGGTAGGGTCTCATTTTTTGCGGGAAGAGATGACGGGTTGATTGGTACTATTTTGGGGTACATATGTCGTTTTGATCGCTTGGAATTACACTTTTTGTGATGTATGGTGAGAGAAAAATGGCATCTTAGGTATTTTTTTTACGGTGTTCACCTGAGGGGTTAGGCCATATGATATTTTTATAGAGCAGGTTATTACGGATGTGGTGATACCTAACGTATACTTTTTTTTACATTTATTTCAGTTTTACACAATAAAAGCATTTTTGAAGGGAAAAGAAATCATGTTTTAGTGTCTTCATTTTCTGAAAGCCATATTTTTATTTTTTTTGTCTTAGGTAGGGTATCATTTTTTGTGGGAAGAGATGATGGATTGATTGGTACCATTTTGGGGTGTATATGACTTTTTGGTCGCTTGGAATTACACTTTTTGTGATGAAGGTGAGCAAAAAATTGCATTTTTGGCAGTTTTTTTTTTTTTTTTTTTTACCGCGTTCACCTGAGAGCACAGACCATATGATATTTTTATAGAGCAGGTTATTCCGGAGGTGGTGATACCTAACATGTATACTTTTTTTATATTTCAGTTTTACATAATAAAAGCATTTTTGAAGAAAAATAAATCATGTTTTAATGTCTACATTTTCTGAAAGCCAAATTTTTTTTAATCTTTTGGGCGATTGTCTTAGGTAGGGTATCATTTTTTTGCGGGAAGAGATGACCGTTTTATTGGTCCTATTTTGGGGTATATATGATTTTTTGATCGCTTGGCATTACTCTTTTTGTGATGTAAGGTGACCAAAAATGGCGTTTTTGCTTTGTTTTTATTACGGCGTTCACCTGATGCGGCGATACCTAATATGTTGGGGTACCACAGGGGTCTGTATTGGGTCCTATTCTCTTCAATATATTTATTAATGATCTTGTAGAAAGCTTGCACAGTAAAATATCAATTTTTGCAGATGACACTAAACTGTGTAAAGTAATCAACACAGAGGAGGACAGTGCACTGCTACAGCAGGATCTGGATAGACTGGAGGCTTGGGCAGAAAAGTGGCAGATGAGGTTTAACACTGACAAATGTAAGGTTATGCATATGGGAAGGAATAATGCAAGTCACCAGTACATACTAAATGGTAAAGCATTGGGTAACTCTGACATGGAAAAGGACCTAGGAATTTTAGTGAACAGCAAACTAAGCTGCAGAAACCAGTGTCAGACAGCTGCTGCCAAGGCCAATAAGATAATGGGTTGCATCAAAAGAGGCATAGATGCCCGTGATGAGAACATAGTCCTGCCACTTTACAAATCACTAGTCAGACCACATATGGAGTACTGTGTACAGTTCTGGGCTCCTGTGAACAAGGCAGACATAGCAGAGCTGGAGAGGGTTCAGAGGAGGGCAACTAAAGTAATAACTGGAATGGGTGGACTACAGTACCCAGAAAGATCAAAATTAGGGTTATTCACTTTAGAAAAAAGACGACTGAGGGGAGATCTAATAACTATGTATAAATATATCAGAGGTCAGTACAGAGATCTCTCCCATCATCTATTTATCCCGAGGACTGTGACTGTGACGAGGGGACATCCTCTGCGTCTGGAGGAAAGAAGGTTTGTACATAAACATAGAAGAGGATTCTTTACGGTAAGAGCAGTGAGACTATGGAACTCTCTGCCTGAGGAGGTGGTGATGGTAAGTTCACTAAGAGAGTTCAAGAAGGGCCTGGATGTATTTCTGGAGGGTAATAATATTACAGGTTATAGTTATTAGAGATGGGTCGTTGATCCAGGGAGTTATTCTGATTGCCTGACTGGAGTCGGGAAGGAATTTTTCCCCCTAAAGTGAGGAAAATTGGCTTCTACCTCACAGGGGTTTTTTTTTGCCTTCCCCTGGATCAACTTGTAGGAAAACAGGCTGAACTGGATGGACAGATGTCTTTTTTCGGCCTTACAAACTATGTTACTATGTTACTATGTCTGTTTTATTATTTTTTTATTTGTTTTAAAACACTGTTTTATGGCTTTTTTTTTTTTACTTGAAACTTTATTTTTTTTTATTATAAAAAAAACACGCTGACTGCGGCGTGTGAAGGGTTAATCCGCCAGCATCACGGCACACAGCGATGCCGGCGGATGCAGCAGGGGCCTGGCTATCAGCAACAGCGGAGCCCGTGCTGCTGATCGGGCGGTTGCAGCTCCTGCACCCGGCCGATCCCATCACGTACATGCACGTGAGGATGCGGTAAGAAGCCGCATTCGCTCACGTACGCGATTTTGCCTGAAGGGGTTAAATTCACTTACTATCGATTTCCCAACTGATGGAAATTTGTTCCAAGCCTCTACTACTTTTATGTTGTTATATTTCCTGGTTCCAACCCCCTCCTCCCCAAACTAATTTTAGATTGAGTGCCATTTTTCTTGTGTTTATTGACATTTAAATTAATACACCAATTGATTAGGGGCTCATAGAAAAGCCCACAGCTACCCACTGGAAAGCAGGCTCTCAGTAGCACAGGCCACACTTATAACAAATACACGGTAATGCAAACTGCGCCTATACACTTAAAAAGGTTACTGGGCTCATTCAGTGCACAAGGCAAAACCATTAAAGATGTGCTTAAAGGTACTAAAAAGGGTATGGTACTTAGTTATTAAAAATAAAAATAAGAAAAACAAACACGCACAAAACAGTTATACAAATAAAAAGGCTAAAAACAGAAAGATTCTTACCTCTAGGGTTGTCACGATACCAAAATTTTGATTCGATTTCAATACCATTCAATACCATGCAAAGAAAAATTAAAAAGACAAAAATGCCGATTGCATTCCGAATTTTTATGGAACATCCAGCCGAAAATAGAACAGTCCTATCCTCTTTTTTAGGCGGGATTCTCATGTTTTTTAAAAAAAAATTTCTGTTGCGGCATTCACCGGCATAGGAGATTTTTAATTAATTAATCGTTCTGACTTTTTCTGGTGTGGAGATATGTAATATGCTTAATATTTTTTATTGTTTATATATTTAAAATTGGGAAAGGAGGTGATTTAAACCTGAAATATTTGGGTGTTTTTTAAACTTTTTTGTTAACTTTTTATTTAATAACTATTAGCCCCATTAAAGGGCTAGAACTCTTGTCCTATTCACCATAATAGACATATACTAGGGTGAAGAGGATTTTACACTGTCCCTGCTGCCTGTGCTTTGAGCATACAGCAGCAGGGAGCTTACCACAGCAGCCATGGAAGGCTTTAGTAGCATTCTGGCTGCCATGGCAACTGATTGAAGCTCAACGATTTCACTGCTGGGACTCCGATGGGAAGCTGCCACTGCCACCATTGAGAATACTGAGGAGGGGGGTACCCTGTGGTCACTGCCACCAATAACTAATACTGGGGGGAGGCCACTACCACCAATGATTATAACACTGGGGTGAGGCACGCTGCACCACCAAATATAATTAACTCCTTAATACAAATGGTTGGCGGGATCGCCATGCCCTGTCATTAAGGCCACGTGCCGACTGTGTGATACGGCTGGCACTCGCAGTCCACATTTGTACTTATGGGTTAATTACGTCTATTGGTGGGGCAGTGGCCAACAGTCCTTCCCCTCCTCCTCAGTGCTATTCTCATTGGTGGCCAGTGGCAGCCACATCACAGTGGCGAGGGAGAGACTCCTTCCTTCTCCACTGTGCTGGCTGATGAGAACATGGTGCACACTAAGAGGGGCACGTGCCATGTTCTCTATCAGATACTAGGCTGTGTGGTAACGCAGCCTAGTATTGTAAAATCGCAAATCCAAGTATCGGATCAATCCAGGTACAAAAGTATCGATTGGGTATCAAAAGTTCGAAAACCTGATGCAACCCTACGTGGAACACAACCCAATGTTGATTGGATCACCAAATTGTGTCAATAAAAGGTTCCAAGTCTCACATTTTATGCCCCTTCAGCAGAGGGTGGAGATGTTTTTTATCTCCATCCAAAAATCCACATGCCTGTGTCTCGGTATTACATAATATACTACCTGGGTTGGTTTCTGACTCAACATAACCCTGATTCCTGATGCCCCTGCCCATAAGCGCGAGTGGGCCCCTGCCCCTGCTCCCCTTTCCATTTCGGTGGGGGAACCCTGACTTTGCCAGCTTTGCAAGCAGCCAG
Organism: Rhinella marina; assembly: GCA_900303285.1. Taxonomy (NCBI): domain Eukaryota; kingdom Metazoa; phylum Chordata; class Amphibia; order Anura; family Bufonidae; genus Rhinella; species Rhinella marina. The sequence continues at coordinate 15,532 of ONZH01019448.1, read as the reverse complement.
GACACTTCAAGGCCATGTGTCCCCAGCGCCAGAAGGACCCATCCCAGAAACCATCCACTGTGTTATGTGTGGGTGGGGGAGGTCCCTCGACAACTTTCAGCCTTAGCTATAGGCCAGGCTGTGGCCATGGGAGTGAGGGACACCGGCGCTGAGATGACTCTAGTACAGCCTGAACTGGTGGCCCAGAACATTTGATCAGCGGGAAATCCCTCGGATTTGGGGGTATCCTTAAATATCCCATCAATGTTTTGCTGGGTACAGACTTGGGGCTGCTTGCGTCTAAGTATGTGGCTGCTGAAACCCCAAGGTCTGATTCCCCAGACTGTTGTGGTTGACAATGTAAATAACATGCCTGTTGATGGTGATGTGGGGGATGTAATGTGTGCCTCTTCCCTCTGTGGGAAGGAGGTCAAATAAAGCCAGCTGTGCTGAGGCCCCAAGGTGTGGCCAGCAAGCATGCTGGAACCTGTTGTCCTCTGATGTGGTAACTGAGGGACCAACCAGGGGGCAGACAGCTGCAGAGGGTAAGGATACAAATGAGGTCAGAGCTGTCCCTGGAGAAGCAGGACTTCCAGGGCCTCCGTGCAGGGTTCCTCCACAACCGGGTTATCAGAGGGCCGGGTTAGTTTGTCTAGACTGGTGACTTTAATTGACAATATACAATATTGTCAATTGCATTTACCATTGTAATGCATTATTGCTGTGATTTTTTTGTTTTTGTTAAAAAAAATGCACATGATCTAACCTGTCAGATGAACATTGTAAAAAATAAAAACTGTGCCAGAACAGCCATTTTTGGTAACCTTGCCTAACAAAAAAATGTAATATAGAGCGATTAAAAATCATATGTACCCCAAAATAGTATCAATAAAACTGTCACCTTTTCACATAGTTTCTAAAATTGGGTCACTTTTTGGTGGTTTCTACTGTAGGGTGCATCAGGGGGCTTCAAATGGGACATGGTATCTAAAAACCTGTCCAGCAAAATTTGCCCTCCAAAAACCATATGGTGCTCCTGTTCTTCTACACCCTGCTGTATGCCCTTGCATCAGTTTACGACCACATATGGGGTGTTTCTGTAAACCGCAGAATCAGGGGAATAAATATTGAGTTTTGTTTAACTGTTAACCCTTAACGTGTTACTGGAAAAAAAAAATTAAAATGGAAAATTTACCAAAAAAAAATGAAATTTAGAAATGTTATCTCCATTTTTAAAGGGGTTGTCTTCATTAAGTGGCATTTATCATGTAGAGAAAGTAAACACAAGCAACATAATACATTGTTAATATCCATATTTCTTCCTTTGATGGCTGGATTCATTTTTCGATCACATTATACACTGCTCGTTTCCATGGTTAAAGACCACCATGCAATCCATCAGTGGTGGTCGTACTTGCACGCTATAGAAAAAAGCAATAGCCTATGTGTGCTCCCATTGTCCCGGCCACCAAAGAGGCTGATGCTTTTTCCTATAGTGCGCAAGCACGACCACCACTGATGGATTGCAGGGTGGTCTGTAACCGTGGAAACAAGCAGTGTATAATGAGATGGACAAATGAATACAGCCGGCAAAGGAAACAATATGCATAATAACAACACAATAGTAAGTTGCTTGTATTAACTTTCTCTACATGATAAATGCAACTTACTGAAGTGATACAACCCCTTTAATAAAGTTTATAAAATCAGTTTTGAATACCTTGAGGGGTGTAGTTTCTAAATTGGGGTAATTTGTGGGTGGTTTCCACTATGTAAGCCCACAGTGACTTCAGAACTGAACTAGTCCTTAAAAAAATGGTTTTGGAAATTTTCTTAACACATTTTAATTATTGCTTCTAAAATTCTGAGCCTTCTAATATCCTAAAAAATAAAATTACATCTAAAAAATGATGCCAACATAAAGTAGTGATATGAGAAATGTAAAGTAATAACTGTTTTGTGAGGTATCACTATCTGCCTTAAAAGCAGAAAAATTCAAGTTTTGAAAATTAAATTTTTTTCCAAATTTTCTGTAAACTTTTTTTTTTTTTTTTAAATAAAAGTGATTTATATTGACTCAAATTTACCACTGTTATGAAGTACAATGTGTCACGAGAAAACAATCTCAAAATGGCTTGGATAAGTAAAAGTTATTACCACATAAAGTGACATGTCAGATTTCCAAAATGTAGCCTGGTCCTTAAGGTGAAAAATGGCTATGTCCTGAAGGGGCTAAAGGTCAATAAACTTAATTTTATTGCCTTAGCTGCATCTGAAAATAGACAGGGCATTTCTGAATCTAAAAAGAATTGCTTGGGCATTTTCCCACTGAACTTTCCATTTCAAAATAATTAAAATCACAGATAGCGATCACTTTTTGAAGGACTGGTTTATAAAATACCCAATTTAGATGTCAGAATCTGTGTGTAAGAGAACTACAAATCTGTCACTGTTCCTAAGTTCGCTTGATCATCAGAAGTCAGGACATAGTTACGTACGGTTTACAGAATCTCTGACGTCTGTTCATATGGTGGTTTTGTCATCAGAATTTTGACACCATTTCCCCACGAAAAAGATACGTAATCAACCTCACATTGCTATAAATGGGAAGCCACAACAGCACAGTGGAAGGATGTAAGTTTTCCAAGTTATTCTGCACTACTTACAACTATGGCTTTAGGTGGCAGTATAATGCTAAATATTACTGAATTATGTAGTTCTAGACATGAGATATAAATAATATACAACAGCTTAGCAGATTTCTACTGCATTAAAACATTTTGCTCACCTGTAACTGAGAGAATCGAGGTGGTTTCTGTGGAGGATCCTCACATGGTCTCTCTGCCAGTGATGCCAATATTCTTTTTCGATGGCCCAATAAATTTACTTTCAATACCTATTAAAGAGATAATCTATTTAAGGGGTGAAAGCTTAAAACAGAAGCAATATGGGATCATAGATAAGCAAAAAAGGAGTTTTCCCATTATCAAAGGGGTTGGCCACTCTGTTAGCACTTATTAAAACTGTAAAGAAAGGTGCGAGATATTACACTTATATTACACAATATATCTTCTTAAGCAGATCTGCCTGGTTTCCTTGCTATTGTAACCCACAGAATCCACTGTATACTGTATATAGAGATGTGTGACCCACTGTACATATTGATGTCTGACGCCCATCACTGTATACAGTGATGTGTGACCCCCTGTACACTGTATATAGTGATGTGTGACCCCCACCATTGCATATAGAGATCAGTGACCCCCTCTACACTGTATACAGTGATGTATGACCCCTTTTATACTGTATATTCAGATGTGTGATCCCCTGTATATAGTGATATGTGAACCCCTGTACATTGTATATTGAGATGTATGACTACATTCATTTACCCTTTTTCCCTAGGTGAAGTGTACTCATATATTGATAGATGATTTATAGGCTGTCAGCTGGGAGCAAGTGTTGTGATGATAGACAGGATGCTCCTCGCTATGTGAGCAGATCGATTTGTACAAATGTATTCATCAGAGGTCTGTTCCCCCCCCCCCCATACAAATCCCCCTCCTCTACCAGTTGTCTGTGCACCTCAACAGAAATCTCTGAAAGCTCAGAGCTCCAATAAATTTTTGGCTTCATTTGAGTCAGAAAATTGGCGAAAATATAACATAAACATAACATAACATAAATTTGTTGCGGCGATTGGTCACGTCCCCTCCCTGCCTTTGTCACACCTTTTTTAACACATAGTTTGCAACCTTTTTAACACCAGTTTTCAGAAACAAAGGAAATTATAAATCTTTTATTCATTCTGTTCATCGCTTGCATCCAGTAGCACAACTAGAAATGACTGGGCCCCAAAGCAAGTTTATGAACAGGGTCTCCCCACCCCCTGCTACATATGTAATGATACAACCCCTGGCAAAAACTATGGAATCACCAGTCTCTGAGGATGTTCCTTCAGGGTTTAATTTTGTTGAAAAAAAAACAGATCACAGACATGACAAAAAACTAAAGGTATTTCAAATGGCAACTTTCTGGCTTTAAGAAATACTAAAAGAAATCAAGAAAAATAATTGTGGTAGCCAGTAACAGTTACATTTTTAGAACAAGCACATGGAATAAATTATGGAATCACTCAATTCTGAGGAAAAAATTATGGAATCATGAAAAACAAACAAAATAACACTCCAACACATCACTAGTACTTTGTTGCACCACCTCTGGCTTTTATAACTGCTTGCAGTCTCTGAGGCATTGACTTAATAAGTGACTTTATACTTTATACCATTTATATAATTAAAGAACATTTTAGGGTTAGTTTTACTCTCTTTGGCGATTAATCTCTCAGTCTCTAGTTTGGCTGTTTTTATTTGTCTTTTACATATTCTATTTTTTTCATTATAGTTTTTCAATGCTTCCTCGAATGCTTTCTGTTTGTCATTTATTGCTTTCTTTACAGTTCTGTTTATCCACATTGTTTTTTTCTTGTTCCTTAACCTTTTATTCCCATAAGGTATGTACCTCTCACAATTAGATATTAGGATGCTTTTAAAAATCTCCCATTTTGTGGCTGTATTTTTATTTTTGAGGACTTTGTCCCAGTTAGTTAGGCCTATGGCCTCTCTTAGTTGACTAAATTTTGCTTTTTTGAAGTTTGGTATTTTTGTTCCTCCCTGAAGAAACGCTCTTTTGAATGACAGTTGGAAGGTTATTATATTATGGTCACTATTTCCCAGGTGTCCCCCGACCTGCACATCTGTTGTTCTGTCAGGTTTATTGGTTAATACTAAGTCCAGTATGACCGTCCCTCTAGTCGCGTCCTGAACCAGTTGGGAAAGGCAATTGTCTTTGGTTATTGCCAAGAACCTGTTTCCTTTATGAGATGTACAGGTTTCAGTTTCCCAGTCTATATCTGGGTAGTTGAAATCCCCCATAATAACGACCTAATTATGTTTTGCCGCCTCGTCTATTTCATTTAGAAGTAGATTTTCTGTGGACTCTGGTATATTAGGTTGTTTATAATAAAGTCCTATTACTATTTTATTATTGTTTTTGGCTCCATTTATTTCTACCCACAGTGACTCCACATCTTCATGTCCCTTACTTAGATCTTCCCGCAGTGTGGGCTTTAGACAGGACTTTACATAAAGGCAGACCCCTCCCCCTCTCCGGTTTTGGCGATCCTTTCTAAACAGACTGTAACCCTGTACGTTGTCTGCCCAGCCATAGGTATCATCCAGCCATGTCTCAGTTACTCCCACTATGTCATAGTCCTCCTCACACATCACTAATTCCAGTTCACCAGTTTTATTAGTCAGGCTTCTGGCATTAGTGTACATACAGTTAAAAGGTTTATATATATTTTTTTCCCCTACACCTTTCCTTCTGCACTGTTCTAGTTCCTCCTTCCATTCCTACCCCAGGTCTCTATCTACACTATCTTCCCCATCTATAATGTAGTTATCCTCCCCCCCAGTCCCTAGTTTAAACACTCCTCCAGCCTTCTAGCCATCTTCTCCCCCAAAACAGCTGCCCCTTCCCCATTGAGGTGCAGCCCATCCCTACGGTAGAGCCTGCTGCTTTAAGTTTTCTGTCTTGACACTTTGATGTCTCCTTGGTCTACCAGTATGCTTGCCTTTAACCACCTTCCCATGTTGTTTGTACTTGGTGCAGGTTTTAAACACAGCTGACTGTGAACAACCAACATCTTGTGCAACACTGCGTTATGATTTACCCTCTTTAAGGAGTTTGATAATCCTCTCCTTTTTTTCAATTGAAATCTCTGGTGTTGGAGCCATAATTCATGTCAGTCCACTTGTTGCAACAGCTCTCCAAGGTGTGATCACTCCTTTTTACCTGGATACGAACGAGCAGATTTAATCTGATGCAGGTGTTATTGTTTGTAATGAAAATTTGCAGGGTGATTCCATAATTTTTTCCTCAGAATTGAGTGATTCCATAATTTGTTCCATGTGCTCGTTCTAAAAATCTAACTGTTACTGGCTACCACAATTATTTTTCTTGATTTCTTTTAGTATTTCTTAAAGCCAGAAACCAGGAACATCCTCAGAGACTGGTGATTCCATAATTTTTGCCAGGGGTTGTACATACCTGTGTGGGACGGGTAGTCACCTCTCTCCTCTCTTTACTGCTGGGACTTGGGCATACTTTCTATTGCTATGTCTGTACAGCAGTTATTTACTGATGTGTGAGGGGTCTTGTTTCTATGGGAACACAGGTGGGCGGACATGATGGGATTTTTACTTTTACTTTGCAGCTGTTCCGCCCACACTGTCTGAGGGAGCTCCTCCAGGTAAGTGTGTCAAGTTGAACAGGTTAGAAAAATGACGTATAGCCAGTACCTTTACCATGATATAAATATGTCATAGTTTTGGTTATTGTATGGGGCACTTTAGATTTTTGATACTTAGGGCTCATTCATACGATCGTGTGAATGGGGCCGCATCTATTCCGCAATTTTGAGGAATAGATGCGGCCCCATTCATTTCAATTGTCGGCATTTGATCTCGCCAAGCCGCAATATTGGACAAGGATAGGCATTTTGTATGGGGTGCTGGCCATGTGTGTTTCACAAATTGCCGAACACACACTGGTCGGAATCTGTGGTTTTGCCTGAACGGCCCCTTAGGGATGCCAACCCCTTTAATGTAAAAAATGAAAATCATGTAGCACATAATCTCTTTCTAACAAAGGTAGAACCAGCCAAGTACTTCACATGGATCCAGAGATCTCCTCTTGTTGCTCCATTTGCTCCTCTAAATTTATATTAAACTGGCAGCAGGGGGTGTGTCCTTTTTTCTGGAGCTGTCTGCCTATCACAGTTCAGGAGGCAGCTAAAGGATGGAACTGAGTATGTGCATCCACCTCACTGATGTGGACAGAGAAATACAGAAAAAACTGTAGGTGGTGCTATATAGAAAAATGTAACTGAATAATAATGGCCATTATACATTTTTAAATACATGCAATTACAAAGTAATTCAAATCCAGGAGCTGGTTTTAAATCTGCAGAATATTTTAAAAGGGTTCTCCGGGAATAATGATTTTTTTGCAGGGCAGATCATAAGTATAAATCTTCTGTTTACAGAGGCAGGCTGGGGGAGCGTGCCTCTGTAAACAGAAGATTTATACTTATGATCTGCGCCGCTCTCATCCTCCATACTGCCTCCCACATGTCCATGATCCAGAATCTGCATGTTATTTACATCTGCTGCAGCATGGGTATGGTCACATGTTCTACTGCATCCAATGACTGACCACTAGCAGCGTGTCACAACTGAAGCATTAGCTGCAGGGGAGTACGTAAACATCATGGGGAAACCTGAACATGGATATGCTGGAGGCAGCGAAGATGACCGGAGTGCCGAGGAGCAGGTAAGTATAAATCTTCTGTTTACAGAGTCATGCTGGGGGGCACCTGAAGGAAAATCATGATTCCTGGAGAACCCCTTTAAGGGTCTATTACAGGAATCAGCAACCGCTCGCACTCCAGCTTCTATGAAACTCCCAGCATGCAAAAATGCTCAGCAGTTCTTATAACTCCTATAAAAATGAATGGAGCATTCTGGGAGTTGTAGTTTCAGAACACCATTGAGTGCCGGTGGTTGCTGATCCCTGGTCTATGAGATGCAGCGATTTTGTGAAATCGTTTAAAGTTAAGTAATTATCATAATTACATAGTTGTTAGGGTTGGAAAAAGACAAAAGTCCATCAAGTCCAACCCGTAATCCTGCTATATTGATACATGGAACAAATCCCTGGATTAATGTCCGTCTTCCTTTTAAAAAGGGGTTGGGCGAAAGGAAAAGGGTGTGTAAAACATTATTTATATACATTGTCATAAGCCTCAATGTTATTTTGAATTAAAGTCATCTAAACCTTTTTTGATGCCATCTACTGTGACCAGCTCTTGTGGCAGGCGATTCCAGAGATTCACAGCCCTGACTGTAAAGAATGCTTGTCACCTCTTATGACAATCTTTTTTTCTCCAGACGTAGGGAGTGGCCCCTTGTTTTTTGAGGGTGTTTAACATAGAATACCTTCCCTTGATATTTTTTGTTTGGTCTGTTTATATATTTGTACAGGTTAATCATGTCCCGCCCTTAGACGTCTTTTTTAGAGACTAAACAAATTCAGTTCTTTTACTCTTTGCTCATAGCTGAGATCTTTCAGGTCCTTAATGAGTTTAGCCTTTCTCCTCTGTACTTTTTCTAACTCCAGAGCATCTTTTTTTATCGAAAGGTGCCCAAAACTGAACATAGTATTCCAGTTGAGGCCGTACGAATGCTTTGTATAGTGGCAATATTATATCCCTGTTCGCCTTGCCACAGTCTCTTGGTACAATGTCTGCCATTAAAAAATCTGTAAATATTCTTAACAGAGGCAAAGCAATAACTGAACTGACCTCCTTTCAAACTCTAGGGTGTAATCCATCTGGACCCGGGGTCTTGCTCACTTTCAATTTTTTTAGCGTATAAAGGACGTTATCTACAGTCAACCAGTTAAGTATGTTATTTGAGGAATTCACAAAAGTGGCACTACCCTCATGATACAGATGCGTCCACACTTAACTTATCTCCAAACTCAGAGTGGTGACAGTTTTGTCCTGATAGCAAAACAACATATCGTGAGATTGTAACTAAACTCTAAAAAACTGCAATACACGTCACAACCACTGGGCGGTGAGTGCTCCATATTTAGCTGATTGCTCAGCTGCTTTTTCTTTTGTTTAGAGCTGCTGGCCTCAGATGTGAGATATTTATCGGCAGACCAAGTGGTCTAAATGTGGTGACATCTATTGAGAATATTTAATGTGCTAAAGTCAAACACATGAGAAAAAAGGAAAACTAAACTAAGTATCTAAACATTGTGTGTTACCGTCAGCTGGACTGTGTATCTAATCCTATCTTAAGTAATACTGTCTACAGAGTCATGTATCTAAGCCTATTACATGTGATACTGTCTGCGTAGCAGTGTATCTAATCCTGTCATGTGTGATACTGTCTACAGTGTCGTGCATCTAAGCCTACTGTGTGTGATACTGCGTGAAGAGTTGTGTATCTCATCATATCATGTGTAATACTGAAGAGTTGTGTATCTAAACCTGTCATGTGTGATACTGTCTGCTTACCAGTGTATCTAATCCTATCATATGTGATACTGTCTTCAGGATCGTGTATCTAATCCTATCCTGTGTGATACTGTCTGCCGAGCTGTGTATCTAATCCTATCATATATAATACTGTCTGCAGAGTTGTATATCTAAGCCTATCATGTGATACTGTCTGCTTAGCTGTGTATCTAATCCTACCTTGTGTGACACTGTCTGCTGAGCTGTGTATCTAATCCTACTTTGTGTGATACTGTCTGCTTAGATGTGTATCTAATCCCACCTTGTTTGATACTGTCTGCTGAGCTGTGTATCTAATCTTATCATGTGTGACACAGTTTGCAGAGTTGTGTATCTAATCCTATAATGTGTGATACTGTTTGCAGAGTTGTGTATCCAATCCTATCATGTCTGATACTGTTTGCAGAGTTGTGTATCCAATCCTTTCATGTGTGATACTATCTGCAGAGTTGCGTATCTAAGCCTATTGTCTGCTGAACTGTGTATCTAATCCTATTCTGGGTGACAGTGTCTGCTAAACTGTGTATCTAATCCTATCATGTGTGATACTGTTTGCAGAGTTGTGTATCTAATCCGATTATGTGTGATACTGTCTGCTGAACTGTGTATCTAATCCTACCTTGTGTGATACTGTCTGCTGAGCTGTGTATCTAATCCTATCCTGTGTGATACTGTGTTCTGAGCTGTGTATCTAATCCTATTATGTGTGATACTGTCTATGAAACGATTAGATGTATGTGTATAGAGTGTGATACTCTCTGCTGAGCTGTGTATCTAATCCTACCTTGTGTGAGTTTTCTGCTGACCTGTGTATCTAACTCTATTAGGTGTGATACTGTCTTTGAAGCTATTGTTGTATCTTTATAGAGTGTGATACAGATAGAGATAAGGAGCTCTCCTTTGTGTAAATACTGTACACTCAGCCACTGCTCAGATAAGAGAGGTGGGGGAGGTGCTCATGTATTTCAGACCCTGTATTTCCCTGTCTTGTGGATGAGGCCTGATTACCAATTAAGTAAGGCTACTTTCACATTAGCGGCAGCACGGATCCGGCAGGTGAAGGGTGCTGCCGGATCCGTGCTGCCGCAGGGACATGTGTGGGGCCAGAACTGTGCTCCCTCCCCACACATCACACAGTACATATACACGTACAAATACACATACATACTTACATGCTCCCGGCAGGTCTCCACAGCGCAGGAGGAGCAGGACGGCGCACACATAGGACAATTCCCCACAGTGCCCTCTGATGGGCGCCGGGTGGAATCGTCCTATGTGTGCGCCGTCCTGCTCCTCCTGCGCTGTGGAGACCTACCGGGAGCATGTAAGTATGTATGTGTATATGTATGTGTATATGTCTGTGTATGTATGTCTGTATGTGTGCAGGTGACGGATCTGTTCACCATTGTGTCACACTGAACGGATCCGTCCCCATTGACTTGCATTGGGGGTCATTCCGGATCCGTCTTGGTGCGGATGCCTGGACCGGAGAGCAAACCGCAGCATGCTTTCAGGAGCATTCTGTTGTCTTCAGTTCAGTTTTGTCCCCATTGACAATGAATGGGGACAAAACTGAAGCGTTTTATACCGGTATTGAGCCCCTATGATGGAGCTCAATACCGGAATTATAAAACGCTCGTGTGAAAGTAGCCTAAGTTATAGAAGCCCATTCATGTTGCTAATGTAAAATATAGCACAAAACATGTTTATTGTTTTCAGTCCCTGAGGCGGAGTTTATTTTTAGGAAAAAAAAAACCTTTCCACAGAGCACTGGTGCCACTGGTTTTGTCCCCATTACATTTTTTAAATTATTTTGGCAGACCCAGGTCTGTGGACCTTTAGCAAAAATACTAGAGTACTCCTCAGGGTTTAATTTGAACAAACTTTAATTATGGGTTTAATGCAGAAAATAACAATTGCACCATTTTTATTTACAACATCTCCCAATCCTAATGAATTACCATTGTGCAGCTGTAGTCCAGAACCACAGCATGGATCTAGGGCTGCCCTTTACTCTTCCATGAAAAGCTTTAGTGATACAGAATGTTACATGGCTTTCTTTTCTATCACTAATAGAAGGACTTTATACAGATGATCAATGTAATTGTTGTACAGTTAGGACGTCATCCCAGAACCTAAGTATCCCATCAATCAACTCCTGCTTAGTCCTTGGCCTTATTTCAGACCTTATAAATCTATAGTGCAAGTATATAATCCTCTTACGATCTCCCTCCTCATATTGCATACATTGCCAATAAATATATATTGCCCACCCTGTATTGCCAATGGAGAAGTCTCCCTGCAAAAAAGAAGAAGAGAACAAAAAAAGAAGAGAACAGGTTCTATATTTTTGGTGGGGCCATGGAGCAGACATTCAGATGTAGGCAGCACATGGTGTTGTCCACATCTTTTTTCCCCCATTAAAATGAATGGGTCCTCAAAAAATGTGGATCGGATGCAGACCAAAAATATGGTCATGTGAATGCACTAAGGCTAAATACACAGTTTTCTGGATGAGGATTTGAAGCAGACCTGTCTACAGAAACAGATTGGAAAGGAATTAGGCTTCTTTCACACTGGCGTTATTGCTGGATCTGGCAGGGTTCAGTAATAATGCTTCCATTACTGATAATACAACCGTCTGCATCGTTATGAACAGATCCAGTTGTATTATCTGTAACATCGCTGGGACTGATCCGTCATTAACTCCATTGAAAGTCAATGGAGGACGGATCCGGTTTCTATTGTGTCAGACAGAACTGATCCGTCCCCATTGACCTGCATTGTGGTTCATGACGTTTTGCTCCTGATCCCCAGAATGGAAAGCAAAATACAACATGATGCGGTTTGCTCTCCGGCCTGCGGACGCAACTAAACTGAATGGAATGTATTTTGGAGCCTCCGTTCTCTTCAGTTCAGTTTTGTCCCCATTGACAATGAATGGGAACAAAACTGAAGTGTTTTATTCCGGTATTGAGCCCCTATGACAGAACTCAATACGGGAAAACAATAACGCTAGTGTGAAAGTAGCCTTAGAACTATAAAGGAAGGATTTATACTTCTGGCTTTGGCTCCTGGTATATTAGCATTCAGCATTATACTGCAGCTTCTCACAACTGTCCTATCATCTAAGTGTCCAGGCCTCATATTTACTGCTTATGTCAATGGTCCAGTCTCCATTCCGTGTCTTTATTACCTGCCTATTCACCATTGTATCCTGCTGTTGTTTGATTAGTCCCTGATTAGGGAAATACAGTCCCTCCTCTATTGTTCACACCTAGACGTGTAAATGTAAGGCTTTACTTCTGCTGAGACACTGGTCTTCATCCAAAATGCAAACTTTCTAAGTGCACAAAATCATATTATACCAGAATTGTAACTAAATATTCAATGCAAACAATGTTTCTGCTTTCCACAACTATCACCCCTATTTTCAGCACTGCCTAAAGCCCCATTCACACGACCGTATGAATGGGGCCACATCTATCCGCAAAAATGCGGGAATAGATGCGGCCCCATTCACCTCTGTGGCATCAGTTCTGCGTTGCGTGAAAAACACAGCATGTTCTATATTCTGCATTCTTCACTCAGCCCTGCTAAGAGATGTTGTTTGTAAACCATCAGTTTTTAATCACGCGTGTGCAAAACGCATCAAAACGCATTGCACCCGCGCGGAAAAAACTGAACAACTGAACGCAATCGCAGACAAAACTGACTGAACTTGCTTGCAAAATGGTGCGAGTTTTCCTGAACGCACCCTGAACGCATCCGGACCTAATCCGTGACGCTCGTGTGAAAAAGGCCTTAACAAAATTCCCACCTCCCTCAGTTCCACTCCTAAGCCTTAGGATTAGATACACAGCTCATTAGACAGTATCACACAGGATAGGATTAGATACACAGCTCATTAGACAGTATCACACAGGATAGGATTAGATACACAGCTCATTAGACAGTATTACACAGGATAGGATTAGATACACAGCTCAGCAGACAGTATCACACAGGATAGGATTAGATACACAGCTCAGCAGACAGTATCACACAGGATAGGATTAGATACACAGCTCATTAGACAGTATCACACAGGATAGGATTAGATACACAGCTCAGCAGACAGTATCACACAGGATAGGATTAGATACACAGCTCATTAGACAGTATCACACAGGATAGGATTAGATACACAGCTCATTAGACAGTATTACACAGGATAGGATTAGATACACAGCTCATTAGACAGTATCACACAGGATAGGATTAGATACACAGCTCATTAGACAGTATCACACAGGATAGGATTAGATACACAGCTCATTAGACAGTATCACACAGGATAGGATTAGGTACACAGCTCATTAGACAGTATTACACAGGATAGGATTAGATACACAGCTCATTAGACAGTATCACACAGGATAGGAATAGACACAGCTCAGCAGACAGTATCACAACAGGATAAGGATTAGATACACAGCTCAGCAGACAGTATCACACAGGATAGGATCAGATACACAGCTCATTAAACAGTATCACACAGGATAGGATTAGATACACAGCTCATTAGACAGTATCACACAGGATAGGATTAGGTACACAGCTCATTAGACAGTATTACACAGGATAGGATTAGATACACAGCTCATTAGACAGTATCACACAGGATAGGATTAGATACACAGCTCATTAGACAGTATCACACAGGATAGGAATAGATACACAGCTCAGCAGACAGTATCACACAGGATAGGATTAGATACACAGCTCATTAGACAGTATCACACAGGATAGGATTAGATACACAGCATCACACAGGATAGGATTAGATACACAGCTCATTAGACAGTATCACACAGGATAGGATTAGATACACAGCTCATTAGACAGTATCACACAGGATAGGATTAGATTACACAGCTCATTAGACAGTATCACACAGGAAGGATTAGATAACACAGCTCATTAGACCAGTAATCACACAGGATAGGATTAGATACACAGCATCACACAGGATAGGATTAGATACACAGCTCCATTAGACAGTATCACACAGGATAGGATTAGATACACAGCTCATTAGACAGTATCACACAGGATAGGAATAGATACACAGCTCATTAGACAGTATTACACAGGATAGGATTAGATACACAGCTCATTAGACAGTATCACACAGGATAGGATTAGATACACAGCTCAGCAGACAGTATCACACAGGATAGGATTAGATACACAGCTCATTAGACAGTATCACACAGGATAGGATTAGATACACAGCTCATTAGACAGTATCACACAGGATAGGATTAGATACACAGCTCATTAGACAGTATCACACAGGATAGGAATAGATACACAGCTCAGCAGACAGTAGAAAGGCAATGCCACTGGCATGTAACATTCTGTATCACTAAAGCTTTTCATGGAAGAGTAAAGGGCAGCCCTAGATCCATGCTGTGGTTCTGGACTACAGCTGCCCGATAGTAATTCATTAGGATTGGGATATGTTGTAAATAAAAATGGTGCAATTGTTATTTTCTGCATTAAACCCATAATTAAAGTTTGTTAAATTAAACCATGAATCAGGAGTACTCTAGTATTTTTTCTAAAGGTCCACAGACCTGGGTCTGCCAAAATAATTTAAAAAATGTAATGCCCCTTTCACATGAGCGGGAGACTCGCATGTCTCCCGCAACGCATCTACAGGGCTGGACTCCGGCACTGACTGGGATCACATATAATGCTATGCAATCTCTGTCAGTGCCGAGTCCAGCCCTGTAGATGCGTTGCGGGAGACATGCGAGTCTCCCGCTCATGTGAAAGGGGCATAAGGGGGACAAAACCAGTGGCACCAGTGCTCTGTGGAAAGTTTTTTTTTTTTTTCTAAAAATAAGCTCCGCCTCAGGGACTGAAAACAATAAACATGTTTGTGCTATATTTTCCATTAGCAACATGAATGGGCTTCTATAACTTAGGCTACTTTCACACGAGCGTTTTATAATTCCGGTATTGAGTTCCGTCATAGGGGCTCATTACCGGAATAAAACGCTTCAGTTTTGTCCCCATTCATTGTCAATGGGGACAAAAATGAACTGAAGACAACGGAGGCTCCTGAAAGCATTCTGTTCCGTCTTCAGACCGGAGAGCAAAACGGTTTGCTCTCCGGTCCAGGCATCCGCACCAAGACGGATCCGGAATGACCCCAATGAAAGTCAATGGGGATGGATCGGTTTGGTGTGACACAATGGTAACCGGATCCGTCACCTGCACACATACAGACATACATAAACACATACAGATATACACATACTTACATGCTCCCGGCAGGTCTCCACAGTGCAGAAGGAGCAGGACAGTGCGCACATAGGACGATTCCACCCGGCGCCTAGCAGAGGGCACTGT
>ONZH01019447.1:0-24754 GCA_900303285.1 Rhinella marina | reverse complement strand
TCCTATGGACAGACTCTCCCACCTCAGCTGTAGATCTCTGCAGTTCATCCAGAGTGATCATGGGCCTCTTGACTGCATCTATGATCAGTCTTCTCCTTGTTTGAGATGAAAGTTTTAGAGGGATGGCCGGGTCTTGGTAGATTTGCAGTGGTCTGATACTCCTTCCATTTCAATATGATCGCTTGCACAGTGCTCCTTGGGATGTTTTAAAGCTTGGGAAATCTTTTGGTATCCAAATCTGGCTTTAAACTTCTCCACAACAGTATCATGGACCCGCTTGGTGTGTTCCTTAGTCTTCATGATGCTCTCTGTGCAACAGAACCCTGAGCCTATCACAGAGCAGGTGCATTTATACGGAGACTTGATTACACATAGGTGGATTCTATTTATCTTCATCAGTCATTTAGGACAACATTGGATCATTCAGAGATCCTCAATGAACTTCTGGAGTGAGTTTTCTGAACTGAAAAGTAAATGGGCCGAATAATTTTGCACGACCCACTTTTCAGTTTTATTATTACAAAAAATGTTTAAATGATCTAATAAATTTCGTTCCACTTCACAATTGTGACCCACTTGTTGTTGATCCTTCACCAAAAATTTAAAATGTTATATCTTTTTGTTTGAAGCCTGAAATGTGGCAAAAGGTTGAAAAGTTCCAGGGGGCCGAATACTTTCACAAGGCACTGTATACGGTCTAAGTATTCAGTGTACTAGGGCAGGATGATTATGTGCGCCTGATAACCACCCCCTTTCGTTCCATACACTTCTAATTCTCTCCCTATGTAGATTCCATATTATAGGTTTACTGTACTGCCCCTGCACTTAAAAACACACACACAACCACACTATGTTTCACTGGTATTTCACTGGTGAGCCGGCGTCTTCAGGGGATTAGGCAGGTTTTGGCTACGTCCAGCACACCTTTGATCTGTTTGTCAGAGGTTGTGGCATCTCCAACATGTAGTTTGACCCACCAGGGCTGCTCAGGTAGGTCTTTGGCTGCCTCTGCTGTTTGAAGCGATTGTTGTGCAGCAGCAATAGGGGGATCCAGAAAATCCTGCTGACTGACGTGATATAGACAGGGCATTGGGTAATACTTCTTTAATTCCACAGCTTAATCACTTAGATTCACCAAGCGTATGGGTGCCTTTCCTTGTGACACGATGACCAAGCTCCATAGCGGCCAGGACAAGGGGATGATCTGGTAGAAGCAGGGGTTCCACGAGGGCCTGATAATCCTGACCTTGGATACTGATGCAGGCCTTGCACCTTGCATCAGGGTCTCTGCTCTAGGCTGGTGTTTGATAGGCTGCCCATCCTTGATGCGGACATGACAGATTTCACCTTTTGGTAGCTAAATTTTGTTTGGTGGCTAGCACCTGGATGGCCGTTGTATGTTGAAGAACCCGGGGTACGGTATGTGGAACCAGGATTCCAGGGGTTGTGTCAACAGGGCTCCACTCTGGCATTCTTTGAATGTGTAATTCAGGGCTCCAGATGGTGAGCAAAATGGTCGCCAATGCGACTTAGATTTTACAAATGGCGATTTGTCCATTGCGCCTGGGCCCCATTGGCATTTACTGATACTAGGCTGCGCTACTGCACAGCCTAGTATTGGAGAACACGGAGCGCGCTGCAGTCCAGCGCACTCCATGTTTCCTCTGCAGCACAGGGGAGAACTGCACCACCAATGATTTAATACCCGGGAGGGGGGACGCACTGCGCCACCAATGACGATCATTTAATACCAGTACAGGAGCAGGTACCGGTGCAGGATCACATAGCCGGCACCTGACCTGTAAGAAAGGGAGCTGCGATTCAGCCGGTAGTTGTGGCACCTGAGGGGTTAACTGCGGCGTATTGCAGCTCCCTTTCAGGACGCCTGAGGACGGTGATACAGATGAATATAGAGATGAGCGCTTCCACAATGGAAGCGCTTATCTTCTACTGCCCCCACACGCCATCTGCAATTAGATCCAGAGGAATTAATAAAAAAAAAGTGAATGGTTCTAGGGTTTTGGTCCAGACCCGTTGGTCTCCCCCTGTCGGTGTGCCTCTGGTGGGCCACCGTAGTGGAGATGGGGGCAGTCCTCTCTGTCAGAAATAGCTTTAGATGTGTTCTCCCAACTAGAAGCAGAAAGCAATAATGCAATTTAGGTGTACATTGCTATGGGCAACGGCAGCAGAATTGGTGCAAGGACCCTTTAATAGTCACTACAACGATCAATTTTGGGGAGTATGATGCTCTGGCAGGCAGATTATGGCCCCAAACAGTCTCTAGCAAGGTTACTTTCCCCAACAGTACTCTCTCAGACCTGGACATTGATTCTCCGGATCCAGTGAAGCTGGAACTGTATTTTCCCTTCTCCAAAATAGCTGCTGCTTTTACTTCCTGTAGGGGTACAGTTGTTTTCTGTTTGTGATGCCAAAAGCAACGTGCCGCCCCTCAGGGCCAATCGTGTTCCAGGTTTTTAGGAATACGAGTGGTGATGTGGCCTTATTAGTTTTGTGTGAGTCACGATGCTCCTACCTGGATACCATACACCCCCAGGGTTAGCTCCAAAGCAATAAGGGGAGTGTTGTAGGAGGTGGAGAATAAGCCAGAGTCCAGACCTTAAAAGTTCAACAGCTTTACTTGAATAAACTTGCATCCAGATAATATTTCACCTTTCTCATGGTTCCAGCAGATTTTGGGGTAAATTGGCAGGTAAACCTGAATACCTTGCTCTATCTTTCTCTACTGTGCTTTATTCTGAACACTCAGTCCCTCATAACACTCAGTCTGCAAGGAGTCAGGGTGCTTTGCAAGCTGCTTCCCCTGGAAGACTCACTGCGCCATGTCTGGTCCCTTTGGACTCTAGAACTCCACTTCCTAGCTCCACTATTGACTTTAGACTGACTATAGCTCCTGCAAGCATTCTTTGGTAGGAAGCAGGACTTGCCCACTTCTGACCGAAAAAGAAGGGAGAATGGGATGGTAAGTTCCATTCTGTCTTAAGATCTCTCTCTGCCAGATACAATGCCATCTGCTGGTGAACCAGGTACATTACATAAACATAACAGTTTAATCTTTTCTACCCTAGAGGTTTTTTCGGTTTTTATTTAATATTGCATATGGTGTAGTGGGAAGTGGGAAGAAAATTCCAAATCGGGTGAAATTGCAAAAAAAAACCCAATTCCGCCACAGTTTTACGGGTTTTTTATTTACGGCGTTCGATGTGCGTTAAAACTGACCAGTTACTTTCATTCTACTGGTCAGTACGAATCCGGCGATACCTAATATGCATAGTTTTCTTGCATTTTGATAGTGATAAAAAAATTATAAAGTTGGACATTTTTTTTTGTTTTTTTCAGTTCTTGGCCCCTGTAACTTTTTGGTATTTATGTGTACAGAGCTGTATGGGGGCTCATTTTTTTGCGGGGTGATCTGAACTTTCTATTGATACCATTCTGGGGTGTGTATGACTTTTTGATCACTTTTTATTTATTTATTTATTTATTTTAAAAAAAGGGGCAAAAAATGGTGAATCGGCCATTTTTACGCTTTTTTTCCATTTCGCTTTTTTCCGTATTGGAAATATTTTTTTAATATTTTTATAATATGGGCGTTTTCGCACACGGCGATACCCATGATGTGTATTTTTTAGTCTTTTTAATATTTTTTATTTTGTGAAAGGGGGGTGATTTGAACTTTTCCTTTTTTTATTTATTTATTTTAAAAACTTTATTTTATTTTTTTTTAACACTTTTTTATAGTTCCCATAGGGAACTATAAGAAGCAATAACTTTGATTGCTTATATCATAGACTCCAATGCACTTACATTGGAGTCTATGATGATTTTAGTGCTTTCCTATGGAGCCCTATTGCAGGCAAGGGCTCCATAGGAAAGCCTATGCAGCAGCCTCCTGTCATTTACACAGGCACGCTCCGGCTCCTCCAATCGCCACACGGGGGAGCCGGAGCAACACCGGAAGCGTGCGCTTCTGGGGGGTTAAATGTCCGCGATCGGCATTACTGCCGGTCGCGGACGTTAGCCGCGGGTGCCTGCTAGTGGGATATGCAGGTCACCCGCGGCCCTCACGCCCGCTCCGTGCAGGAGCGGGTGCCATCTTTAAAGGGTTATTCTCATTTTAGACAATGGGGGCATATCGCTAGGATATGCCCCCATTGTCTTATAGGTGCGGGTCCCACCGGTGGGACCCGCACCTATATCCAGAACGGAGCCCCCGAACTGAATGAGGGCGCACTGCCCATGCGCAGCCTTCCTCCATTCACTGGCTCGGCTACTTCTGTCGGCTCCATAGAAATGAATGGGAGCGGTGGCCGCGCTTGCGCGGTGCGCTCCCATTCATTTCTATGAGCGCAGTGGGGAGCTGTGCCTGGTGGTGGCCGGAGGCCGGGGTCCTCCAGGCGCAACGCTCCCCGCTCCGTTCTGGATATAGGTGCGGGTCCCTGAGGTGGGACCCACACCTATAAGACAATGGGGGCATATCCTAGCGATATGCCCCCATTGTCTAAGATGAGAATACACCTTTAATGTCCCGGCTGGTCGGGAAGGGGTTAAAGCAATACTATGAATGGACAGTGTAGGAGAACCTGGAATAAGTACACAGATTACGGTACATTATTGTTAGCCATTAGAGACAGCAACAGGGTGTAGAAATGGTAGCATCACTCCACTACGGGCCACTACAGTTGTAGTAACTTCCCAGCCAGTTTTCTCTTGGCAGAGTTTTATAACCATTAATAGAAAAATAAAAGACTAGTTAGTTTGAAGTCCTTTTGCATCTCCGGTAAAAAGTAGTACTTTCTGGTGAGAGGCTGTAAATCTTGCCCCTTTTTAAGAATCGGGAGTACGTTTGTGTGTCCTCAAGCCAGTGTAAAGTATAAGGTGAGGGACCCCACCAGTTGCCACAAGAAGGGCATAATCTATCCTTTGCCAATGTATATGTAAGATACTGTACACAGGCAAAAGCATTGGAGAATTTTGAACCTGTATTTTGGAGCCCATAGGGAACCATAGCACCACTGCCTCTTCAACCAGCTGATTGGCTGGAGTTGGACTCCCATTGATCTGATATTGATTTCCATTAATATCAAAGTCTCAGAAAACACCTTTTATTGGTCATTCTATCAGTGTGAGCAGATAAGCGTTGACTGGGACCACAGACTAGTTTTATCTCAGAGGGGAACGGTAGGTACCTGCCATTTATGGATCACTTAACCTACAATCTCTCCCTTTATGTACTGTCTTTATTTGGTAAACAATACTGTCTTTATTTGGTAAACAATATACATATCTTTTTCAGATGTTTCCATAATGGAACTGCTCACTAGTATGCAGGAGGAGGGGGAGCTGGTAGTGCTGTACAGTACTTACCCCTCCTCCTGCTTGCTCTTCCTGGGGCCCACGCTACTGTGTCCTAACTGCCTGCAGCACCAGGACATACAGAGCGCACTCTGACCTGACGCTGCAGGAGGTCAGGTGCCTGCAGCGCGGGCCCGGGAAGAGGTGAGAGCGGGGAGACAGCCCGGACTGGGAGCGGAGCGGCAGGAGAGGTAAGTTTATGAGGTAAGTTTATTATTTGTTTAGTGTCTGATTTGGGGTCCTAAATGGGGTCTGACTATTGGGGGCCAGAAGTGGGGGTCTGATATTGGGGGCCAGAAGTGGGGGGTCTGATATTGGGGGCTAAAGGGGGGGGGGCTGATATTGGGGGGCAAAGGGGGGGCTGATATGGGGGGCAAAAGGGGGGGTCTAATATTGGGGGCTAGAAGGGGGGGTCTGATATTGGGGCCAAAGGGGGGGTCTAATATTGGGGGCTAGAAGGGGAGGGTCTGATATTGGGGGCCAAAAGGGGGGGTCTGATATTGGGGGCCGGAAGGGGGGTCTGATATTGGGGGGCCAGAAGGGGGGGGGCTGATATTGGGGGACAGAAAGGGGGGAATCTGATATGGGCTCCAGAAAGTGGGGATGATATTGGGGGCCAGTGGGGGGGTCTGATATTGGGGACCAGAAGGGGTCTGATTAGGGGCTTGAAGAATCTGAAGGGGGGTCTGACTGGGGGTCTAGGGGTCTGGAGGTCTAATGGGAGTCTGATTGGGGGTCTGGGGTTCTAATAAGGGTCTGATTGGGGGTTTGGAGGTCTAATAGGGGTCTTATATGGGGGTCTGGAGATGGGGGTGGTCTCATCTGGGGTTTGATATGGGGATTTGATCTGAAAGGTAAGGGGGTATTGTTTTCTGTGTGGTACCAGTATTTTCAGGGGGGCTGTTTCTGCAGTATAGTATTAGGGGTGGCAGAATGGGGTGTTGAGAAGGTGAGAAGATGATGGAAAAGTAGGAAAGTAAGATGTCTGCTTGTTAAACTCTGCAGAGACGAGGTGCGGCTGAAAGAAAGTCACCATGGCAGTCTGGTCTGACAGGAGAAGAGGAGGAACGAGAACGTCTACATCAGAGAAGAGAAGTCACTGGATGTAAGAGGTACATATGTGGGGATGTATTCTCCTGTATGCTCTGTGGCGCTGTATGTAATGTTTTCCAAGTATGTCGTTAAAGGGGTTGTCCTTTTTTTTTTGTACGAGCGCTGCCTTCTCTGCTCCGTTTACTGCTCATCACTGCAAATGCTACAGTGAGCAGGTGAACAGAGCAGAGAAAGCAGCTGTCATATGAGCAATACCCTCTCTTCAAACAGCTGATCGTCCGCCAATCTGATATTGATGACCTACCCTAAGGAAAGGTCATCAGTAGTAAAAGGAGGACAACCCTTTTTAACAGTAGGACTGGAGGAAAGGCGTTAGGTTGAGAATTTGGCATGGGGGGGGGGTGCGTTTGAATATTTGCCTCGGGCAGCAGAAAAGCTAGGTGCACCTGCGCTAGGTTGGGCGAGGGGGGCAAGCTGAACTGGTTGCACCAGGGCCCATGAGCCTTTAGCTACGCCTCTGGCTGATGCTAAGTCCAACATACAGCTTATTGGGCTGTTGCTGAGTCCAGCATGGAGACACCGATACGTGTCACCTACACTTCTAGCAGAGGCTCCATCTAGATGCCACTCTCACCTGCCTCACCTTTATGACTATATGAGGTGTGTGTTACAGCTATCTAGCCTAAGCACAGCAAGGGTTTCCCATGGCTTCCTGCACTAACAACCCAGACAGGCAGAACCCCTTAGATTCTGTGGTCAATAACGACAGCGGCATCAAAGTGGTTTTGATGGATGGAGCTCCCTCCGTCTCCCATCAAAATCATGCAAATTAGATAGTGGGTTGCTGATCTCTTCACATCGCAGCCTGGGGCTTTATGAGGGCCCCAGGCTGTTTATCAGCTGGCACAGCTTGCTGATGCCTGTCAGTATAGCAATGACAGTAAAATGCCATACATTGTAATGTATAAGCATTACATTGTATTATAGAAGCAATCAACGGATTGCCTGTTGGCACTATTAAATGGTAAAAAATATATATTTTTACTAAATAAACATACACATTTTTTTCCAAATGGAAAAACGCATTTCAATGTAAAAAATGGGAAAAATAAAATTTCAATGTCCACAACAACCTGCACTACACAATTAGTGGAAAATGAATGCCGCAAATTTTTTATTGTAAAAACTCACTGACAGTATTGCTGTTTAATTAGTAACGTATGTGTACCCCAAAATGGTGCTATGAAAATCTACAACTTTTCCTGTAAAAAAAAAGCCTTCATACAGCTACATCAACGGAACAATAAAAAAGTTATAGGTTTTGGAATGTGATGGTGAAAAGATGAAAAAATTGCTTGGTTACTAAGGCCCAAAACAGGCTGGTCACTAAGGGGTTAAACATGTGCACATGTGCACAATTCCTCCTCCTAGCACATGCTCTTCTATCTGAGCGACTCTATCCACACTGCTCTCTTTTAGCATCCAGTACTATACTTCCACCAACTACCTGACTATGTTCCATCTTCACCTCATTATAATGTTGCCTGCTAAGTATCCATCTATGAGTTACAGTGTGAATAATGTGTTGAGTATTGAGAGCAGCACCTTTGGTTTTGATCATTTCGTTGGGCCTCGTGTCATACCTCCCAACTTTGAAAAAGCCCAAGGAGGGACATTATTAGCCATGTGCATAGCGCCACTACAAATTTTTTGGACACTAAACCACACCACTAACTCTGCCTAATGTCTATCTACACATGCCCCAATCCTGCCAAGTAATCTTTGTGTCACCACACATCATAATACCACCTTAGTGCCCACTCCACAGTAGTTATGCCTCCAGATGAGCAACCCAAGCACTCCATTGTTTCTCAAATTTCCTAAGATTGCCTCTTTTTAAATATACCTTCCATTCCATATAAATCATATTATTGCAACCAATACTTAGCAATCAGCTTCCTAGTTAAATAGAAAATCTTAGCTAATGCCATTTTAGGCATGTCTCCAGTAGAAATATCCATTACATGACCTAAAAACCCCACTTTTGGGACCTTCAGTATCTTAGTTATGCCTCATTAGTTCCCCCTCACAGTAGTGCTGGCACCTGTATTTTTAATAAAATAAAAAAAGAATACCTAGCCCTGTTCCCGGTTTATACAGCATGCAGGCTTTCCTCAGCAGCAGTGACTTCATTGCGCCTGTTGAGCACTAGAGCACAAGACCCATTCTCATCATCCCCCGGCCTCTGTGCTCTGATATTCATCTCTGCAGATTCGATGAGGGCACCATCAGTTAATAAAGGAGCAGAGAGTGGACAGCTTCTGCTTCACCATTGCATTCAACTGTCCCTGTGTCCTAACGACAGTTGAGAGTGGGATTGCAGGACAACCACAGAAATCTGGAACTGTCCCTCTGGGCCTGGGACAGTTGGGAGGTATGTACAGCTCATCATCATACACACATTTTTCTGGTCTGGTGAAGTGTTTACATTCTTTTATACATAAATATATCCGTTAATGCCTAACTATTGTGAAATTGCGGCCTGATACAACAAATTTTAGGGTGCCCACGTTCTATAATACATAAGTATATCCGTTTATCCCTAATTGTGTCGTTGAGGTGAAATTGCGACCTGATATTTCAGATTTTAGGGTGTTCACGTTCTCTTATATATAAATACATTCTTGTTTCAGGGATGAAATTGGGGCTTGGTACTAAAAATTTTAGGGTGTTTTAGGTTCTTTTATACATAAGTATATCCGTTAATCCTTAATTTTGCAAGTGGGGTGAAATTGTGGTCTGATAGATTTTAGAGTGCTCACATTCAGGGGTGTACCTAGCTTTTCTGCTGCCTGAGGTGAAAACTGAAACGACCCCCTTTCCTCCATGGCAATTTCTTAACATAACCCCTTTGCCACAATGAAAGCGCTCATTGCCCATGGCCCTTTCGCTGTCCCTCTCTTGCCCCTACCTGGTGCTGCCTGAGGTGATTGCCTTACCTGGCCTCATTGGTGGTGCACCCCTGCTCACATTTTATTATACATAAGAATATCCGTTAATCCCTAATAGTGTAAATGGGGTGAAATGGTTGTTAGTGTTACAGTACAGTATGTCCGAAAAGTGACAGGCCCTTCTAAGGGAACGGGCACTAGCCAAAATTAGAGATGAGCGAATCATACAAAATGCGCTTCACGGAGTGTTCGGCAAATTTTTTAAAAGGTTTGTACCTAATACGAAGCTATTCGGTTGAAGCTGCGCACAAATCATTCGTTATTCTGTCGTGTTCTGTGAACATTCACGCACTAATAACGAACATACAGTTGTTAAAGGTACGCTACTTATGTGAACACGTACGCATAAGCGCACAAATTGCATACGAATCCTCAGCGTACTATTATCTAGCGATTGCGTAATACGCAGGCATGCACGACGCTAGGCAGAGCGAAGTTTGCAAAATGACATCCAGGCGATCCTCAGCATTTAGCTCTGAAGAGCTTAAATATGTGATCCAGCTTATGGACTGTCAGGATTACGATGGCACACACCGATACCCGAACCAGGAGAAGAAGGAGGGTGCAGCAGGTGATCTGAGGCTTGTGCCATCGTTTTGACACTGTGCGGCCCCCAGGCCAGATCCAGTGGAAATGGTCCGATTTGAAGTTTAAGTGCCCAGAGCGGCTTAATGAGATCCGCGCAGAGATATGGCAGGGTGAGTAACAACATATATAAAGCCGTATAGAAGGACAACGTGGGCGTGCGTAGTGCGCTGCAGCAATTTTCTTTCATGCTTGGCCATGCCTCTAACTCCACCCAAACAAGTGAAGGTATTCTCAGATACGTGCCCCTTCCCAGTAATTTGCCTTAGGCTACTTTCACATATGTGGTGGTGATCCTGCAGGCTGTTCTGCAGTATTTGTCCTGCCAATTCTCTGCGTTCTTGCCAGATAGCAGCCGGATCAGCGCCGTCCCCCATTATTGTTAATGGGGCTGGCCGTTCTCCCGTTTGTGTCAGGCAACTGTGCTAGTGTGAAAGAAAGTACCCTTAGATATACAGTATGCTCCTTCATAGTTTGCGCTTCCTCCTCCTACACACAGACTCACAGATGTGCTCATGCTGCAGCTTATGTGAGTGGGCAATATCGAAAATATTCCGATATATATTAACGATATTAAGAAATTTATTGCGATAACGATATATATCGCGAAACGTGATAAATACCCATTTAGAAAAAGAAAAAAATGGATATGGTCCCATTGGCCCTCCTCTCACCCATAAGATCTTCTTCATAGTAGTATACAGTGTTAGTATTAAAAACGGTCATCATAACAATTGTGTACGGATTTATGTTGCAGAGCAACGTCAACAACGGCGTCACCATGGTCACCGCCAGCATCATGCCCGGACAGCCCCAACAGTACCTTCAGCTTCTAGTATGTGTAAACATATTTAATTTATTTTTAATCCAAGCTACATGGGAGTGCAGCTGCAGTGATATAAGAGCACTAGTGGTTAGGAATGGGATCCAGCCCGAAACTATTCACATGTATTAACATCAGAAGTTACAACTGTTCATTCGAGTTGAATCTAATGCCATTATTTAATGTTTTTTTGACAGATGCTGCACCACAGAGGAGCCGCTCTCACGCTCCTCAACAGCGAGAGAAGACCGCACCTGCCCCTCCAACACCACCAGCCCAATTTCCAGAGGTAGAAGGTAGGTAAAAAGTGTAATCGGTGGACCTTCTGTCTTTAAAATATAAGCTAAATTTATGTTATGTTTTCCCCTGGACCATGGGAAGACCACGCAGTATGGGTGTCCAGTAAGTACAAACCCCAAACTGACCATGTGTGGCCTTCTCAGTGAGCAGTTCAAAGAAAAAAAAAGGCTCAATACAGATATATGTAACTGAATAACTCGTTCCAGTAGATATACCAAATATTTAATGACATTCAATTGCTAAAGTACAGAGGGGAGGTAACCAGTTCGGGGTGTGTACCTGCACAGTCTCACTCTATCCAATCAGTGTTGCCATTTTCAGACTGTGCAGGTACACCCCCGCAAAATGGTTACCTCCCCTCAGTACCCTTACTGCAGACAAATAGCAATTCATTCATAACTTCTAGTAGAAATAATAAAGGAATGGCACAACACAGAGCCATAAGAATAGATGCTCCAGAATTGTTAGTACGTGGGGAATACATAACGCTATTAAAATAGGCATGTCAGGAGTGGTGAAAGGTCCTCTTTAAAAAAATGTAGGGGTTTTGGTTTGGGGAGTTCGGGTTCGCACAGCCCATGACACAAGAGACGTTTTGGCTTCAACTTTATGGGCCAGCTGACAGCAACAGTGGGAAGACACTAAAACCCCTCTCTGACATGACACTTGAGGCTGGGCAGGAAAGAAGCCCTAGTGCATAGTTGGCAAGTTCCGGCCAATGTTGTATTCTGGCTGCCCAGAAGTCCAGGGGGTCTGAGAAGAGGCTTTGCGAGCCAGACTGCAGGTAAGCCTGAACCTTTTCGTTGAGGCGGGAGATCTGGGCCTGCTCACTTGGCTGTGGCTGTTGGGAGGCTGAAAAATTGTTGCATCATACTCATGAGGCTTCACTGGCTGCTGCTGGTTGTGACAGGAGGTGGATGACTCGGTCCGATCTCCTTCTCAGACACGCTGGCAGCAGGCTGAGGCTGGCTGAAAGCTATGGCCAGGTTACTACATAGCTTCTCCCGGAATGATGCTAATTTCTCCTCCCTTTCCTGGGGAGGAAAATAATCCCCCATGTTGGATTGATACTGCGGGTCCAGACGCATCGCCAGCCAGTATTCATCAGTCTGCCTTATTTTTAGGATACGCCTGTCACTCCGTAAGCATACAGCTCGCCATCCTGGCCAGCGTGCCCGAGGAGCTAGTTCTTTCCATCTCAGCCTCTCTCTGAGACACTTCAGTGTCCCTGAAAGTGTCATCGTCATCCTCCAGCTGCTCCAGCTGTGTCTGGTCCTCCTCCTGGTCATCATCATCAAAATCCTCCTCCTCTCCCCCTCCTCTACCTGAAGCTCCTCATCCTCATCCTCCTCCTGCACCACAACGGAACTTTGTCGTTGGGGCTCCCCTACAGTGACAGCATGGCGTGCAGAGAGATGTCCAGATTTCCTTCCCCCATTGCCCCCTGCTGCATGAGCGTCAGTGTCTGTTCAAGGACAAATATTAGTGAAACTATGTTGTTCACACTGCAGCGGTCCCCGGCTGAGCAATTTAGTGGCTTCTTCAAAGGGCGTTAGAACAGTGCAGGCATCTCGGACCAGCCTCCACTGACGGAAATCTAAGCTACACCTGCTCCCTATGATCGAAGATGCTGGCTGCTGCTGGACAAAGTCATCCATTGCTCTACGCTGCTCAAGGAGCTGCTGCAACATATGAAGCTTGGAATTCCACTGAGTTGGTACGTCACCTATTAACCGGTGTGGCAGAAGATCGTTTTGCTGCTGCAAGTCCAGTAGAGCGTTGTAGGTCACATAAGAGTGACTCAAATGATTGCAAAGCTTCCGTAACTTTGCCAGCACTGTGCGCAGGCCAGTGAATGTTTTGAGAAATTGCTGCACCACTAAATTTAGGACATGTGCCATACAGGGAGCATGCATGAATTGACCCAAGTTCATCGCTGCCACTATATTTGTCCAGTTGTCACTCACGACCTTGCCCACTTACAGCCGGCGGAGAGACAGCCAGCGTCCTATTTGCTGCTTGATGTAATGCAGCAAGCGCTGGCCTGTGTGGCTGCTGTTACCAAGACAGATTACACTATGTTCCAAATTATTATACAAATGATATTTATCTCTGATTTTCCTAAATGGTCGGTGCAAATGTCAGTCAGTTAAATAAATTAATTAAAGTCATCACCCGTTAGAGTATACATCGAATTTTATTGAACAAACCTCCCAATGATAACAGTATATTCTTCAAAAATAAAAAAAAAACTCAAAATGCACCCAAATTATTATGCACAGTAGAGTTTCTAAACATTTTATATGTTTTTAAGAACTGAAAATGCTCATTTGTGGAATTTGCAGCATTAGGAGGTCACATTCACTGAAATAAAAAGCTATTTAAATCCAAAACATCCTAACAGGCCAAGTTACATGTTAACATAGGAAACCTTCTTTGATATCACCTTCACAATTCTTGCATCCATTGAACTTCTGAGTTTTTGGAGAGTTTCTGCTTGAATTTCTTTGCATGATGTCAGAATAGCCTCCCAGAGCTGCGGTTTTGATGTGAACTACCTCCCACCCTCATAGATCTTTTGGTTGATGATACTCCAAAGGTTCTCTATAGGGTTGAGGTCAGGGGAAGATGGTGACCACACCATAAGTTTATCTCCTTTTATGCCCATAGCAGCCAATGACACAGAGGTATTCTTTGCAGCATGAGATGGTGCATTGTCACACATGAAGATGATTTTTCTCCTGAAGGAACATTTCTGCTTTTTGTACCATGGAAGAAAGTTGTCTGTCAGAAACTCTATATACTTTGCAGAAGTCATTTTCACACCTTCAGGAACCCTAAAGGGGCCTACCAGCTCTCTCTCCATGATTCCGGCCCAAAACATGACTTCTCCACCTCCTTCCTGGCGTCGCAGCCTTGTTGGGACATGGTGGCCATCCACCAACCATCCACTACTCCATCCATCTGGACCATCCAGGGTTGCACGACACTCATCAGTAAACAAGACTGTTAGTCTTCATGTATGTCTGGGCCCACTGCAACCGTTTCTGCTTGTGAGCACTGGTTAGGGGTGGACGAATAGTAGGTTTATGCACCACAGCAAGCCTTTGAAGGATCCTACACCTTGAGGTTCGAGGGACTCCAGAGGCACCACAGCTTCAAATATCTGTTTGCTAGTTTGTAATGGCTTTTTAGCAGCTTATCTCTTAATCCGATGAACTTGCCTGGCAGAAACCTTCCTCATTCTGCCTTTATCAGCACGAACATGTCTGTGCTCTGAATCAGCCACAAATCTCTTCACAGTACGATGATCACGCCTCGTGAAATTATCTAATGTTTTCATCCCTTGTCCAAGGCATTGCACTATTTGATGCTTTTCGGCAGCAGAGAGATCCTTTTTCTTTCCAATTTTACTTGAAAACAGTGTCCTGCTTAATATTGTGGAACATCCAGTTTTCCTTTAATTGGGCTCACCTGGCAGACTAATTACCACAGGTATCTGAGATTGATTTCAGTGATCCAAAGATCCCTGAGACACAATACCATCAAAGAGTTTCATTAAAAAACAAAAAATGTAATCTTTATGACACTTAAATCCAATTTGCATAATAATTTGGAACATAGTGTAAGTCTAAGACAGCATGGCAACGTTTCACCTGCTTTCTTTGAAAAGTAATGCCAGCCAGAGATCTGCCAGCGACGCTGAGCGCAAGCCATCAGCTCCCTGAAAGCTGTGCAGTCAACTAAATTGTACGGCAGAGACTGCACAGCCAGCAACTTGGTCAGGTGACTATTAACTTTGCGCACTGTTGGATTACTTGATGTGTAAACTTGTTTCCTGGCCACGCACTCGACGATAGACGGCTGACAAATAAGAGGAGGTGGAGAAACGCACACGGTTGATGACGAGATGTACAGTGGGGAAAAAAGTATTTAGTCAGCCACCAATTGTGCAAGTTCTCCCATTTAAAAGGATGAGAGAGGCCTGTAATTCACATCATAGGTAGACCTCAACTATGAGAGACAAAATGAGAAAATAAATCCAGAAAATCACATTGTCTGATTTTTTAAGAATTTACTTGCAAATTATGGTGGAAAATAAGTATTTGTTCACCTACAAACAAGCAAGATTTCTGGCTCTCACAGACCTGTAACTTCTTCTTTAAGAGGCTCCTCTGTCCTCCACTCATTACCTGTAGTAAAGGCATCTGTTTGAACTTGTTATCAGTATATATCACAGTGTAAACAATGTCCTTATTGAAAAAATGAAATCAACCACCAGCTAGAAAAGTTACTAATCACAGAGGAGCTGGATATATAAAACTTAACTTTTAATCAAGAATAGCAATAAAAATAAAAATAAAGGTTGCTGAATAAAAATCCAAACGTTACATATATAAGGTAACAGCGCTCTATGTTTCTCAGTAATGAATGGATATAAAATTAAGATGTCTGAGAGGGGAGACCGGGATATATTGTGGGGTAAGAGATAAGGGGAAGATATCCCTATTTTAATACCTCACACTACCCCTGACCCAGGGAGGTCCCCTGATGGTGGAGACCCCCTGGTCCCGTACCTAAACTGTCTCTCCCTCAGTTCTCCCTGTAAAAAGGAGGGGAGAATATCCCTCTCCCTGTTGGAAAAGAAGAAACCCGATGCGTTTCCCCTCAGGTGAGGTTCTTCAGGGGTTAATATGGGAGGATAATGAAATAACCGATAGATGCAGTTGGTGCCAAGTATAATGACTAATGGCACCAAAACCAAGTATAAAAAATGAAGGCTAGCCGCACAAACAAAAATTAGCACCAGATAAGACAATAAATCACGATTACACGGGCAAAAAGTGAGAAATGAATCTCACATAAATGACCTAAACCCACTTGCACCATGAAGATAGATGCCATAAATCAATGCCAGTGAATGATTGAATAATGAAATAAATTGGGCACAGTGAGTCATAAAGAAGATATGGTCAATAGACCTCTTACATGACCTCAGTTGCAGCCCTGACAAGGCTGTATAGTACGTTCTGAAAGGCAATGATGTGGGGGGGTGGTGGGGGGTGGACTTGCTAACCCAGAACTGTGGCATCTATATCGACCACATCCTCAGTCATTATGTATCCGCTCTTCCTTCACATACTAGAGATACTATTGATTTTCTGAAGAAAATAGAAACCTTGACTTTGAACCCCCCTTGGATTCTAGCCAGTATAGACGTCGAGTCACTCTATAGCTCGATTCCACATCACCAAGGTCTTAGAGCGGTGTCTCATTTCCTCTCTACTAGAGGTACCCAGTTTAGGAATCACAGCCAATTCGTCATCGACTTACTTGACTATGTCTTAAACCATAATTATTTTGTCTTTGATGGCCGTTTCTACCACCAGCTCAGGGGGACAGCAATGGGGAGCCCCTGTGCCCCCTCCTATGCTAATCTCCTCCTGGGCTGGTGGGAGGATCTGTTTGTCTTTCCCGGTGACCCCACATGGTGGACAGATAAAATTTTATTTTGGTCTAGATACATAGACATCATTTTCATTGTCTGGAGTGGCGATCAGGACCAATTTAAAGATTTCATCAAAGCATTGAATAACAATGACATCGGTCTCTCTTTCACCTTTGAATTGGGTCCCGATCAAATCACATTTCTTGATCTACTAGTCAGAAAACAGGGTGATAGACTAGTCACTACAGTCTACCGTAAACCCACATCCTCAAACAGTCTCCTGCACTGGTCCAGCCATCATCCATTTCCTCAAAAAAGAGGTATACCAAAGGGCCAATATCTTCGTATCCGTAGAAACTGCTCAGACCTTGACAATTTCCATCATGAGGCCAGAGGTTTGCGGTCTCGATTCAAGCAACGAGGATATCCAGATGGCGTCCTCACTGCAGCATTTAAATATGCTTGGAATCAAGACCGTAACACCCTCCTTGTTCCCAAAAACCATGAGGATCAGAAACGGGGACCTATGCGGATCATCTCCACCTTTGATAATGAACACCGGGAGATTAGACAGATTTTAAATAAATACTTATAGGAAAGGGAGGAGCCTCCAAGACAGACTTGTCCACAGCCATTATATTGGCTCTAAACCAACGGGCACTTGGCTGGACAGGAGACCTACAGGCATGTTCAAATGTGGTAATTGTAAAGCTTGCAGGTACATCAACAAAACAAAGAGCAACACTTGCTCAGTTACTGGCCAGGATTTTTTCATTCGTGACTTTGCCAACTGTCGCACAAAGGGAGTTATCTATCTATGCAAGTGTCCTTGCCCTAAAGACTACGTTGGGAAGACCCTTCGAGAATTGCGACGTAGGGTCTTAGAACATGTCAATGACGTGGTCAACGAATGTAATACTCCGGTGGCTGACCATGTCATTGTTGCTCATGAGGGTAGGCCGCGAAGTATTGACATTCTCTGTTTTAGAAGTGGTTAGTGGTTCATGAATCCCCTCGAAGGGGTGACTGGGACCGACGTATCCTCCAAAAGGAAAGTGAATGGGATCTACCGTTTCAAGTCCCAGTCACCTTTGGGGTTAAAATGAACGTCTCACGTTCTCATGTTTCCTATAACTCTCTTTGTCTCTCATGTGCCTTTAAATTAGCCCTGACTGTCTTCAGCCAGCCATTTTCACCGATGTGAGAAGCATCATTCCTATGACAGTCATATATATTATTACTATCATTTTTTGTTTTAAAGGTAAATTTGGAGGTCCTTATATCCTTGGTTCCTCCTTCTGGTCCTTTCCTCCCCCTCCCCATATATGTATTTGATTTTTCTCCCTTTGTGCACTTGTCCGCACCACTAGGCTCAGCCAGTACATTCTATAGACAAAATATCGCCATTTTCATATTTATTATTTTTGAGTAAGTCGTTCTCTCTTTTTGTTTTGCCTTCACAACTTCATGAGGGCTTACATATTCATTACCGGCATTGTGATCTCCTCTGTATTCCACCTTGAACCGCACGCTTCCTGCTTATGACCACATGACCATTGTCAGTGATCACGTGATCGGAACTTTGAGGCGCATGATTGAGCGTGCGTTCCACCAGGGAGCGAGGCGGCTGGTGAGTTCCGGTTGTTCGTGTATTTGAGACTTACCTTCCATGCGGCACGCTCTAGCCGCGTGGATACTACATCTGCCTCCACCACCCCCCACATCATTGCCTTTCAGAACGTACTATACAGCCTTGTCGGGGCTGCAACTGAGGTCATGTAAGAGGTCTATTGACCATATCTTCTTTATGACTCACTGTGCCCAATTTATTTCATTATTCAATCATTCACTGGCATTGATTTATGGCATCTATCTTTCATGGTGCAAGTGGGTTTAGGTCATTTATGTGAGATCATTTCTCACTTTTTGCCCGTGTAATCGTGATTTATTGTCTTATCTGGTGCTAATTTTTGTTTGTGCGGCTAGCCTTCATTTTTTATACTTGGTTTTGGTGCCATTAGTCATTATACTTGGCACCAACTCCATCTATCGGTTATTTCATTATCCTCCCATATTAACCCCTGATGAACCTCACCTGAGGGGGAAACGCGTCGGGGTTTCTTCTTTTCCAACAGGGAGAGGGATATTCTCCCCTCCTTTTTACAGGGAGAACTGAGGGAGAGACAGTTTAGGTATGGGACCAGGGGGTCTCCACCATCAGGGGACCTCCCTGGGTCAGGGGTAGTGTGAGGTATTAAAATAGGGATATCTTCCCCTTATCTCTTACCCCACAATATACCCCGGTCTCCCCTCTCAGACATCTTAATTTTATATCCATTCATTACTGAGAAACATAGAGCGCTGTTACCTTATATATGTAACGTTTGGATTTTTATCCAGCAACCTTTATTTTTATTTTTATTGCTATTCTTGATTAAAAGTTAAGTTTTAAATATCCAGCTCCTCTGTGATTAGTTGTTATCAGTATAAAAGACACCTGTCCACAACCTCAAACATTCACACTCCAAACTCCACTATGTTGAAGACCAAAGAGCTGTCAAAGGACACCAGAAACAAAATTGTAGACCTGCACCAGACTGGGAAAACTGAATCTGCAATAGGCAAGCAGCTTGGTGTGAAGAAATCAACTGTGGGAGCAATAATTAGAAATGGAAATGGGAGACATACAAGACCACTGATAATCTCCCTCCACGCAAGATCTCACCCCGTGGGATCAAAATGATCACAAGAACTGTGAGCAAAAATCCCAGAACCACACGGGGGGACCTAGTGAATGACCTGCAGAAAGCTGGAACCAACGTAACAAAGGCTACTGTCAGTAACACACTATGCCACCAGGGACTCAGATCCTGCAGTGCCAGACGTGTCCCCCTGCTTAAGCCAGTACATATCCGGGCCTGTCTGAAGTTTGCGGCTTGAGAGCATTTGGATGTTCCAGAAGAGTATTGGGAGAATGTCATATGGTCAGATGAAACCAAAGTAGAACTGTTTGGTAGAAACACAACTCGTCGTGTTTGGAGGAGAGTGAATGCTGATTTGCATCCAACATGATTTGGAAGCCAAAAGCAGAGTGGGTACAAAACACAGAAGATATGCAAACATTACTATCACATGTCATCTCTGTTTTGGTTCAACTTTCGTTTTTTTTTTTTTTGGCCTCAGCAATACTGATGGATTACTGACCAAATGCTGACGGATGCTCAAAAGACAGGATCTGTTTTTTGGGGGTTGTCCTTACAATGGATCAGGAGAAGGGACAAATAAACAGTAAAATCAACACAAACTTACTGATGACACCCTCTCCACTCTTTTATGGGACCACTACTTGTATCAGCTTGTAACAGAACATGTTCTGTAGAAATATATATGGAATCAGCTGACGGTATAAAAGAACTGCATTTTTCACCCTATAGTACAAATCTTGGGGCACTACACTGTTCTTTATATCCAACGCTTACATTGACCTGTAAGGATAAGTTGACACTTGAGTTTTTTGTTCAGTTTTGGCCCCATAACTGATCAAATAAGTGAAGTGTGAAGTGATTCTATGAGTTATGCCTGTGAACTGACTGTCATACTGATGCAAAGTAACTTTTTCTACTGTTACTACAGCGGACTACCTATGCATGTTTCTGCAATGCACGGTGTGTTACACCAACACAGAGGCTCTCTGCAGCTGCGGAAATAGCTGATTTTTTTACACGCTTTACACGTCACAAATTTGGATCAAAATTATTTTTTTTTGTGAAAATTCGGCGAACCGTCCAAAACGAACTTTTGAAAACCACATCAGCATTGGGCTGTGCATGCTTCCCCGCCACGGCCATCTTGCTTGAAGATCCAGCGTGAATTCTCAAGCGGTGCATGATGACATCATCACATCCGCTGGCGTGGTGATGTCATATGTCACCACGCGGGATCTTCAAGCAAGATGGCCACAGCGGCCTCTTCGCACTCAAATGGATGAGGTACTGTAAGTATGATTATTTTTTTTATTTTTACCGCCATTTCAGGGAAAATTGATTTGTTACCACAAAGCACAGGGGAATTTGGCTTTGCTGCTAATCAAATAGTTCCTGAAATCCGAATCGAA
This sequence comes from Rhinella marina, assembly GCA_900303285.1. Taxonomy (NCBI): domain Eukaryota; kingdom Metazoa; phylum Chordata; class Amphibia; order Anura; family Bufonidae; genus Rhinella; species Rhinella marina. The sequence continues at coordinate 4,046 of ONZH01019447.1, read as the reverse complement.
GTCCACTGTGAACTTCAATTTGCTCAACATTAGTGGTAAGTGTTGTATATGGGCCTAATCTAGAATAACAGCAGCATAATAATAGAGATGGAATAGAGATGATACAAACAACATGTTTTGAACAAGTATTTCACCTGCTGCATAATTATAAAGTAAAAAATGCCTGAGAAGATTACAACTTCCTCAAAATAGGTTGTTGCTATGAACACTTCTGTGTGAAAAATTCCCAAAGCATTTCTTGACATAGACTCTACAGTGACAAGTTTTGTATTTAAGAGGCTCTCCTATCAGGACTAAGGTTCTCCCACCAGTATGCTGTAGGTGTGACAGTGGAGCACACGTAAAGCCTTACTACTGATCTCCTCACCTCATGGTCAGGAGACAGTGGTAAGTGAATTGTCAGATGAAGAATGTATCTACGTATCATCAGCATATATTACCCAAAATTAACATTTTGCACGATGATGATGTATGCCACGCGGACTCTATGTTCTATGTAAGTGTTTGCTAAACTTTTAAAATTTTATACAGATGCACACACACACACATAGGCTACATGTATAAACTGTATTCATTTTTAAGTGTTTGACTTACTAGAATTTCGTTTCATTACTTTATATTTACATAATCATGCTGCTATTTTATAGAAATGATGTATCATGTGGTTTAAACACAGACAGCTAGTATTTGTCACTCTAATTTATCTATTATATCTAGTCTATCATCAGGGGCGGATTGGGAACTTAAAGTGGCCCTGGAAAAAATACTAAAAGTGGCCCCGTTTTGTTAGTCAGATTTCAAATTGATGGAAGGCAGAGCCAGCAATACCATATTGTGGCACATTATAACCCCCAACAGAGCCAAATATACACAGTCCAGTCCATCACAACATACTGCCCCAAAAACTTCTTCTAGGTGGCTTGAGGAGGGCCCAAGCAGCCCCCTGAGCATCGGCCCACCGGGAAATTTCCCTGTAAGGTCTATGGCCAATCCGCCCCTGTCTATCATCTATCAATTATCTATCTTTCGATCTATTATCTATCTGATCAACCCATCGTATTTCTTTGTGACAACTTGGTGACTACTTACTGTAGCTCACAGGGATCACCATCTTCTGGATTAAGAAGAGCGTTGTCACATGAAGAATGCACCTCCGCTTATAGGATTTCTGTTGAAATTTAGTTCCTCCACTTTTATTCTTCATACACTGCAAACAGTTTACACACTTTACGTCAGACCCATCATGGTAAATTCCACAGGCTTGGCAGTGCCTGTCCTTTTTGTCACCTCTCCCCTAAAAAAAACTGAATAAAATGTGATCTGATCAAAAAGATGTATCTAACCCAAAGTGGTAGCAATAAAAACTAAAAATAAAAGCTACAGCTCGCCATGCAAAAAAAGATGAAAATATAAAAATCATGGGTATCAGAATATGACAATGCAATTTTGTCAAATTTTTGTCAAAAGTAGTAATAATAAAAAAGCTATATAAAAAAACATTTTTTAGCGCTGTAATGAAAACTGACCTAGAGTGAATCTGAGCTAAGACCAAGAGCAAGTCAAGAACACAGAACAGGTTTCAAATCTTATACCTTATGTCTGGGTAGGCGCCATTCTTGGTTTTGGATCACAATCACTTATAGAAATCAATGATCAAACAGTAACCAAACACTAAGGCCTCATTCACAAGACTGTATTTTGGACCTTGTCAGATCTGCAATCATTTCTATAGATCTGCGAAAAACCGCGACAACACATGGATGACAATGTGGCTGGGCCACAAATTATACAACCTGTCCTGTTCCTGTCTATTTTACGGACAAGAATAGGTTTTTTGACAGTGGGTCTAGTGAAAATTTTGGGATGCAACACGGCCAGCATCTGTATTTTGTGGATCTGCAATTTACAGACTGCAAAAAAAAGTTATGGCTTTTGGAAGGAAGGGGGAAAAAAATGAAGACGCAAAACTGAAAACGATTCAGGTCCTTAAAGGAGCCAAATAGCTCTCACACATGGCTACTAATGAGCCTAATTAGCCAACTCAACACCGTGACTGGAGGTGAGAGCCAACTCTAAATATACCCTAAGTAGAGATGAGCGAGCATACTCGTCCGAGCTTGGTGCTTCGTTCGAGTATTACGGTACTCGTAAGTGCTTGCTGCTCGGACGAGTATCTCGCCATGCTCGAGGAAATGGCAACTTCCGCATAGTGCATTTTTGGCGCCTATAAACTCAGCCAATCACAAGCCAGGAGACTCTGCGGTACACCCAGCATCACATGGGGCCCTTACATGTCGATAACGGGTTGGCAGGCCTGATCAGGTGACCCTGGAATATACTAGTGACTGGCCGCGGTACTCGGCTCAGATGCTGTCTGGATGTCGTTAGGGATAGAGCTGCTGTGTTTCAGGGAGAGTGTTAGGGCCTGCATTTAGTTCTCTGTTAGGCAGGAATCACCCACAAAGAACCCAACAGCCCTTCTAAGGGCTACAAGAAAAATTTTTTTTGTCCCCTGGCTTGGCTGGCTGGCTGGCACTACGATAGTTTCTGCATGTCACGTTCCAAAAAAAACAAAACTAACAAAAAAATATATAAAAAAATAGTTTTTTGGTTGTTTTAGCTCAGTGATACAAATCCATTTCACATAGCTGCGTGGAACCATTCTGTGTGTCACAGTTCAGTACACTCACTACAATCCGTATTTTCTGTCCAGGTGACACTTTCTGTACGTCACTTAATACAACCAGGTCTTTTGCTCTCATATAGCTTGATCCCAAAAATCTCTGTGCGACATTTGTCTGGGTCGCAGTCAAAATAGCCACCGTCAGCAGGGTGTCAGTTAGCTCTACGATAGTTTCTGCATGTCACGTTCCAAAAAAAACAAAACTAACAAAAAAATATATAAAAAAAATAGTTTTTTGGTTGTTTTAGCTCAGTGATACAAATCCATTTCACACAGCTGCGTGGAACCATTCTGTGTGTCACAGTTCAGTACACTCACTACAATCCGTATTTTCTGTCCAGGTGACACTTTCTGTACGTCACTTAATACAACCAGGTCTTTTGCTCTCATATAGCTTGATCCCAAAAATCTCTGTGCGACATTTGTCTGGGTCGCAGTCAAAATAGCCACCGTCAGCAGGGTGTCAGTTAGCTCTACGATAGTTTCTGCATGTCACGTTCCAAAAAAAACAAAACTAACAAAAAAATATATAAAAAAAATAGTTTTTTGGTTGTTTTAGCTCAGTGATACAAATCCATTTCGCACAGCTGCGTGGAACCATTCTGTGTGTCACAGTTCAGTACACTCACTACAATCCGTATTTTCTGTCCAGGTGACACTTTCTGTACGTCACTTAATTAAACCAGACTGAACAAGTTTGTGGGTTTCAGTACGGCCGGCCCATTTATTTTTTATTTTTTATATAACACACTTATATACAGAAAATGTTGAACCCCAGGGCTAAGGGTCGAGGACGAGGGCGTGGGCGTGGGCATTCAATTACTACAGGGGGCAGAGGCCGTGGTCCTGGGCAGGGTGAGACAGTACCTGCTGATGAGGGAGCAGGGGAACGCCGCAGAGCTACACTCCCTAGCTTCATGTCTCAACTTACAGGGACACGTGGTAGAGGACTGTTGAAACCACAACAGTGCGAACAGCTGATGTCGTGGATTGCGGACAATGGTTTAAATTAATTTGTCCACCAGTCAGTCTTCCACGCAGTCCACCCACGTTACCCAAGGGAGCACTCCTCTGGCTCCTCCACCTCAACCTCCTTCCCCCCAGTCTGCCCCCTCCCAGGAAAACTTGGAATGCGATCCGACATACTCTCAGGAACTGTTTTCTGGACGCTTCCCAGAGTCACAAACCACTTCTCAGGTTGCTGCTGACCTCGTTCCCGATTCCCTAGTTTTCCAACTGTCGCAGTCTGTGGGTGATGATGATGATAATGATGACAATGTTGAATTAGTGGAAGAAGTTTGTAAAGAGGTGTCGGACGATGAGGAGACACGGTTGTCAGACAGTGGTGTAGTTGTTGTCAGGG
>ONZH01019446.1:0-24449 GCA_900303285.1 Rhinella marina | reverse complement strand
AGAAAGACGGATGACTTTATGAAAATTTGTTAAAGAAAGACGGATGACCTACAAAAAGAAGAGAAAGAGATGAGAGAGAAATGTTATAGAAAGACGGATGACTTCTGAAAATTTGTTTATAAAGACGGATGATTCCCAGAAAATGTTTTAGACAAGAAGAAGGACTGAACATTTCCAGAAAAATTGTTATTTCCCAGAAAAATTTTAGAAAGACGGATGATTCCCAGAAAAATTGTTATAAAAGACGGATGACTTTACTGAAAAATTTGTTATTAGAAAGACGGATGACTTTAGAAAAATGTTATTAGAAAGACGGATACTTTACTAAAAAATTGTTATAGAAAGACGATACTTACAGAAAATTGTTATAGAAAACGTACTGACTCCCAGAAAAATTGTTATTAAGACGGATGACTTACGAAAATTGTATTAGAAAGACGGACTTCCAGAAAATTGTTATTAAAGACGATGACTTCCTACCTCTTCTTATCTAAAGACGGATCTCTCAGAAAAAATGTATAGAAAGACGGAGACTTCCTACAAAATTGTTATTAGAAAGACGTTGACTTCCCAGAAAATTGTTATTAGAAAACGGACTGACTTTACTGAAAATTTGTTTAAAGCGGATGACTCCCAGAAAATTGTTATAAGAAAGACGTATGACTTCCCAGAAAAATTGTTATTAGAAAGACAGATGACTTTACTGAAAATTTGTTATTAGAAAGACAGATGACTTTACTAAAAATGTGTTACTAGAAAGACGTATGACTTTCCTGAAAAATTGTTAGTAGAAAGACGGATGACTTTCCAGAAAAATTGTTGCATATGCAACTCAGATGAAGAGGAGGAGGGAGAGGAGGAGGAGGAGGAAAAGCGAGCAATTTAGGAGGTAGCCTGAGGTGGGGATGAGAACTGGGGGGATATCCATGACCTGTTCATCTTGATGAACGTGAGGATGTCAGCGTTGTTGGTGGACAGGCATGTCTGTTTGTCCGTAATGATACCCCGGGCGGCACTAAAAACCCTTTCAGACAGTACACTTGCAGCTGGGCAGGCAAGCAAATCAAGAGCGTACTGCGCAAGTTCTGGCCACCTGTCCAGCTTGGCCAGCCAGTAATTATATGGCGTGGAGTTATCGGTCAGGACGTTGGTCTGGTCCGCGACATACTCCCTCACCATCTTGCGGTACTGTTCCGCCCTGCTCTGCCTGCCCTGTGGCTGTGTCGCAGTGTCTTGCTGGGGTTTAAGAAACTTGGCAAAAGCATGGAATAGTGTACCCTTGCCCTTGGCGCCTACACTGACTTTCCCCCTCCTCTCCTCTCCAACTTCGGCCACTGCAGTCCGCCCCCTGTTGCTCGACTGGTCTGGAAAGGCCTGTAGCAGTTTCTGAACCAGGGCCTTGTGGTAGAAAGTGACTTGGGTGCTCCTTTCCTCCACGGGTATTAGTTGCAACAAAGTTTCACCGTTCTGGTAAATCAGGGACCAGTCCCTTAATAATAAGAGGTAATCTAAATAATGAAAAATCACAGAAAGATACCCTAAAAAGTAACCTTTAATGATATATACTAAAATGCATTTGGTACAAGGCCAAATCCGGAACACTACAAAACAAATAACATAAAAAACAAATAATTAATAGACTTCAGACAGAGGTGGTGGCGGTATTGATACATCTATATGTGTAGAGGAGGCAAGGCTAGTAACGTTCATCTTAAATGAAACAGGTAAAGTCTGTGGCTTCATTTAGACCATGAGGTGCTATCGTTTTCAATGTATAGATCCACCGGCATTCTTTTTGTTTTAGTAGTCTATCTATGTCCCCACCTCGTATAGAGGAACGGACCACTTCAATAACACTGAAGTGAAACAGATTCCCTTTCTCATTTTTATGTACATTTTGAATGTGTCTGGAAATGGGTTTGTCTCTATTTTTTCTGATGTCCCCTATATGTTCCAAAATACGGGTTTTAAAGGCCCTACATGTCTTGCCTATATATCTCAAACCGCATTGACACTGAGCTAAATAGACCACTCCCATGGTATTGCAGTTTGCGAAATCCCTGCATTCAAAAACCCTCGATGTCAATGGGTCAGAGAAAGTGTCACCAATTTTGATGTGCGTGCAGGCTTTGCAGTGGCCACATCTAAATGTGCCTTTTTGGCGAGAATGTAGCCATGTGCTGTGGGCTCTTGGTGAGTATGTCTTGTGCACTGCGGCCTCTCCTGAATGTTATTAAGGGGTGATCAGGGATTACTTTTTCCAAATCAGGGTCAAATTTTAATAGGGACCAGTAGCGCTCCAAAATCTCTCTAACAGCTCTGTTACCTGTATCGTATGTGCCAATTACTCTAAGTATATTCTCGGATTCGCGAACGCGAGGTTGGAGGAGAGTCAACCTGTCTCTTCTCCTGGCTTCATCCCATGCTCCTTGAAGGGGTTTCTTTGGATAGCCTCTGTTGTGGAATCGGGAGCAGAGGCGACCTGCTTCCCGCTCAAATTCCACATCACTGGAGCAGTTTCTACGTGCACGTAAAAATTGCCCCTTGGGTATGCCTTTCTTAAGGGGCAAAGGGTGAAAACTGCTCCAGTGAAGGAGGCTGTTTGATGCTGTATCTTTTCTGAAAAGAGTAGTTTCAAGTTGGTTATTGTCCCCCCTTTTAATGAGCACATCTAGGAAGGCCATTGAATCATTAGCTATGGAATGAGTGAAGAAGAGCCCAATATGGTTGTGATTGAGTGCGGTCATGAATCTTTCAAATTCTGAAGTAGTGTCTTTCCATAATACAAAAATGTCGTCGATGTAACGGACCCAGAAAATAATGGAGTCCGTCCATCGACACATCGTTTCAGAAAAGACCACGGTATCCTCCCACCAGCCCAGGAGCAAGTTGGCATACGTGGGCGCACAGGGGCTGCCCATCGCGGTGCCCCTGAGCTGGTGGAAGAACCGAGAGTCAAAAACAAAATAATTATGAGTCAGTATAAACTGTAATAGTTGAATTATAAAGTTATTGTGTAGATGAAATTGTACACCCCTAGAGTCTAAAAAGTGTTTGGTGGCTGCTAGGCCTTTGTTGTGAGGAATTGAAGTGTACAATGCCTCTACATCAATAGAGGCTAGCATAGTGTCTGGTTCAAGAGTCAGTCCCTCCAGTTTTTGAAGTAAATCCATCGTATCCCGAAGATATGAGGGAAGGGATAAGACAAAAGGACGTAGTACTGTATCAATGTATGTTCCAGCGTGTTGAGTGAGACTATTGATTCCAGATACTATTGGTCTCCCTTTTAAGGGGTTTGTGCCTTTGTGTATCTTTGGCAGTGCATAGAAAGTAGCTACACAGGGCTGTTTAGGTAAAAGAAATTCTCGTTCCTGTTTGTCTATCAGGTTGTTCTCGAAGGCCTCATTTACGAGGGCTTCTAATTGACTCTTAAATGAGGGGGTGGGGTCAGATTTCAGTATCTCATAATTGGATTTATCTTCCAATAAAGATAGACACATGGACTTATATTGGCTAGTCTCCAAGATTACTATGTTCCCCCCTTTATCTGCGGGTTTCACAATTATTTGACGATTGAGACCTAGAGATCGTAATGCTTGCATTTCTGCATAAGTGTAGTTATGATATTGACCCTTTATTGTCAAATTTTCGAGATCGCGGGTTACGCAATCTAGAAAAATGTCCAGATTTAGGTCTCCACTTGTTTTAGGGGGGGTCTTGGTGCTTTTATTTCTTAAGTGTGTGAAGGGCCCCAATCCTCTCTCTGTTGTGTTATCCTGTAGTAGGGACGTGAGATCTCTGAACGCACTCAAATCTTCATACTCCAAACCCAATTCCATACATTTCTTATTTTCGATTTGTGAGAATACCTTATGCCACCTAACCTTTCTAATGAATAAATTAATGTCCTTAATCCATTCAAAGCAGTTAAATTGATGTGTCGGTACAAAAGAGAGCCCCTTAGATAGAATACCCAGTTCTATTTCAGATAGTTTGTAATTAGAGAGGTTGAGAATTCGTAATGTATCTTCTTCCCCATCCCCTATTTTTTCACTCCTAAGTGTTGGAGTGTTTGAGATTGGGTTCTCTCCCTTAGGGTATAAGTATTCGGAGTTATAGTTGGTCCTAAAAAAGTCCCTGTCCTTTGATTCAAAGGTATACCAGAGGAGGGAGCAGTTAATTGCAATAGCGAGGAGGAGCCCGCTGATTGTGAGACTGGTAGCTCTTCTGTTCTTGGTACAGATCTCGGAGGGGAAGTGGGGGGGTCCATTGTTGTCGAGGGGCCGCCCTTGATCTATTGTAGCCCCTATAGTAGTTAGAGAATCTATTCCTTCCCCGTCCGCGAAATCTCCCTCTTGTACTTCTTCCAGACCCTGTATTTTTGTAGCTATCCTGATCTGAGCTCTCCGCCTCTGATTCTGAGGGATCCGTAACAATACCGTCTCCCAGAATACAGTAGGCAGTCTTGTCCCGGAATTCCTGTAGGTCTCTTGTGAATTGTCTATGTTTACGTTCAATCAATGTGCTTTTATAATTTTCAACGTTACTTTGTAGTTCACTTTCTTTTTTATTAAATTCACTATGGTCCTGGAATTTCAGACCGGATTCAGTCAGGGTCCCTAATTCTTTTTCTATACGACTAAAATTATTAGTCTCTTGTTCTAGAAGGAGTCTCATCAAGTGTAATGAGCTCTCCGTTAGTTCTTCTTCCCACCTGTTCATAAATTCTGGAGACTCTATTCTCTTAGCTGGTCGGACTGGGATGCGTAAGCCTTTAGGCACTATCTTATGTTTGATATAATTATTAAGGGACTGTATTTCCCACCATGATTTTAGAAACTCCTTATGTGCGTTATACAAATCTTTAAATACCGTTTTAATGGACAACAGGCTGTTCCTAGGGAGATTAAATTCTTTCTCTGAGAATACTTCGTCCACCTCTAGTAACCATTGATCTTTGTTACAGAATGAGTTCAAAAAACTAGCCATGCCTTGTTCAGTAGAAATATGAGCAAAAATTAGAGTCAACAAAGTTTCACCGTTCTGGTAAATCAGGGACCAGTCCCTTAATAATAAGAGGTAATCTAAATAATGAAAAATCACAGAAAGATACCCTAAAAAGTAACCTTTAATGATATATACTAAAATGCATTTGGTACAAGGCCAAATCCGGAACACTACAAAACAAATAACATAAAAAACAAATAATTAATAGACTTCAGACAGAGGTGGTGGCGGTATTGATACATCTATATGTGTAGAGGAGGCAAGGCTAGTAACGTTCATCTTAAATGAAACAGGTAAAGTCTGTGGCTTCATTTAGACCATGAGGTGCTATCGTTTTCAATGTATAGATCCACCGGCATTCTTTTTGTTTTAGTAGTCTATCTATGTCCCCACCTCGTATAGAGGAACGGACCACTTCAATAACACTGAAGTGAAACAGATTCCCTTTCTCATTTTTATGTACATTTTGAATGTGTCTGGAAATGGGTTTGTCTCTATTTTTTCTGATGTCCCCTATATGTTCCAAAATACGGGTTTTAAAGGCCCTACATGTCTTGCCTATATATCTCAAACCGCATTGACACTGAGCTAAATAGACCACTCCCATGGTATTGCAGTTTGCGAAATCCCTGCATTCAAAAACCCTCGATGTCAATGGGTCAGAGAAAGTGTCACCAATTTTGATGTGCGTGCAGGCTTTGCAGTGGCCACATCTAAATGTGCCTTTTTGGCGAGAATGTAGCCATGTGCTTTTTTGAGGTGGTACAAAATGGCTCTTGGTGAGTATGTCTTGTACACTGCGGCCTCTCCTGAATGTTATTAAGGGGTGATCAGGGATTACTTTTTCCAAATCAGGGTCAAATTTTAATAGGGACCAGTAGCGCTCCAAAATCTCTCTAACAGCTCTGTTACCTGTATCGTATGTGCCAATTACTCTAAGTATATTCTCGGATTCGCGAACGCGAGGTTGGAGGAGAGTCAACCTGTCTCTTCTCCTGGCTTCATCCCATGCTCCTTGAAGGGGTTTCTTTGGATAGCCTCTGTTGTGGAATCGGGAGCAGAGGCGACCTCCACGGGTATTAGTTGGGCAAAGTTGTCCTTGTAGCGTGGGTCAAGGAGGGTGTACACCCAATAGTCATTGGTGGACAGTATCCTCTTGACCCGGGGGTCACCACAAAGACAGCCAAGCATAAATTGTGCCATGTGCCCTACTGTGCCAACACGCAAGCCTTCAGCCTCCTCACTTAGCGGACTCTCCATCTCCTCCCCCCCTTCCTCCGACCCCAATTCATCCTCCTCAGCCCATACCCGCTCAACAGGTAGCATGGAATCACCCCCTGATGCATGGTGCCCAAGAGTTTCTTCCTCCTCCTCAGCCGCCTCCTCCTCCTCAGTTTCGCGCTGCGAAACTGACAACAGGGTGCTCTCAATGTCACTGTCTTCCCCCACCTCCTGTGACACTGCTGAATCCTCAGATCTTAGGTTCCGCAAGGAGTTCTGGACACAACAGAGCGATGGTGACACTGATGATGTGTGCATCACCACTAACCATCTCTGTTGCCTCCTCAAAGGGACCTAAGACCTGGCAGATGCCAGCCATCCACGTCCACTCCTCAGCATAGACATGAGGAAGCTGACTGGCCTGACTACCACCTTGGGGGATCAGCTGGAAGTCTACAACTGCCCTGCGTTGTTGGTACACCCTGGCTAGCTTGTGTAACGTCGAATTCCAACGCGTGGGAACGTCACACAGCAGCCGGTGAACAGGGAGTTGTAGCCGCCCTTGCACAGTCCTGAGGGTCGCGGCATCGGTGGTGGACTTGCGAAAATGGGCGCATATGAGCCGCACCTTGGTGAGCAACTCACTCAACTGGGGGTATTTATTATATTATTATAAAATTTATTATACACACTTTGCGCAACTGAAACGTAAAACCACAGATCATACGGTAACTATACGCTGTTAGGTATATGTCACCCTGATGAGATGTACCGTCTATGAAAGCTCAGTCAGAATAAACGCACTATATAGAAATATATTTTGCTGCAATTCTTTTCAGACCTATCCAAAAAAATTTATTATACGCACTTTGCGCAACTGAAACGCAAAACCACAGATCAATACGGTAACTATACGCTGTTAGGTATATGGCACCCTGATGAGATGTACCGTCTATGAAAGCTCAGTCAGAGTAAACGTACTATATAGAAATATATTTTGCTGCAATTCTTTTCAGACCTATCCCAAAAAAAAAAAAAATGCGCACTTTGCACAACTGAAACGCAAAACCACAGAGCAATATGGTATCTATACGCTGTTCGGTATATGGCACCCTGATGAGATGTATTCCGTATTTACAGCACCGTCTATGACAGCTGAGCTCACTCAGATTAAATGCACTATATAGTTAAATATGCTGGTGCAATTCTTTTCAGACCTATCCCAAAAAAAAAATATGCTCACTTTGCGCAACTTAAACGCAAAACCACAGAGCAATACGGTATCTATACGCTGTTAGGTATATGGCACCCTGATGAGATGTACCGTCTATGACAGCTGAACTCACTCAGAATAAACGCACTATATAGAAAGATATTTTGCTGTAATTCTTTTCAGACCTATCCCAAAAAAAATATGCGCACTTTGCACAACTTAAACGCAAAACCACAGAGCAATACGGTATCTATACGCTGTTAGGTATATGGCACCCTGATGAGATGTACCGTCTATGAAAGCTCAGTCAGAGTAAACGTACTATATAGAAATATATTTTGCTGCAATTCTTTTCAGACCTATCCCAAAAAAAAAAAATGCGCACTTTGCACAACTTAAACGCAAAACCACAGAGCAATACGGTATCTATACGCTGTTCGGTATATGGCACCCTGATGAGATGTATTCTGTATTCACAGCACCGTCTATGACAGCTGAGCTCACTCAGATTAAATGCACTATATAGTTAAATATGCTGGTGCAATTCTTTTCAGACCTATCCCAAAAAAAAAATATGCTCACTTTGCGCAACTTAAACGCAAAACCACAGAGCAATACGGTATCTATACGCTGTTAGGTATATGGCACCCTGATGAGATGTACCGTCTATGACAGCTGAACTCACTCAGAATAAACGCACTATATAGAAAGATATTTTGCTGTAATTCTTTTCAGACCTATCCCAAAAAAAAATATGCGCACTTTGCACAACTTAAACGCAAAACCACAGAGCAATACGGTATCTATACGCTGTTCGGTATATGGCACCCTGATGAGATGTATTCCGTATTCACAGCACCGTCTATGACAGCTGAGCTCACTCAGATTAAATGCACTATATAGTTAAATATGCTGGTGCAATTCTTTTCAGACCTATCCCAAAAAAAAAATATGCGCACTTTGCACAACTTAAACGCAAAACCACAGAGCAATACGGTATCTATACGCTGTTAGGTATATGGCACCCTGATGAGATGTACCGTCTATGAAAGCTCAGTCAGAGTAAACGTACTATATAGAAATATATTTTGCTGCAATTCTTTTCAGACCTATCCCAAAAAAAAAAAAATGCGCACTTTGCACAACTTAAACGCAAAACCACAGAGCAATACGGTATCTATACGCTGTTCGGTATATGGCACCCTGATGAGATGTATTCTGTATTCACAGCACTGTCTATGACAGCTGAGCTCACTCAGATTAAATGCACTATATAGTTAAATATGCTGGTGCAATTCTTTTCAGACCTATCCCAAAAAAAAAATATGCGCACTTTGAGCAAGTTAAACGCAAAACCACAGAGCAATACGGTATCTATACGCTGTTAGGTATATGGCACCCTGATGAGATGTACCGTCTATGACAGCTGAGCTCACTCAGAATAAACGCACTATATAGAAATATATTTTGCTGTAATTCTTTTCAGACCTATCCTATCATGCACAGGAATATATCTGTTTAAGATATGTATAGTTTGTGCCTGTGTACCAGCTCTGCACACAAAGGCTGACAGCATACACTATAGTTTCCTTCAGAGAATCAATTGCTTTTTAACAGACTGTTGTGGCTTTCTTTTCCTACACAGAATACAGGCTGATAGTATATACTGTTTTTCAGAGTAAAGATAGTCTTTAAAAAGACTTTTCTTGCTTCCTAACTCCTAAGTTCTAACTGCCTGCTGCACACATTACACGAGCTAACTCTCCTATGTCTTGTCTGGTCCCCTTCCCAATGCAGAATGAGGCTGAGGCTGCAGATCCTAGACTCCCTACCATAGGTCAATTTCGGTCACATTTCACTGCCAGCCAATCAGTGCTGGGGAGACATAGGGGCTGTTACATCACAGCAGGCGTTCCCACAGGCTTACCTTTGCTGCTGATTGGCTGAAAAAAACGGGCATTTCACACGGGCAGTGACGCACGGATAGTCACGAGTCCGCGCTGCCTCGTGATTCCGAGCCGAGCCGAAGCGGGCAATATTCGAGCGAATCCCGAATCTTGCCGCTTCGGCTCGCTCATCACTAATAGAGACATATCCCCAGCCACTTGCAGCTGTAATCGCAGCAAAAGGTGGCGCAACAAAGTATTAATGCAAGGGGGCCAAATAATTTTGCACGCCCCACTTTTCAGTTTTATTATTACAAAAAAAGTTTAAATGATCCAATAAATTTCGTTCCACTTCACAATTGTGACCCAGTTGTTGATTCTTCACCAAAAATTTAAAATGTTATATCTTTTTGTTTGAAGCCTGAAATGTGGCAAAAGGTTGAAAAGTTCCAGGGGGCGGAATACTTTCGCAAGGCACTATATATATATATATATATATATAGATATATATACTAAACAGAGAATGGCAGCAGCACTAGATAAGCCATGACACATAAAATGAACATGAGGTGAATGTGTGAAAAGGTAAAAAGGCTTATCTAGTGCTGCTGCCATTCTCTGTTTAGTATTTAATTAGCCAATAGGTAGCTTGCACCTGACTCTCACCTGTAGGAGGTGCTGTCCGTTCTTTGTCCTTATGTATATATAGAGGAGGATTGGCCTCCTCTGGGAATTTAGCACTCCTGTTCACACTGGTGCAGCTTCTGACCAGGTATGATGTTCTCCTGATATGGGCCTGCTGGTTTGTGTAGGATGCAGGTCAGTGTTAGTGTAGGACTCATCCGATTGGAAGCCACCTTGATCGTTGGTGGATGAGCCCGACATATTTATGATCATTTATATGCGCTAAGAGCTTCCATATTACTTACTACAGAGAAGTTATGCTTTTTTACCTTTTCACACATTCACCTCATGTTCATTTTATGTGTCATGGCTTATCTAGTGCTGCTGCCATTCTCTGTTTAGTATTTAATTAGCCAATAGGTAGCTTGCACCTGACTCTCACCTGTAGGAGGTGCTGTCCGTTCTTTGTCCTTATTTATAGATATATATATATATATATATATATATATATATATATATATATATGGGATGTATTAACTGATCTTGCACACGTGTGCACAAAGTGGTATTATGCACGCATAATAGCAACACTGGAGGGTATTCTTTATCTGTAGGGTCAGACAGTGACTCTACAGACAGCAGTATATTTCTACTGGGCTGCCTGCAGAAATCTGAAGTGTAGTGTAGTCTTTAAAAAGACTTTTGGGTTCACAAATTCACTAGGCTTTCCTGCATGTTTATTAGCTAAGAAATAAGCGCTAAACAGGGAGGAGTTTAAAAAAAAACACAAATCTCGCGCGCTACTCGGCTGAGTAACAAATATTTACAAGTACGCAAATATTCGTGCGGATAACGAATATTTACGAATATATTCACTCATCTCTATAAATTACCATTGTATCGACCTGTAATTCAGTCCACCCTCAAAAGAAGGACTTAAAAGCCCAGCCTCCAGGTCCCGCTAAGCCAAACCCCTAACTCACGCAGGCCAAGCCCCCTCATGTGCCTGGACAGACACAGGGATGTCCACCCTTTCAGTAGCTCATGCTCAGACAGCAGAATTGTGCTGTCTGAGCGTGAGCTGCGGCAACTGACTGAGGCTTCTCTCACCCCCAGTCAGTCACTAGAGCCCACAGACATGGCTCCCTGTGGCTGACTGAGGGGGACAGAAGCTCCGGGCTGTCCCTAGCTCACCTTCAGGATAGGAACTTCTTCTTCTCTGTGTCTTCACGGAGCCGGGGTGTGTGGCTTCATGTTTAGGGGTGTGGCATCACGTTTAGGGACGTGGTCGGTGAGGTCCAGCTTTCTGGGGTGAAGCCAGTGGCCACCCTAGCTGCTGTGAAGGTCACAGTTAAAGGAGAGGGCACTGTGGGTGTTTCTTTTAAGGGTGCAGGCTGCTGTGGAGGTCACTGTTAAAGGGGCAGGCACTGTGGAGGTCACTGTTATGGAAGGAGGGGGCTGTGGAATCCACTATTAAAGGGGCACCGGGGTACTGTGAGGTCATTGTTAAGGGAGCGGGGTACTGTGACAGTCACTGTTAAAGGGGCAGTAGCTGTGGAGGTCTCTGCCAAGGGGTCCAGAAATGGTTGAGGTCAGTTAAGGGGACTGTAACCTATAGTCAGTGTTAAGGGGTGGGTGCTGTAGAGGTCACTGTTAAGGGGTGGGCCGCTGTGGAGGTCACTCTCAAGGGGGTGAAGATGTGAAACTCACTGTTAAAGGGTCAGGCTTCTGTGGAGGTCCCATTTTAAGGAAACTGGGCACTGTGGAGGTCACTGTTAAGGAGGCAGGGTGCTGTAGAGGTCACTCTCGATATCTTTTAATGACACACACAAACAATAAATAAAATAGATTAAATATACCCGGGCGAAGCCAGGTCCTTCTGCTAGTTTATCATAAAGTAGATGCTCACGCTGATGCAACAATAGACTGTGGAAGAAGAACAGTTTATGAATCTTGCTATCCACCTTGTAGCTGTTGGGTACCCATATGCAGTATGTCCCATGGAGAAAGAAGTCGAGAATGAGGAGCTGTCAATGGATGAAGAAGGAGCAGGAAGAGGAGGGACAGTTTGTGAAGGAGGACAAGGCAGCTGACGTGGATGATGATGATGACACTGTTCACAATGACCAATCATCTCAGTGAGGGGTGGAGCCAGAAAGAACTGGGCCCTCAAGCATGCTGTTGTGAATGGCAAGCTTTATGCTTGCTTATTTAATGGCATGTGTATCATTCACTTGAAGCCTTCTGTTGATTACTGCATATTAATGCTTTAGACTCCTGTGTATGCTGGTTGCTTGGGGCTGCGTGGTGGCTGCGGTGTTGTGTGTGAAATGTTGCCTGTGTTTGTGTCTCCCCACATTCATCTCTGTGGCTCATGTCACTGGTGCCGTACAGGCTGGCTGCATGTACTTTGTGTACTGGCTGTGGTTTTCTTATGTATGCTGGTTCTGTGATACCTGCTGGCTGTGGCCTTGAGTGTGAACAAGGTCTGAATATGGATCCACTTGTGTTTGTATCATTTGTGTGGTTCTGTCACGCCTTGTTGTGTAGGATGGCTGCCTGTAACCTCATACTAGCTACAGTTTAATCTGTGTATGCCGGTTGTTGTTTGGGCATGCTGGCTGCAGCATTCTGTGACTTTGTGAACTGACACTTGTGATTGTATGTTCTGTGTTTCTGATTACTCCTGGTTCTGATAGGGTTAACATTTCCCTGGTCTGTTCCTGGGTGTGGCTTATCAGGTGCCCTCTTTATTGCAGCTATTTCTATCTTTGAGCTGTGGGGCTTGGGGTCAGTTCTGTCTTTTGCCTTGCTGGGTGTAGCCTTATGCTGCTGACCCAGGGGACATTTGCCATCTGCCCTTTTGTGTGGTTTCGCCTGGTAAAGTGTGATTTTATGTTCTCTGTGTGTTCTGTTGTGTGTCTTGATCCTGTCTGTTCCATGTCTTGCCTCGCAGTGCCTAACTGCTTCTGTTCCTGTCTCCTGTGTTCTCTGGAGGGAGGACATCTAGTCTGTGTACAGCTCTTTCTGTGACCGCCATGCTTCCGTTCCACATGGGGTCCAGGCAACTGCTTGTGTGCTGGTTCCTGTTTGTCTTGTCTGATCCATGTCCTCAGTTTGTTTGGATTCTAGTCCTTCTGTTGTTGCCTGTTCTGCTGGTGCTTGCAACAGCGTGGTTCTTTGCAGGTAGCGGCCACGTGTACTGGGACCATCCTGGAGGTGCGACTGGTGAATCACGCATTTGTCTACCAATGCACTTGGTTCAGTGGTAGTGCTATGACTATTGCCTTAACCTGCTTATCCTTTACTGTCATGTTACATACATAGGTAACATAGTTTATAAGACCGAAAAAAGACATCTGTCCATTCAGTTCGGCTTGTTATCCTACAAGTTGATGCAGAGGAAGGCAAAAAACTCCTGTGAGGTAGAAGCCAATTTTCCCCACTTTAGGGGAAAAAAATTCCTTCCCGACACCAATCAGGCAATCAAAATAGATCAACGACCCCTCTCTAGTAACTATAACCTGTAATATTTTTACCCTCCAGAAATACATCCAGGCCCCTCTTGAACTCTTTTAGTGAACTTACCATCACCACCTCCTCAGGCAGAGAGTTCCATAGTCTCACTGCTCTTACAGTAAAGAATCCTCTTGTATGTTTGTGTACAAACCTTCTTTCCTCCAGACACGGAGGATGTCCCCTCGTCACAGTCACAGTCCTGGGGATAAATAGATCATGGGAGAGATCTCTGTACTGAACCCTGATATATTTATACATAGTTATTAGATCTCCCCTCAGTCATCTTTTTTCTAAAGTAAATAACCCTAATTTTGATAATCTTTCTGGGTACTGTAGTCCACCTATTCCAGTTATTACTTTACTTTCCCTCCTCTGAACCCTCTCCAGCTCTGCTATGTTCATTTATTATATGTGTAATAAAGTATTCAGTTGGTTTATTGGTCTGTAATCTGCCTGTGTTCTGTTTGCTAGACGTTCTGGAGGTCTGTCCGGTCCTCCAGAATGTGATAGGGAAAATGTTTTCATGCTGTCAAAAGGGACATTTGTTTTATTACCAGGATACACTGTGTATACAACTTGCTGCAGCTTTTGGAGAGCAGATGCCTGCTGCCTACACTTCTAAGGCCTCATTCAGGCCCATGCAGAGTTACCCACCCGGTTTCACAAGCAGCAGAAGCCACATCAACAGCCAGATCAGTACCATGAATCAATTTTTTCATGGGCCAGGTCATGCTGATGCAAATCTGCAAATGGAAACCAACTACCCAAGCTCAGTTCTACCTGGAATCTGGCCTTTCTCCTGTGTATACCATGTTCCCTGACCCTATGGATTTATAGGCAGGCAGATTGGAACAATGGACCAAATAGTTTCAGTATCCTCACTCTGTTCTATCTAGCATCAAGTGTCCTCTTTGAGGGGTTTTTGAGCATGGCAGTAGGCATCACGACACCCATATGTAAAGTGGTTCAAGTGGTCAAGTGTACAAAACGTCACTTTTCAAAATGAATGAGGAATGGATCCGTGAGGACACACCCTATGGCTGAGGCTGATTAATAGATCTTGCTTAAGGTGCTACATCATTCCACTGCTACTGTCTGCCTGCCTATAATTATGTTCTGTACCATATGGCTGCTGCTGCCATTATCATATCGGTGCAGCTGTACTATATGGCTGCTGCTGTTGCCACCACTGCAGCTGCTAGTCTCTGCTGCTAATCCCCTACTGCCAGTGGCGTAGCTATAGGGATCGCAGCAGTCGAGGGCCCCCCTTGCCACTTGCAGGGCCGCGCCGCCAATTAGCCAGGTGCGGCGCGGCCCTGCACACAGATGGGGGCGGCGGCAGGGCAGAGGGAGATGAGCGCTTACATTGTGAAAGCGCTCATCTTCATAGTCATCTGTATCGCCGTCCTCAAGACGGCGATACAGATGCCTGTATTGTACTGCGGGGCAGGGGAGGGAGAGGCGTCTCCCCTGCCCGTTCCTCTGATAGGCTGCAGGCACTAGGCCTGCAGCCTATC
This sequence comes from Rhinella marina, assembly GCA_900303285.1. Classification (NCBI taxonomy): domain Eukaryota; kingdom Metazoa; phylum Chordata; class Amphibia; order Anura; family Bufonidae; genus Rhinella; species Rhinella marina. The sequence goes on along the minus strand of ONZH01019446.1, from coordinate 9,462 downwards.
AGAGGCCGGCTCAGGCGGCACGATGACGTCATCGCGCCGCCTGAGCCGTACAGCGCAGGACACAGGCCGGAAGAGGCCTGCATCGCTGCCAGCCTGATGGAGGTAAGTATTAGTGTTAATTTTTTTTTATTGTAGCACGGACTGGAGCTCTATTGGGGGCACTGGGGGGCATTTTTAGGGGCACATGGCATTTTTACTGGCACATGGGGGCACTCTGGGCATTTTACTGGCACATGGGAGCACTGGGGTAATTTTTACTGGCACATGGGGGCATTTTTACTGGCATATGGGGGCACTGGGGGCATTTTACTGGCACTGGGGGCATTTTTAGTGGCACATGGGGGCACTGGGGGCATTTTTACTGGCATGTGGGGCACTGGGGGCATTTTACTGGCACTGGGGGCATTATTACAGGCACTAGGGGCATTTGTTACTGGCACATGGGGCACTGGGGGCATTTCTTACTGGCACATGGGGGCACTGGGGGCATTTCTTACTGACACTTGGGGGCATTTCTTTATGGCATGGGAGCACTGGGGGCATTTTTCTGGCACATGGGGGCACTGGGGCATTTCTTACTGGCACATGGGGCACTGGGGCATTTTTACTGGCACTGGGGGCATTTTTCTGGCACAAGGGGGAACTGGGGCATTTCTTACTGGCACATGGGGCACTGGGGGCATTTCTTACTGGCGCATGATTTTGGGGGGGAATCAATGGAGGGAACTTCTGGCGTATTATTGGGGCATTTCTTACTGGCACATAATTTGGGGGGCATCTATGGGTGGGGAGCACTTCTTACTGGCACATTATTGAGGTGAAATTTTGGGGGCACTTCTTACTGGCACTTAGGAAGCATTATTACTTCTGGGGCACAGTGGGGACATTAGTACTGTTGGGAGCACTATTACTAACAAGTGCACTCTGGCAGAGAATTATTAGTTAGGCACTGGGGGCATTTTACTGGCACCGGGGGCATTTTTAGTGGCACATGGGGGCACTGGGGGCATTTTTACTGGCATGTGGGGGCACTGGGGGCATTTTACTGGCACTGGGGGCATTATTACAGGCACTGGGGGCATTTGTTACTGGCACATGGGACACTGGGGGCATTTCTTACTGGCACATGGGGACACTGGGGGCATTTCTTACTGACACTTGGGGGCATTTCTTTATGGCATGGGAGCACTGGGGGCATTTTTACTGGCACTGGGGGCATTTTTCTGGCACATGGGGGCACTGGGGCATTTCTTACTGGCACATGGGGGAACTGGGGCATTTCTTACTGGCACATGGGGCACTGGGGCATTTCTTACTGGCGCATGATTTTGGGGGGGAATCAATGGGGGGAACTTCTGGTGTATTATTGGGGCATTTCTTACTGGCACATAATTTGGGGGGCATCTATGGGTGGGGAGCACTTCTTACTGGCACATTATTGAGGTGAAATTTTGGGGGCACTTCTTACTGGCACTTAGGAAGCATTATTACTTCTGGGGCACAGTGGGGACATTAGTACTGTTGGAAGCACTATTACTAACAAGTGCACTCTGGCAGAGAATTATTAGTTGGGACTTTGGGGAGCACTATTACTGTGGGGGGCACCCTGGCACAGTATCAGCACAGTTATTTCTGGGGGGCGTTATGTTTACACTATTACTGGGCGCACTATTACGGGACACTATTTGCTGGGCGCAGTTATTTTAGGACACTGTGTGCCAATAATTATTGAAGGGCACTATCTGTGTGGTACTAGTGGCACAGTACTGGGGGTAGTAGGATGATTTGTCCAGAAGACGGGAGGATGATGGAAAAGTAGTAAACTAAGATTTTTTTCTGTCAAACTGCAGAGATGAGAAATGGCTGAAAAATGGCGTCTGGTCTGAAAGAAGAAGATGAGGAAAGAGAAGATCTACATCAGAGGAGACATCACTGGATGTAAGAGGTATGGGGCTGTATTAGGCTACATTCACACGAATTTTGTGTTTTGCGCTCTGCAAATTGTGGATCCGCAAAAAAAGGATGATGTTCCGTATGGCATCCGTTTTTTTTTTTTTTTGCAGTCCACTGTAACAATGCCTATCCTTGTCCGCAAAACGGACAAAAATAGGAATGGACATACAGATCCGGACAGCACACAGTGTTCATTTAAGTGAATGGGTCCACATCTGAGCCGCAAAATATGCAGATTGGAGGCTGAAAAAACAACTGTGGTGTGAATGTAGCCTTACCCTGTATGTTCTGTAGTGATATACGTAATGTTAGGAGGGAAAAGGTTAGGGTGAGAATTTGGCATGGGGGGGGTGTCAATTTTTGACTTGGCCGGCAGAAAAGCTAGGTGCACCAGCGCTGAGGGAAAGGGGGGGGCCCAAGCTGAACTCTTGCACCAGGGCCCATGAGCCTTTAGCTACGCCCCTGCCTACTGCCATTTTCATTCCCTCTATTGCCACTACCATTGCCACTACACATCTACCTTTACTACTCTTACCAACCCTAAACAGCCACATACATGTCTACTGCCTTGTCTTTTCCACGCAGTGCAGCTACTGGTGCCACTATTACTGTTGACACAAACCACTATTACCCTACCCTTTCCAGATCCACATTGTACTGCTATTACTCCAAAAATGAGGGATACTTTTCAAGGCTTGTTTATAACAAAAGCCACTGCATTACTGCGGACCCGCAAATATACGGGGGCCGCTCGGCGTGTGTTCCGCAGCGCTCGGAACACACGCCGTACGGCCCCATTGAAAATGCCTATACTTGTCCATGCGCACGGACAAGTATAGGACATGCTCCAAAAGAGCCACGGCACGGAGCTAGCTCCGTGCAGCGGCTCCCCGCCCCATAGAGGTGAATGGGGCCGCATCTATTCCTGCATTTTTGCGGGTAGATACGGCCCCATTCATACGGTCGTGTGAATGGGGCCTCACACTGTGTATGTTTAAATACCTTCTGCCCCAAATAAGGGACAGTTTTTAGAATATTTATTATATTAAAAGCCATTGGAGCAGTGTTCCCTCTAAGACTTGGCAGCTGCTGAGCAGTGTCGGCTCAGAACTGGGCACAGCCAGGGGTGGGATTCAAATTTTTAACAGGTTCCCTACTCAACGGCGGACACGCGGCATCACGACACATGTTTACATATACATGCCCCATATATATGGTACACATACATAACTACACCATATATACACATACCACAAAACTTTTAAAAGCCTAAGGAGCTAAACTACCAGCGCTGCAAGTTTTTGTAAAGCACAGTATATAAATTACACCTAGGCTACACTTACAGTAGATACACCTACATATATACATTTTATACACATTTGTACCTAGCACTAAAGACATATTTGCATACACATTATATTCAGTGCTATCCAGCATACAGCGCACATACCTCTTACATCCAGTGACTTCTCCTCGTTCTGCAGATGTTCTCTTTTCTAATCCTCTCCTTTCAGACCAGGCGCCATGATGATTTTTCACCCATCTCTCGTCTCTGCAGTTTGACAAAAAGACATCTAAGGTTCCTACTTTTCCATCATCCTCCCACCTACAATACTTAAAATGAGCACCAGTAGAATGTCCCTTATAATGTGCGCCAGTACAAAAAAAATCCCCTTCTAAGTGCCCCCAGTTGAGCTAATGTCCCCAGAGTGCCCCCAATATGTGTGCAAGTATAAAATACCCCTATATAATGCCCCTAGTAAATGCACACATAGTGCTCCTCTCCTCTTCCCGACAGTGCTCCCATAATGTGCCAGTATAAATGTCCCTTGTTAGTGCCTCCATAATGTGCCTATATACAGTAATATGCCCCCATAGTGTTCTTACCCCCTCCAACACCATAGTGTGCCCATAATGTGCCAGTTTAAGATGCCCCCATAGTGTCCCCTATGATGTGCCAGTTGAAATGCCCCAGATGTGCCAGTATAAATGCCCCCAGAAGATGCCCCCATAGTGTTCCCCATAATGTGTCAGTAATGCCCCCAGTAGATGCCCCCCTATAGTGTTCCCCATGTGCCAGCAATGCCCCCAGTAGATGCCTCCCATAGTGTCCCCCATGATGCTCCAGTAATGCCCCCAGAATGTGCCAGCAATGCCCCCAGGATATGCCAGCAATGCCCCCATAGTTTCCTCCATGATGCATCAGTAATGCCCGCAGTACATGCCCCCCATATGCTAGCAATGCCCCCAGTAGATGCCCCCCATAGTGTCCCCAAAGATGTGCCAGTAGATGCCCCCATAGTGCCCCCCATGTGCCAGCAAAGCCTCCAGTAGATGCTTCCATAGTGTCCCCATGTGCCAGAAATGCCTCCATATGCCAGCAATGCACCCAGTAGATGCCTCCCATGTGCCAACAATGCCCCCACTAGATGCCCCCATAGTGTCCCCCATGTGCCAGCAAAGCCCACAGTAGATGCCCCCAGTGTGCCCCATGTGCCAGAAATGCCCCCATATGCCAGCAATGCCCCAAGTAGATGCCCCATGTGCCAACAATGCTCCCATTAGATGCCCCTATATGCCAGAAATGCCCCCTATAGTGTCCCCAAGGATGTGCCAGTAGATGCCCACATATTGTCCTCCATGTGCCAATAGATGCCCCCAGTTGATGCCCATATACAGTAGTGTCCCCCATGTGCCAGCAATGACCCCAGAATGCCACAGAAAAAAAAAAAAAACTACTTACCTCCACGCTGTCAGCGTGCTGCCTGCCTAGTGCCTGCAGCCTATCAGAGGAACAGGAGAGGGAGACACCTCTCCCTGCTGCAGTGTTCCTCTGTATCATCGTCCTGACGATACAAATGAATGTAGGGAGATGAGCGCTTCCACAATGGAAGTGCTCATCTCCTGCTTCTGCACTGGATCGGGATTCAGCCGGTAGCCCGGTTCTCCGATCAGGCTGTAATTTTAACAACCGGATCTGGAGAACCGGAGGGAACCGGCTGAATCCCATGCCTGTGCACAGCGCCATCAAAGGTGGGCGATATGAAAACCTAAAATAATTGTCACATCAAAGACATACAGTATAACCCCTGCAACACCCCGTACAATACAGTACAATCCCTGCATCATTCTGTATAATATACAGTATAATCCGTACACTATGCTGTATAATATACAGTATACTCCCTGCACCATGCTGTGTAATACCCTGTTTCCCCGATAATAAGCCCTAGTGATATTTTGCCCTGTTTTTGGAGTAGGCTTAAAATATAAACCCTACTCCAAAAATAAGCCCTAGGTACATAGGGTTACGGTCCGAGCCCGGTGGGGGGGTGGAGCCCCGCAAGTGATTTTAATGGCCAGTCAGGGCCTCTCTGCTGGTGACGCTACCTACGCAATGCTGCGTACTATAGTATGCAGCGCTGTGCAGTTAGTTACCTATATACACACCAATACCCATACCCTATCCGACGTCTCCCCTGTGATGATCCCGCGAGACGTGACCTCAGCGCCGGGTCTCACGGGATAACACTGACGGGATGACACAGCACACGCTGGATGACAGGATTGAGAGAGAAGAAGTCCGGAGCGGAGTGTAGGTAAGAATATTTTTTGTCTGTGTGTGCACAGGGGCCGCGGGTGGACCTTCTCAGAAACAGCGTTGGTCAGGGCACGGATGATGTTCTGTGACACGTGCTGGTGTAGGGCTGGGACGGCACATCGGGAAAAACAGTGGCGGCTGGGGACCAAATACAGAGGGGCAGCCACCGCCATGAGATTGCGAAAGGCCTTGGTCTCTACCAGCCTATAGGGCAGCATCTCCAGGCTCAGCAATTTGGAGATGTGGACGTTGAGGGCTTGGGCATGTGGGTGGGTGGAACTGTATTTCCTCTTGCGCTCCAGCGTCTGCTGTAAAGACAGCTGAACGCTGCGCTGGGACACATTGGTGGACACTGTGGAGGATCATGGAGGCGAAGGTGTGGTTTTCCGGCGGGAGGCGCTCGTGCCGGGGTCCTGGGCAGGGGGTTGACTAGCAGAGGCAGCGAGTGACACAGGGGAAGGAGCAGTGGTGTGACCCGCAGGAGATGGTGAACGGCCTTGGTTCCATTGAGTGGGGTGTTTAGTAGAGATGAGCGAGTAGTGAAATATTCGAAAGTTCGAAATTCGATTCGAATAGACCGCGAAATTCGACTATTCGACCGAATATCGAATCCCATTAAAGTCTATGGGAAAAAAATGCTCGCCACTTGGAAATCTCAATTCGACCACTTGGAGGTCACCAAGTCCACCCTGAAACCACTATCACAGCCTCTCAACAATACACTCCAAAGACAATCTAACCTCTCTGTAAAGTGAGACCATACAAGGAAACCTTCTTTCCTCTACATTGCCATGGACCCCAAGCCAAACTAGACAAAAAAGAAGATGAAATTCTGCACCCCTTAAAATCACGTTGCCTATGACAACCACAGATGGCATAGGCAAGGGGGAAAGCAATCAAGCCATCACTATTTTTCCCTCTGTGCCATCCCTGCCTTGCCCAGGCACATGTCCCAAAACATCATCCACGCCCGAGTAACACGGTTACTGCAAAAGGCCATTTGACCACCAACACTTTGGTTTGAGGCCGGGGATGCTACATCTCCCTGACAGCACACTGGGTGAATGTTGTGGAGGCGGGGACGGGCAAACCTGCTACCCCCACCCAAGTTTGGGGCCTTGGTTCTGTCTGGATTTCCGCAACCCTTACAGACAGCTCGGCAAACCCCTCCTTCTCCTTCTAGATTCTCCTTTTAAATCTGTCCACCACCCAGTCAAGTCCACAAAGTCCAGTCTCGTCGATAGCCTGCAGAAACTGCAGGGACCTCACTCTGACCCTCCTTCCTCCCACCCTGCCCAATGTTATCAACCCAGTGTTCCCACCCATGCAAGAATCGCAGGAGCTATCTGAGGATTTTGTTTGTTCTGATGCCCAAACACTGGAGCAAGCTCCATCTCTAGCTGATGGTGGTGTGGAACGGGCACTAAAGTGTAAAATGATTAGGGACGATGATGAGACACAGTTGCCAGCAAGGGAGGCTGTTGGAGCAAAGTGAGGCAGTGTAAGAGGAGGTGGTTGAGTATGACGAAATCAGTGACCCGACCTGGCCCAGTGTCATGTCTAGCAGGTAAAGCAGTGGGGATGTTGAGGGATGCGTAGGACCGCAAAAGGTAGGAAGAGGCCATGGGCTGGCCAGAGGCTCATGGAGAAGGCAGGCTAGAGCCCGCAGGGCCGCATCTCTTCCCTATAACAGGCCCCCACACAAAGCTCTCCCATCGAGGGCTCTTAGGTCCTTGTTGTGAAAATATTTTAATGAGTGCGCAAAGTTAGCTTGAGGTGAGCCCTCGAAAAAATTATATGGTGGCCCAAGAGGTGAGACCTCTTAAAAATTATGTGGAGGCCCAAGAGGTGAGACCTCTTAAAAATTATGTGGAGGCCCAAGAGGTGAGACCTCGATAAAATTATGTGGAGGCCCAAGAGGTGAGACCTCGATAAAATTATGTGGAGGCCCAAGAGGTGAGACCTCGATAAAATTATGTGGAGGCCCAAGAGGTGAGACCTCTTAAAAATTTTGTGGAGGCCCAAGAGGTGAGACCTCTTAAAAATTATGTGGAGGCCCAAGAGGTGAGACCTCTTAAAAATTATGTGGAGGCCCAAGAGGTGAGACCTCTTAAAAATTATGTGGAGGCCCAAGAGGTGAGACCTCTTAAAAATTATGTGGAGGCCCAAGAGGTGAGACCTCTTAAAAATTATGTGGAGGCCCAAGAGGTGAGACCTCTTAAAAATTTTGTGGAGGCCCAAGAGGTGAGACCTCTTAAAAATTTTGTGGAGGCCCAAGAGGTGAGACCTCTTAAAAATTTTGTGGAGGCCAAAGAGGTGAGACCTCGATAAAATTATGTGGAGGCCCAAGAGGTGAGACCTTGATAAAATTATGTGGAGGCCCAAGAGGTGAGACCTCTTAAAAATTTTGTGGAGGCCCAAGAGGTGAGCCATAAATATATACATTTTTTTATTTACGGAGCAATTCTACGGCGGTTAAGGAGGAGGAGGAGGAGGTGGAGGAGGAAATGGCACTTCATACAGATGGCACTTCACTTTTGGCTGCTTTCCACTGTTGGAGAAGCAAAGTCCGGGTCAATCCACTTGCTGTTCATTTTGATTAGCGTCAGCCTGTCGGCACTGTCGGTTGACAGGCGGCTGCGCTTATCGGTTATAATGCCCCCGGCTGCGCTGAACACCCTTTCGGATAGCACGCTGGCGGCAGGGCAGGCAAGCACCTCCAAGGCGTACAGGGACAGTTCCAGCCACGTGTCCAACTTGGAGACCCAGTAAGTGTAGGACGCCAAGGGATCGGGGAGGACAGGGTTTCGGTCTGCCAGGTACTCCCGCAACATCCGCCGATACTTGTCCCTCCTGCTGATAGCGGGCCCCGCAGTGATGGAAGTTGCACGAGGGGGTGCCATGAACGTGTCCCACACCTTGGAGAGTGTTCCCCTGGTGGCTGTGGGCCTGATCGATGTTGAGGGACTCTGGGAGACCCTCTCCTCTCTGCCGCCAGCGATGGTGGGTGGGAAAATCTCCATCATGTTCTGCACGAGTTCCCTCTGGTATTCCAGCAATCGATTCGTCCTCTCCTCTACCGGAATAAAAGAGGAGACGTTATCTTTATACCGGGGGTCCAGGATTGCGAAGACCCAGTACAGTTTGTTCTCCACTATCCGGACAACACGTGTGTCCCGGGAAAAGCAGCCCAGCATGAAGTCAGCCATGTGTGCCAGACTCTGAATAGGCATGACGTCACTGCCCCCACCAGAAGGATCACTTGCCATTTCCTCCTCTTCCTCTTCCGCCTCCTCTCCGCCCCATCCGCGCTGAACCAATGGGACGCACACAGCCTGACTGCTACCCTCGCCGCCAGCATCCTCCTCCTCTTCCACAGCCACCTCCACGTCGTCCTCCTCCTCCTCATCCTCCTCCTCCTCCTGCAACTGCCACCGAGAAGCAGACAAAAGTGTGGTCTGACTGTGTAGCTCCGTTGCGTCTCCTCCTACCCCCGTCTCCTCTGCGTGCAATGCGTTCTCCCTTATTGCGATGAGCGATTCTTTAAGGACGCATAGGAGCGGGATGGTTACGCTCACTATAGCGTCCTCGCTGCTGACCTTCTTGGTGGACTCCTCAAAGATACGCAGTACATCGCATATGTCTGCCATCCATGGCCACTCGTGGTTGGCAAACTGAGGGAGCTGAGTTGGAGGCACGCGTGGATTCATAATCTGGTACTCCATCAATGCTCTCTGCTGCTCACACACCCTGGCCAACATGGAATAGGTGGAATTCCAGCGAGTCGGCAGGTCGCACAACAGCCGATGTTCAGGCAAATGGAGGCGTTGCTGGAGTTTTTTTAAGCTAGCAGCAGCTACAGTTGACTTCCGAAAGTGAGCGCACAAGCGCCGCACTTTCACCAGTAG
>ONZH01019445.1:0-39542 GCA_900303285.1 Rhinella marina | reverse complement strand
CCACCTGATGGCCAAACACTCCTTCTCCACAACTGCATAGTTCTTCTCATGTTTATTCAGTTTTCGACTCAAGTAAAGCACAGGATGTTCCTCTCCATTAACATTCTTTGACAACACTACCCCTATTCCTGAGTTAGAAGCATCTGTCTGTACCAAAAATTCTTTTTTGAAGTCAGGGGTCATCAATACTGGTTGGGAACAAAGAGCCTGTTTTAGAGTCTGAAACGCCTCCTCTGCTTCATAGTTCCACTTTATAATCGCTGACCCTCTTCCCTTGGTGTGATTAGTTAAGGGAACTGCTATAGCTGCAAAATTGGGTATGAAGCGCCTATAGTAGCCTGTAATCCCCAGGAATGCCTTCACTTGTCTCTTATTTACAGGCTGGGGCAAGTTCTGTATGGCTTCAATCTTGTCAATTTGGGGTTTGACTACACCTCTCCCAATAATATAACCCAAGTACTTGGCTTCTTCTAGACCAATGCTACAGTATAGACCAAAAGTTTGGACACACCTTCTCATTCAAAGAGTTTTCTGTATTTTCATGACTATGAAAATTGTAGATTCACACTGAAGGCATCAAAACTATGAATTAACACATGTGGAATTATATACTTAACAAAAAAAAAGTGTGAAACAACTGCAAATATGTCTTATATTCTAGGTTCTTCAAAGTAGCTATCTTTTGCTTTGATTACTGCTTTGCACACTCTTGGCATTCTCTTGATGAGCTTTAAGAGGTAGTCACCTGAAATGGTTTTCACTTCACAGGTGTGCCCTGTCAGGTTTAATAAGTGGGATTTCTTGACTTATAAATGGGGTTGGGACCATGAGTTGTGTTCAGCAGAAGTCAGGTGGATACACAGCTGATAGTCCTACTGAATAGGCTGGTAGAAATTGTATTATGGCAAGAAAAAAGCAGCTAAGTAAAGAAAAACAAGTGCCCATCATTACTTTAAGAAATTAAGGTCAGTCAGTCCGAAAAATTGGGAAAACTTTGAAGTGTCCCAAAGTGCAGTCGCAAAAACCATCAAACGCTACAAAGAAACTGGCTCACATGAGGCCCGCCCTAGGAAAGGAAGACCAATTGTCACCTTTGCTGCGGAGGATAAGTTCATCCGAGTCACCAGCCTCAGAAATGGCAGGTTAACAGCAGCTCAGATTAGAGACCAGGTCAATGCCACACAGAGTTCTAGCAGCAGACACATCTCTACAACAACTGTTAAGAGGAGACTGTGTGCAGCAGGCCTTCATGGTAAAATAGCTGCTAGGAAACCACTGCTAAGGACAGGCAACAAGTAGAGGAGACTTGGGCTAAAGAACACAAGGAATGGTCATTAGACCAGTGGAAATCTGTGCTTTGGTCTGATGAGTCCAAATTTGAGATCTTTGGTTCCAACCACCGTGTCTTTGTGTGACGCAGAAAAGGTGAACGGATGGACTCTACATGCCTGGTTCCCACCGTGAAGCATGGAGGAGGAGGTGTGATGGTGTGGGGGTGCTTTGCTGGTGACACTGTTGGGGATTTATTCAAAATTGAAGGCATACTGAACCAGCATGGTTTGCGTTTAGTTGGACCATCATTTATTTATCAACAGGACAATGACCCCAAACACACCTCCATGCTGTGTAAGGGCTATTTGACCAAGAAGGAGAGTGATGGGGTGCTACGCCAGATGACCTGGCCTCCACAGTCACCAGACCTGAACCCAATCGAGATGGTTTGGGGTGAGCTGGACCGCAGAGTGAAGGCAAAAGGGCCAACAAGTGCTAAGCATCTCTGGGAACTCCTTCAAGACTGTTGGAATACCATTTTAGGTGACTACCTCTTGAAGCTCATCGAGAGAAAGCCAAGAGTGTGCAAAGCAGTAATCAAAGCAAAAGGTGGCTACTTTGAAGAACCTAGAATATAAGACATATTTTCTGTTGTTTCACAATTTTTTGTTAAGTATATAATTCCACATGTGTTAATTCATAGTTTTGATGCCTTCAGTGTGAATCTACAATTTTAATAGTCATGAAAATAGAGAAAACTCTTTAAATGAGAAGTGTGTCCAAACTTTTGGTCTGTTATCCCTGCTATCCTCAAATCATCAATGACTGCCTGTACTTTGAGTAGGTGTGTCTCCTAGTCCGCACTTTGTATGACTATGTCATCAAGATAAGCAGAAGCGTACTGTCTATGTGGACTCAAAACTCTGTCTATTAGTCGCTGAAATGTTGCAGGAGCCCCATGTAGTCCAAAAGGCATAGTTACATACTGAAATAAGCCATCAGGTGTGGAAAATGCTGTCTCCTCTTTGGCAGCGTCCGTCAGTGTTATCTGCCAATAACCTTTTGTCAGGGCTAAGGTCGTTATATAACCGGCTATACCAAGTCGGTCTATAAGTTTGTCAACTTGTGGCATAGGGTATGCATCGAACTTGGACACAGCATTCAACCTCCTAAAATCATTACAGAATCTTATAGTACCATCAGGCTTTGGAATTAACACAATAGGGCTTGACAATTCACTATGAGACTCCTCAATTACTCCCAACTCCAGCATATCTTTCAGTTCTTTTGAAACTGCCTCCCGTCTGGCCTCAGGAATCCTATAAGGTTTTATATGGACCCTAACTCCAGGGTCAGTTATGATATCATGTTTTATGAGTGGTGTCTGCCCGGGCTTTTCTGAAAAAAACTCTCTGTTCCGGGCGACCAACTGTCTAGCTTCCTTCTTTTGGACATCGGACAGAGTCTTGGCTATTCTGACAGCAGGCATTACTGCCCCATTATTGATGGGCAGAGCAAGTTCTGCCGCCAGGACTTGCCGGTCTTTCCAAGGTTTTAACAGATTTATATGGTAAATCTGTTCTGGCTTCCTTTTACCTGGTTGGTATACTTTATAGTTCACCTCGCCTACTCTTTCAATAATTTCAAAAGGACCTTGCCATTTAGCTAAGAATTTACTCTCCACTGTGGGGACAAAAACTAGTACTCGATCCCCAGGTGCAAATGTTCGGATCTTGGCTCCCCTATCATAAATCACTTTCTGTACCCATTGCGCCAGTTCCATATGTTCCTTTACAATTGACTGCTGAAATCCTGTCCTGCATATGGGACACATGCTCTATTACACTTTTGTACGGTGTGACCTGTCCTTCCCACGTTTTTTTAGCCACATCTAATATACCACGTGGATGTCTACCATATACAGGCTCGAAAGGTGAAAACCCTGTGGATGACTGCGGTACCTCCCTTATGGCAAAAAGCAGGTATGGGAGCAAAAAGTCCCAATTTTTGCCATCTTTGTCTACCACCTTTTTCAGCATTTGGATAGGATCTAGTTGTAAATATGTAAATAAATCCTAGGTTATAGGATAGTTACACTGTAGCTAGGTAAATAAATTATATACAATATTTATTTAAACTTGATAAAATTGATATACAAATAATCCCAGTGCTGAGATAAATTTAAACAAATAGGAGGTTATCAATGGTAAAGATTATAAAACTGGCAATACAAATAAATAAAAATAGATGGAATATCACATATGGACACAATTTAACAGAGTATAGCAGCAGTGGTAAAATAACCACTCAAAAGCAAACTTGTGTCAATGTGTCCTAGATTGGTGAATAGTTTCATACACAATGTCCTTGAGACCCCTATATGTCGGGTATCCGCTTTATAAGTTGCGTTCACGGATTGTACCTATGGTCTCAAAATGGTACTTGGTGTTCCAGGTTTTAAATAAATATAGATATAAACATCAAAATGTGGAGGGTAGTAGGTAATATGCCATTATGGCAGTCGATTATTGTGCTTCAGATAAAGAATAAATATTATCAACACCTTAGTTGTACTCCATACTGTTATTTCAATGATGTATTTACATTACCCCTTCCTGAGACCAGGCTGTGGTAGAGCTGTGGCCGATGACGAGATCCTCCCCTTCAGTCTTAGTCTTTGACGTGGACTCATCTAGCTCTCCCGCCATAACAGAAAATGGAAAAGGGGTGGAGCTATCTGCCGATACCTCAACTACATCCCCAGTAGCGAATCCTCTAATGGTTCTGGGCCTATATCAGGTGCTGTCAATATCGGCAGTGCACCTCTTTTTGTTTCCAACTTGGACTCCCATAATTTCCAAAAATGTGGAAAACTCTCCCAAGAATAACCTCATGCAGTAGTTCTGGGACTAATCCAACTTTTTGAAGCAATGACCCATAGGGAGTTGCTATATAAGCAAGGGTTGTCTGGTATTCACATGTATCCCCATGCACATAGGACACAATGAATGTGTCTGACTGCCAGGGGGACCTATAAGGCCTGCTTTTACCAGATTTACTATACTCCCTGAGTCTAACAGTGCAGTCAAACATTGATCATTCACTTTCAATTCACAAAAATGTTTTTCTGTGCTGTCTGAACCTGCAGCAGTACACACAACTTGCGCAAACATAGACATGCGTTTTTTCATAAAGGCAACATCACATTGCATAGGTTCAGTAGTCATAGGACAGTTCACTGCAATGTGTCCAAACTCATTACACCGAAAACATCTTATGGGCCCTTTGTTTAGTCTATAATTATACACCTTAGGCTTTCCTGAGCCCACAGTCTCATTATCTTCTTCACTTAAAGTCTTCACATTTCTCCCAGCCCCCTTAAACCCTGGAAAAGTATTACCAGGAGCTCTTGGAACCCGTGAGGTTGAGAGCTGAGGGTTATTTAGAAGTTCCTCAGCCGAAGAATATCGTTCCACCAAGTCAACAAGCTGTCTTGGGGTCCCCATGGCTCACCCATTTCCTTAGGGCTGGGGGTAGCGATCTCAGGAACTTGTCGAGGACCACCCGCTGCACCACGTCAGGTGCTGATAACATCTCTGGTTGTAGCCATTTCCTGGTAAAATAGATGAGATCGAACATCTAAGAATGTGGTGGTTTATCCAGTTTATATGTCCACTGATGTACGCTCTGGGCTCTGACTGCTAGGGTAACACCTAGCCAAGCCAGGATCTCCGACTTAAGTTTATTAAAGTCCTGGGCAGCCTCAGGTTCCAGGTCAAAATAAGCCTTTTGCGCTTCACCTGCAAGAAACAGAGCAAGCAGTCCTGCCCACCGTGCCTTTGGCCATGCTTCCCACACTGCTGTCCTCTCAAATGTAGCCAGGTAAGCTTCCACATCATCCTCTGCTGTCATCTTTTGCAAAAAATGACCCACATGGATAGTTGTCTCATCTTTTACTGGCTGTATCACTGGAAGACTTGCCACATGCTGCACCACTTCCTGCAAAACTTGGCGGTCTTTATTTGTGGCCTCCATCAGGGTGGTTAGCTGTGCAGAGAGTAAGTGGTTTGCTTCTTACTGGGTTGCATTTGTGCGCTGTTGTCAGGGCCATGCACGGGCCTCTCATACAGATTATACTTTCCCCGGCACCCGCGTCGCTCCTGATCCATGCACGGCCGCCGCTGCATCTCCCCGTCGCATGGATCAAAACATCCAGGTGCGCTAGGGAAGCTCGTCCCCGTCACATGACCTGCCTCTTTTTTTCTGCAGGTCTTGCTGCTTTTTCCTTTGTAATTATTTATTTTTATTCTCCTAAATCTGCAATTTTTGTCCTGCGGCAGGTGGGTCTTCATTGTGGGTCTCCACCTTATTAGAACCTTCTGTGGGCACATACTTAACCTCGCCAATCACCCCATCCCCCACTACCGCATCTGCATTTGAATGCTGGCAATCTCACTCATGTGCGAGTTTTCCGAGGTGGTCATTCTGCTGCACTCATAGATTCCAAGTGGTAAGTATGAGCCTTCCCCCTTTTGCATTCTTTATCCACCTTAGTGCCCATGTTCTCTACCTTCTTTCGCCCCTTTTCTTCTGCTAGGACTAGGCCTTACCAGTCTCTTACCGCCTCCCGAGACTCAGGAGCATTCTTTGTCCAGGATTTCTTCCTCCCTGACCATCACTTCTCCCAGGGTGGCTTTCAATGTTGTATTTTTCTTTTTAGGGTTGTTCGTCTGCACTGCAATGTCTCATGATCTGAAGAACCAACGGTGCCTAGTTCCTGGCTAGGTTTTATACTCGATATCCCAGCTTCCATCCTAAGTAAACCTTACCTTTCTCTGCCTCTTTCTTCTTCTAAGTTCTTTTTTTTTTTTTTTTTGAGCCTTCCCCGCCTTCATGTATTCTTGGGAGGGGCTTCTTTCCCTCCCAGTCCTTTCAAAGTGTGGACTCCCTGTAGGGATACTTCTCCAACACTTCTGCTTTACCTCCATTTTGAGTCTTTAACCGGCAATCATCAGGTCCTGTGTAGAGATGAGCGAACGTGCTTGTTACGAGCACTGTAGCGCTCGGCTCCCCTGCGAACGAATGCCCGCAGGCATTGCGGATCCGTCCTCAGCTGCATGTAAGTCAATGGGGACGGATCCATTTGGTATGACACTCATACCAAACGGATCCGTCCCCACTGACTTTCAGTCGGGTGAGGAGGACGGATCCGTTTGGTATGAGTGTCATACCAAATGGATCCGTCCCCATTGACTTACACGCAGCTGAGGACTGATACGCAATGCCTGCGGGTATTGCGCAGGGGAGCCGAGCGCTACAGTGCTCGTAACAAGCACGTTCGCTCATCTCTAGTTCTGTGTCCAGCACCTTCTCCTGAAGAACCTCCATCTCTCCTGCAGCTGCTTCAGCACTTTTTTGGGGAGGACAGGGACTCGGTATCAGAGCATAGCTTCTAGCTGACTTTTTTTTTCTCTTTCAGGCTCCATGTCCTCTTCTAAGGAAGGCACCCACAGGCCTCCCTCACTTCAGCCCCCTTGGATCACTAAATATTTCCCATGTGCCTGCTTGACAATATTTTGAAGATCACGCTCCACCTCCAGAGACAGGTCCGATAAGCGACCTATGGTGTCGTCTCACAAGTCCCACTCCTCTCAGCATCCTTGGGTACCTCTCAGGACAGAATTGCGGCTGGTGATGTCACTTCTCCTACGGTTCTTTTCACGACCTCAAGGGACAACGCTGATTCTCATCAAGGCAGTCAATAATGCTGTGTGTGCTGGCTAAACTCTGGTCTCTGGTCTACACTCAGCATTATAAATTTTAAGGCATTGAGTATTAAGGCATGGAAGCGCTCCTCATCACGTCTGCTGTCCTGCCACCCGTCAGAAAGTGCCCCCTTCCCTCACTAGGCCCCTGTGCAGCCGAAGCACAGGTGGTATGTCCGCCCCTGCGTTGATGTGAAATTGGTCTAAGGCCCCATTCACACGACCGTATGAATGGGGCCGTATCTATCCGCAAAAATGCGGGAATAGATGCAGCCCCATTCACCTCTATGGGGCCGGGAGCCGCCGCACGGAGCTAACTGGCTCTTTTGAAGCATGTCCTATACTTGTCCGTGCGCACGGACAAGTATAGGCATTTTCAATGGGGCTGCACGGCATGTGTTCCGAGTGCTGCTGAACACATGCCGGGCAGCCCCCGTATATTTGCGGGTCCGCAAATATACGGTTGTGTGAATGAGGCCTAAGGGTGTACTTAGTTTTTTACACAGATTATGAATTGTGGCTTTGTTTTTTAATACGTATTCTTTATTAGCTTGGATTTATTCAATGTAAGTATCTTCTAAGGACTATGGGGGACAGTTATCAAACTGGTGTAAAGTAGAGTTGGCTTAGTTGCCCATAGCAACCAATCCGATACCTTTTTTCAGTTTCCAAAGGAGCTTTGAAAAATGAAAGGTGGAATCAGATTGGTTGCTATGAGCAACTAAGCCAGTTCTACTTTACACCAGTTTGATAAATCTTCCCCTATAAGTTTTTTCATTATATCTTGATACATAAAACCATAGTAAGAGGGTGTACTATAGGGCTGTTTCTACCCTGCAAACAAACCAGAACACTTTTATCATATGATGCACTTCCCAATGTTGTTATCTTTTTCTGACTTCTAAATGCTGTACAAATGATCTTTATTCCCCACTCCCACTGTAACTAATGAGAACTTTTACTACTGCACTGAAGTTAGCCTAAACCCTCTCCCTTCTCCTTTAACTGGGAATGTCATCCCTGGGCCTTCCTGAGATGTCGCTTGGCCTCTCACATCTCGTTGATGTGATGTTGTGTAGCGCTTTCAGCACATGACCAGTAAGGCTGGGCACAATGATTCTGGTGTTCTTCACTGTGCTCTGAACTCCAAGAGCATGCTCCCAAACAGAAGTGCACACCGATGAGCAGACCTCAAGGCAGTAGCTGCCAGCCTCCATTATCATTAGCATACAGTGTGAGCAGGGAATAAATATCATTTTTAGTGCATTTAGAAATCAGATAAAGATAACAACTTTGGGAAGCATATCATGCGGCAACCTCTACATAACTTAAGCGGATCCACTGCCACTTCTAAACGTAAGACAGTTTCCTTGCTGTCTTACATTTAGACCTTTTTCTACGCCTAAAACAGGCGTAGATAATGGTAGATGCGACGGGCCTGCCGGCCCTTCCCTACCCATAATTTTAGAGCTGTTGCGCCGCAATCTGCGCCTGAAATACGATTAATCTAGACGTATTTCAGCTTAATAAATGACCCCCAAAGAGGCTTATTATATACTCTTTGGCCTAATATGGTAACGTCCTGATACAATAAATTCAAAGGGTCCTAAAGAATGGTGTTATACTTGTGTCGCCTTCTAAGCATGTCATATCCCATTTACGTAGCTTTGTCCAAGGTTGATATCATGGGCAGATGAAAAGGCCTTAAAGGGGTTGTCTCACTTCAGCAAGTGACATTCATCCTGTAGAGAAAGTTAATACAAGCCACTTACTAATGTATTGTGATTGTCTATATTGCTTCCTTTGCTGGCTTTATTGCTTGTTTTTTTAAATATAAAAGCTGACACCAAAATAAATTTAAAGGGGTTATCCCATGACTAATATAAAAAAATTTGAAATCAGACATCATATAGTACATGACAATCTCTTTCTAACAAAGCTAGAATCAGCCCTGTACCTCACATGGATCCAGAGATCTCCCCATTCATTTCTCTGCTAGATTTATATCAAGCTGACAGCTCAAGGGGAGTGTCTTTTCTGCTGCAGCTAAGGGGGCGTGTCTCAGCTCTCCCTATCACAGCTCAGGAAGCAGTTCAAGGATGAATCTGAGCATGTGTGGCCTTCTCAGTGAGCAGGTCAAACAAGAAAAAAAAAAACTGCAGGTGGCGCTATACAGATACATTTTACTAAATAAAATTTTTCATTACATGCAATGACAAGAGTATTCAAATCCAGGTGCTGGTTTGAAACTGTAGAATATTTTTCGCAGGACAATCCCTTTAAATCTGTTCCCTATTTACGTCACTCTGCTCTCCCTGTGTGAATTGGGATTTGAGCTCTGTGAACTTCTCTGTGAACCTTCATCACTGAGAGAGTTAAAGGGGTATTCCCATCACAGACAATAGGGGCATATTGATAGGAGAGAACAAAAGCGGGGAGTACGCGAGAACGGAGTGGTGAGAGTGGTGCCTGGAGGACCCCGGGATTCCTGGGGTCCGACTACCACCGAGCGCTCTCCCCATACAAGTGAATGGGAGCGCACCATGCTTGTGCGGTCAACACTCCCAATCATTTCTATGGGGCCGACAGAAATAGCCGAGCCAGTGCTTGGCGGCCCCATAGAAATGAATGAAGGGCGGCTGCGCATACGCCCTCCACCTCTCTCCCCACTCCATATCAGATGACAGATATGCCCCTGTTGTCTGTGATGGGAATACCCCTTTAATGCTTTCCCCTGCCCTAGTCCAGGTGCTGGTTAAATTGCTGATCAACATCCCTTTTAGCTGGGTTGTGGTTCCACCTCCTTGCTAGTAACCAGTGAAGATGATTTCTTCTGGATATCTGTGTACTGAACTTTGTTTGCTCTGCTCTTTGCTGCCTGCCCTGACACTGGAACTATGACCTGGATAATGATTGTGTTCAGCCTGCCCTGAACTGCTATTTGGAATATGCAAGTACTCAGCCTGCCTTGTCTATTGGACTCTGTTCAGACTACGCTTTTGCCTGTGTCCTTGGTTCTTCGCACCAGTGTATCTGACCCAACTACACCAGGACTACTCCAGGAGGTAGCAGCCTGGTTGTATCCTTGCGGTGAAGTCCAGATCCCTGTACAGGGGTTAAAGGGTAAATACCTGGGGACCGCCAGGACAACGCCCTTAGGTTTAGCTTAAAGCCAAACTGGTTTGTTGGCACAGTGGTTCCACACCCACTGTCCGTAACAGAAACTGCTGCTATCTTCTCCTCAGATTTAAGCCCCGCACAAATCTCCGGCCATATATAGTGTTTGGTCATTATAGAATTAATATGCACCCATTTTCAAGCTTAATATTCATTAGCTGGATCTGTCAGACTGTTCCTTCCTTCTTTGGCTTGACTACAGACATTTAAATGGAATCAGTAACCCCAATTTTGGACCATTATCTACAGTTATACTGTACATGAGTAGTACTGCAAATATGGAGTTCAGATCACCATTTTTTGTTTTCTTATGCCCCCGCTTCCCTGCTGTCAGCGCTCAGAGCGGTGTTGAAATCCTCTCCATTATGTCAGAACACCATAACACTTCAGACTGTGTATTTTAGTGCAGCTTTGAGCAATGACTTCAGGGGAACCGGGGCAGTAAGTAAATAAAAACATAGCGATCTGGACTCATTATCTACAGTACTACTAATGTCTTATCATAGATAATAGTCCAAAATCGGTGTTACAGAGCAATATCTTTCCTTTTTCAATTGGGGTGACATATTCAGTTTTAAGTCAGGGTTTTGCGGACTGTCGCACCTATTTATAAAGGTTAGTCTCAGACGAGCACGTTTACTGCGGGAAACATGCTGAGTGTGGGCGCACGATTTACCGTCCTGAGCGCTACTCCTCTGACAAGGTGGCATTATGATTTATAATGCTGTTGTGTCCCTGCCAAACCTCATAACTACAGAAGTGTACTGATGGCATTCTGTCAGTGCAATTCAGTAGATATGAGGTCTGGCAGGGATACATAGCATTATAAATTATTACAACTCTTGAGGTGCCGTCAAAGGAGCAGAGTTCAGGACAGGAAATTGCACTCCTATACACAGTGTTTGCCACTGTTAACACGATTGGCCTAAAATTCTTAGTGCCGTCACACAATTATAGCACATCCTGTGGATATTTCATGAGTATTTTAGGTAATAAATTGCCAGGAAGAGAATCTACTGGGGGGAGGATTGGGGGGGAACCGGCGTGCACGACTTTGGTCTCCGCTTCCTCCGAGCGGAAACCTAACGGACCCCAATATAGTCTATGGGCCTGTGGGCTTCGATCGTCTGTTATGTATCAAATCCATCCTTTCCTATGCACTCATAGGCGGTGGGCTCTTCCTCCTGGGTCCTGACCATCTGTGCGCAACTGAACAGGAAGAGAAGGGTTCACCTATGGCCAGGACCCGGTGGAAGAGTCTGCAACTGGTGTGAGTGCACTGAAGACAGTAGCATCAACTGAGCAAGGGACGGGTAAGTACTAACTTCCACAGGATAGTATAAAAGGACAGATTAGGCTGAGTTCACATCAGGGTTCAGTCTTTCAGTCCTTCTGCTCCATTATAGGGGCAGAAGAACAGAAAGGACGGATTCCGCACATAACTGAGCCGAATGGAGCCTATGGACTATAATGGAGTCCGTTAGGTGTCCGCTCTGAGGAGCAGAAGGACGGAAAGGTTGAACGCTGATGTGAACTCAGCGTTACCTAAAATGCCTTTAATTCTTACCCTGGATACTACAGTGAACATACTGAAGTATTAACTCAGTTGTAAGGAAAAAAAAAAAAAAAAGCTCCTGAAAAACATTTTATTAATGGGTTCCAGGTTTCAGTCTTCATAAATGATTATGACTTCTCTGATGTATAACCAGGTTTGATTTCTTTGTGAATGACTTGCCACACTGTGAACAAGAAAACGGCTTCTCACCCGTGTGGATTCTGAGATGTTCAAGAAGCCTGGACTTGTTTGTGAAACCTTTCCCACACTCAGAACATGGAAATGGCTTCTCCCCTGTGTGAGTTCTCCGATGCTCCACCAGATGAGATTTATTCTTGAAACATTTCCCACATTCAGAACATGGAAATGGTTTCTCCCCTGTGTGAACTCGAAGATGTCCAAGAAGATTGGATTTTTGGGCAAAACTCTTCCCACAATGAGGACATACATACGGCTTCTCCCCTGTGTGAACTCGCTGATGTTCCAAAAGATTTGACTTCTTAGCAAATCCTTTTCCACACTGAGAACACAAAAATGGTCTCTCCCCAGTGTGTGTCTTAAGATGATTGACAAGGTTAGATCTCTGTCCAAAACAACGGCCACATTCAAGGCATACATGGTCATGTTTTCCTAACAAAAAGTCATTATGAGAATCTAAACCTGCATATATTGCATTGTCAATGTGAACAGAACTCTGTGTAACCATTTGAGTGGGGTAATACGAGGGGTCTAGACCATGAAGGGCTGGGTGTATATTTGGAGTAATAGAATTTTGTACTGAATGATTTCCCAGTAAGTTTGCATCTTCAACTTCTGGATATAGACTGAGACAATTCTCTGTGGTATTGATCAGGTGTCCATCTGCTAGAAGTTAAACAAAAAGTAAAGTCAACTGTAAAAAATGTAATATAACATTACTGCCATTCATACGTAGCGACTTATTCATCAGTGTACATTTTATTTATTAATACAGCTCTCAACTAATATACCCTAAGGTCTGTTTCACATGAGTGCGTCCAATGTAGAAATGATGCTCCGTGCATCAATGCGATTTCCCGTTATAGACACTGCTCATTTTGCAGGAATGCACAGCATTATAATGATTTATAATACTGCATGTTTCTGCATGACCTTACTTCTACAGAATTCTACTGACAGCATTATGTCAGTATAATTCAGTAGATTCAGGATCTGAGTCCCCACTCCCCATTGCAGGGGCTTAGACCGGGCCACTGTAAAATAGCCACGACCCAGCCTAAGACCCCTTAGTGACCACCGTAAAAAGGTGTATGGGTGGTCACTAATGGGTAAAGACTATGTGATCATGAGTATTGTGTACTTAATGGCACCTGTGAAACGTGCTAGTGATCCATCTTCAGTTCAGAGTGTGAGCTGGGGAACTACTTGCTATCAAGGTAGTTGCAAATACCTCTACTAACTAGCCACATGTGAACAGGCTGAATTCTTGGGTTTGGCTCACAATCACTGATGGAAATCGCGGACCAAATCACTGAAGTGTGAACTAGGCCTTAAATTAAAAAACAAAAACCGTAATCCTAAACCATGTGTGTTATAACGACCAGCAATAAAATAGGAAGAGAACAGAGGATACAAAAACATGAAAAAAAGGTAGGCCAAGGGCACAAGATTACTGATGCAAAGAGAAAACAAACACAATAAGGGGCTTGTGATGCCGCTATGGGAGGGGCTATGTAAAGAGTGCCAATTATGGCACTGTAGCCAGTTTTCATTTTTTCACCCAAGCCTTTTAAGAACTAATTAATGTACCATAATGTATTGAAAGACGTTTAAAAAAAACGAAAACAAATTGTCAATGTAAAACGGTTTAAAAAAAAAATCCTATCTTCCATAATTTTTTAGGTTTCATTTTTAGAATGTTCACTGTGAGATACAAAACAAAATGCTGCCTTTATGGAACAGTACGAATACGGCAATACCAAAGTTCATTATGTTTTACTATATTTACACAACAACAAAAAGCTTTCTATGGCCATACTGAGATACCCATAACCTTTTTCTTTTTTGGACCTGTGCGAGGGCTTATTTACTGCAGGGCGAGTTGTTGTTTTTACATTGGTATACATACAACATTTTGTTCTATATTTTTGGAGAGGCAAAGTGACCAAAAACTGCTTTCTTGGTACTGTACAATACTTGTGGCATGGGTGTAATAACAGTGCTAACATGGCAAACCTGGGGGCCTTCACTAGACCTCGGCTACAAGTTAACCCCTCAGAATCTTATCACAAGGGTGGGGGCGATTGGGTGATAGAGGGAGCCATCTCCCTGTGTCAAGCCCCTTAGATGTCACAGTTGCTATTAAACGTCGCTATAATGCTGATCCTGGCTGTGATAGCTATAACAAAACTGGCACACATGGTAAATTTTAATAAGGGGTTAATATATTGCTAACATTAGGAGTGGCCTGGGTAAATCTGTATGAGGGAAATGGCAGCCACTTGATGGTGCAATGAAAAAATATGAAGAAACAGCAAAACCTTTGCTATGTAAAACACAACGAACATATAAAAACACATTGGGGCACATTTTTCAATTTTTTTTGGAGTAACAAAAAAAAAAGTCTAATTTATTATCCCTTAAATCTGTTTTTTCTTTAAGTCCAACCTCTAGTGTACGGATGCTCAACCTCCAGCTGTTGTAAAACTACAACTCCCACCATGCCCTGCTGTAGACTGTCTGGGAATGCTGGGAGTTGTAGTTTTGCAACAGCTGGAGGGCCACTGGTTGAACATGTCTGCTCTAATGGTTGTTTTCTTGTAATACAGGTTCATATTTGCTAAGACTTGGTTTGCATATGAAAAAATGCGCATGACCAGAAAAAAGTCACATTTCCATCTCTCTGAACGTAAAAAAAAAAAATTAACTGCAAGTTATCCCCACCCTCCCAGAAACAGATGGGAAAAAATAAGCCTGGTCAAGAGTGGAGTAGAAATAAAGACTGTTTATGCATCTAATTCACATAAATAGGATGGAAAAAAGTTGAAAAGTTTGAAAACTTCTGAATTAGTGTTAAAGCTCAATAGGTGCAAATGGTAAATGAGACTTAAAAAAAAAAAAAAAAAAAAAAAAAATAAGACAGTCGGAAACAGGCTTTTTTCTTATGAAAACAGGCACAGACACTATAGTAAATGTGCCCCATTGTAATGGCTGATTTTCAACTTTAAAGGGGTTATCCAATACTAAAAACTGCCCCCATACACTCGGGCAGTTTTTAGTATTGGATAACCCCTTTAAAGAAGAACTACCGCAAAAATTTTTATTCTCTCACCTGTTAGAAAGGTGAATGATGTAATCTATAGCGAACGCAATCTTCTTATCAGAGACTGCATTTCTGAGTTATCCCCCCTCTTCTGATTGTAGCTGGGTCATGTGACCAACTCTCTGACCTCCAACTGACCCAGGACAGGAATCCAGTCACTACTCTATTCATTCCTATGAGACTGAAAGTGAGGCTCCCATAGGAATGCATAGAGAATTAGACTTCCTGTCCACACATAAGATGCTGTGTGAGTTGGTGGGTCTGATTGCTGGTCACATGACACAGATGAGAAACATCAGGGAGATATAACTTACAAATACAGCTACTGTACATTTCTAGCAGCACAGAATACATTTTTTTGCAGGAGTTCTTCTTTACCTTGCGTACCTGTGTTTAAAAATATTGCCAGCAATGTGACCACTTAATGCACAGTTTTGCCAATACCAATGGTTTAAAGAGGACCTTTCACCACTCCTGACATACTGTACCTTTTTTAATGGCTACATGCATTCCCCATGAAATAACAATTCTGGAGCATCTATTCTTATAACTATTGTTATCAGAGGGGGAATAAATGTAGCTATTAAAACAGGCACGTCAGGAGGGGTGAAAGGTCCTCTTTAAAGATTTTTAAGGATTATATTTCACCACTCCTGACATTCCTGTGTTAATAGCTTTATGCATTACCCATGTAATAACAATCCTGCAACGTCTATTCTTATAGCTCTATGTTGTGCCATTCCTTTATTGTTTTCACTATAAGTTATGAATGAATTGCTAGCAGTCTGCAGTAAGGGTACAGAGGGGTAGTAACCAGTTGCGGTGTGTCCCTGCACAGACTGACTCTATCCAATCAGTGCTGCCATTTTCAGAATATGCAGGTACACACACCCAACTTACCACCCCTCTGTACCCTTACTGAAGGCTAATAGCAATTATAACTTGTAGTAGAAATAATAAAGGAATGACACAACATAGAGACATAAGAATAGATGTTCTAGAATTGTTATTACATGGGGAATGCATGAAGCTATTAAAACAGGCATGTCAGAGCGGTGAAGGTCCTCTTTAAAGCGTAGCTCTCATTTCAGTTGACTTTTCAGCTTAAGCTGCTATATACACCATGTTCCAAATTATTATGCAAATGATATTTATCTCTGATTTTCCTAAATGGTCAGTGCAAATGACAGTCAGTATAATAAAAGTCATCACATCAAATTTTATTGAACAAACCTCCCAATGATAACAGCATATTCTTCAAAAATTAAAAAAAAACTCAAAATGCACTGTTCCAAATTATTATGCACAATAGAGTTTCTAAACATTTGATATGTTTTTAAGAAATGGAAATGCTCATTTGTGGAATTTGCAGCATTAGGAGGTCACATTCACTGAACCTAAAAGCTATTTAAATCCAAAACATCCTAACAGGCCAAGTTACATGTTAACATAGGAACCCTTCTTTGATATCACCTTCACAATTCTTGAATCCATTGAACTTGTGAGTTTTTGGAGAGTTTCTGCTTGAATTTCTTTGCATGATGTCAGAATAGCCTCCCAGAGCGGTTGCTTTGATGTGAACTGCCTCCCACCCTCATATATCTTTTGCTTGATGGTATTCCAAAGGTTCTCTATAGGGTTGAGGTCAGGGGAAGATGGTGGCCACACCATGAGTTTATCTCCTTTTATGCCCATAGCAGCCAATGACACAGAGATATTCTTTGCAGAATGAGATGGTGCATTGTCATGCATGAAGATGATTTTGCTCCTGAAGGCACGTTTCTGCTTTTTGTACCATGGAAGAAAGTTGTCTGTCAGAAACTCTATATACTTTGCAGAGGTCATTTTCACACCTTCAGGAACTCTAAAGGGGCCTACCAGCTCTCTTCCCATGATTCCGGCCCAAAACATGACTCCTCCCCCTCCTTGCTGACGTCGCAGCCTTGTTGGGACATGGTGGCCATCCACCAACCATCCACTACTCCATCCATCTGGACCATCCAGGGTTGCACGACACTCATTAGTAAACAAGACTGTTTGAAAATTAGTCTTCATGTATGTCTGGGCCCACTGCAACCGTTTCTGCTTGTGAGCACTGGTTAGGGGTGGCCGAATAGTAGGTTTATGCACCACAGCAAGCCTTTGAAGGATCCTACACCTTGAGGTTCGAGGGACTCCAGAGGCACCAGCAGCTTCAAATACCTGTTTGCTGGTTTGTAATGGCTTTTTAGCAGCTGCTCTCTTAATCCGATGAACTTGCCTGGTAGAAACCTTCCTCATTCTGCCTTTATCAGCACAAACACGTCTGTGCTCTGAATCAGCCACAAATCTCTTCATAGTACGATGATCACGCTTAAGTTTTCGTGAAATATCTAATGTTTTCATCCCTTGTCCAAGGCATTGCACTATTTGATGCTTTTCGGCAGCAGAGAGATCCTTTTTCTTTCCCATTTTACTTAAAAACAGTGTCCTGCTTAATATTGTGGAACATCCAGTTTTCCTTTAATTAGGCTCACCTGACAAACTAATTATCACAGGTATCTGAGATTGATTTCAGTGATCCAAAGAGCCCTGAGACACAATACCATCAATGAGTTTCATTGAAAAACAAAAAATGTAATCTTTACGACACCTAAATTCAATGTGCATAATAATTTGGAACATGGTGTACTGAGTGTATACATGAGTGATATTACTATATCTATATCATTATATGACTTGTATGTGAATTTTTTTTTTAGCAGTTTTCCCCTCCACGTGTGGTATCTCTAATTCTTAGTTATCTCAGGGCTTGTGGGTGAAGACTATCTGCTCATCCAAAGACAGAGAATATTCTACGTCTTCACTCTCTCTTCCTAATGGCACCATTTTGAAAGTATTGCGTACTATGTAGTGGGAAGCTGGAAAAAAAAATTTCAAACGGAATGGAGTTGGGGGGGGGGGGGGGGAGCAATTCCACCACAATTTTATTGCATTTGTTTTTACGGTGTTCTCTATGCGGTAAAACCGATATGTCAACTTCATTCTCCAGGTCAGTACAATCACAGCTATACTAGATCTATTTAGTTTTTCTTGTATTTTAATACTTATTTGTATTGTATTTTAAAAGAAATAAAAACTTTGGAAAATGTTTTCTTTACATCGCAATGTTCTGACCCCCATAACTTTTTTATATTTATGTCTACAGAGTTCTGTGAGGCCTAAAGTTTTGCAGGACAATATGTGTAGGAGTGTGTGTAGGAATTTTTAAAATCACTTTTTATTAAAAGTTTTTGGGGGCTGAAGTGAAGAAAAAAAAACAAAACAGTAAATGCGTTCACCATACAAATTAACTATTTTTATATTTTAATAGTATGAACGTTTTGTGATACAACAATACCCATGATGTTTTTTTTATAATTTTTAAGATATTTTTACTTTTTTAAATACTTTTAAGTCCCCTTGGCCATTTTAACATGCAATCGTCAGATTGCTTGTCCAATAGACTGCAATGGTTTAACACTGCAGTCTATGGGAGCATTGATATGTTCCTATGTAGTCATGCCACAGGCGGGGCTCCATCGAAACATAGCTTTGGCAGGCTTCTGATCCTTCGGAGGGACATAGGTTGCCATAGCAACCAACCAGCTCTCTCAATTCAGAGAAATAATTTTCAGATGCTGTGGCTGCAAGTGACAGATTAAATGTCCATGATCAGTATTATCACTGAACACAGACATTGCTTCCAGCCATCTACTGTTCAATTACTCAAAAACTAGCCATTACTCACCTGGGCATATATCTGAAGACACTTCCTCCTCATAGTTCTGACCATTCATCACTTCCTCTTCCTCTATCTCCTCTACTTTAATCTTGATGAAGTCTTCAGCCTAAACAGTATAACCAATGCGACGTATACCATAATTAACATCTGCAGGATAAATCGATCCAGCAATCAAACTAGTTGATTGATTGAACTAGAACCGATTAAGAACCGCAGGGTCAGAAACGGCCAGGCATGTGGTCCAGTGCTACATAATAACATTTTATCTTTTCAATAAAGCCTGTTGATTTTTTCAAGAAGCTAGAGTGTTGGATTGCTTTATCTTGCATGTTCACTTGCTCCGTTCTGGGTTTTCTGTGCACCTACCCGTCTGGGTGAAGCAACAAAGGTGAGCTGAACTTTTCTTTGATACTTAAGACCTGTTGTAAAGGAGTTCTCAGGGCTACAGATATGATGGGGGTCTGATACCTGGCACCCTCACTGATCATTTGTGTATGGTGTGGTGTCAGACCCTGGCAGTATACAGTACCGAAGCAGAAAGGGAGCTGAGCAGCACTCCAGTACAGCCACTACTAACTGTACAGAGCTGTCTGCCTCCATATCCATCCAATGTATACTATCCAGCATCATGGCAGCCCAAAACAGCTGACTGGTAGGGATGCCAGGTGTCATACCCCCACTGATCTGGTAACCTATCTGGAGGATAGCTCAGAAATATCTGCAGCCTGGAGAAACACTGTAATGCACAATAATGCTTTGGTAAGAGCTATGTTCTATCTACCTGAGGTTCTTGTGGGACATGGAGTTGTGCCACTGGACAATCCTGAGAATGCAGAGGACTGGGACATCTGTCTGATGGATCTCTGTTACTGGTTTCGTCTGAATGAAACATACACAATGTACTTAGTCACTGAATGTATGGGACGATGGCTGTATGTAGGTGATCCTGAAAAGAACTCTCCCTTTTTTTACCCTGTGGTGCCAGCGGCTGATGTTTTTCCATTATGATGTCCTCGTACAGATCCTTGTGTCCTTCTAAATAATCCCACTCCTCCATGGAGAAATAGACTGTGACATCCTGACTCCTTATAGGAACCTGACACACGCAATAATATAATCATCATCAAGAGACCTAATTTGATGTTACTATGCAATATCCCAACATTTCCAGCAGAGCTCACCTCTCCAGTCAGCAGCTGAATGATTTTGTGGGTGAGTTCTAGGATCTTCTGCTCATTGCTTTTTTCCTGTGTGAGCGAGCAAGATGAAGGTCCCATGAAGGGGCTCTGGGTCCTACTCCATCTGCTTGATATGGGTGTTTCCCACATTGATTTCATATGTTTACCTGATTTATTCAAAGGTCCATAATTCTACATTAAGAAACAAAGAAATACTATACACAAAAATGTCCTCAATGCATTGTAATTGTTACTCGAGCATCTCCAGAATTCCTCACCTCTCCAGTCAGCAGGTATATAATCTCCAGAGTAAGGTTTAGTATCATATCAGTGGTATTCTTCTTTTCTTCACCCTTCCTCAGAGAATCAGTCCGATGACCCACAAAGTATTTCATCTTGGCCCCAAAAGCTGCAAGATCACCAAAAAAGCAAGACTGAACCACAATATACCTGACAGTTCTCCAGAAGCTTCTAAACCCATCTCGACAGAATAATATGTGGGAAGAGAATTTCCTATTGCTAGAAAGTAAGGATAAACAAAACCTTGTTGCCAGGTTCTTAAGCAGTGCTCCAGACTAAAAAAAAATACCTAGGAGCCAAATTTAATTTTTAGTCGCCACAT
Source organism: Rhinella marina (assembly GCA_900303285.1). NCBI lineage: Eukaryota > Metazoa > Chordata > Amphibia > Anura > Bufonidae > Rhinella > Rhinella marina. Next base: position 18,909 of record ONZH01019445.1, on the reverse strand, counting down.
TTAAATACATATAATTATAATTAAAAAAAGACTTGGAGGAGAAGATGGAAAGTCTGGCCCATAATAGAACAGTCCTATCCTATTTTTTGCGGGGACAAGATGACTAAAAGAATGGCGAATTGTGTATTTTTTTATTTTTTTTTTCCTGTTACGTGCTCACCACAGATTTTTTTTATATTTTAATAGTTTGGACTTTTCGGACGTGGCGATATGTAAAATGTTTATTATTAATATATTTTATATGTAAAACTGGGAAAGGGGGCGATTTAAACTTAATATTTTGGTGTTTTTTTAAAACTTTTTTTTACTTTTTATTTAATAACTATTAGCCCCCTAGGGTCGGTCTAGAACTTGGGATCTTTTAATCCCTTGTCCTATTCACCTTAATAAAGATCTATTAGGGTGAATAGGACTTCACACTGCAGCAGGGAGCTTACCATGGCAGCCAGGGCTTCAGTAGCGTCCTGACTGCCATGGTAACCGATCAGAGCCCCGCAATTACACTGCTGGGGCTATCGGAATCTACCACTGCCACCAATGAATGGGGGGGTGTGCCTGGGGGAAAGGGTGCACTGCGCCACCAATGAATATAAAGCACATTAAATCAAGTATAGGAGGCAGCGGGTGCTGGCAGCGGTATAACATACCTGGCCTCAATAGCAGGGCGTGCAATCCGCGGCAATTAACCCCTCAGGTGCCGCACCTGAGGGGTTAATTGCCGCGTTCCCCTGTTATTGAGGCCAGGTATGTCATACCGCTGCCACTTATACTTGAACTAATGTGCTTTACATTCATTGCTTTTTTTTTTTTTTTAACTTTTTAATTAATAATAACTATTAGCCTCCAAGAGGGGCTAGAACCTGGGATCTTTTAATCCCTTGCCCTATGCACCCTAATAGAGATCTATTAGGGTGAATAGGACTTCACACTGTCGCACAGGGCAGCAGGGAGCTTACCATGGCAGCCAGGAGTTCAGTAGCGTCCTGGTTGCCATGGTACGTGATCGGAGCCCCGTGATTACACTGCTGGGGCTCCAATCGGAATCTAACACTGCCACCAATGAAGGGGGTCACCTGTGGCCACTGCGCCACCATTGAGACTAATAACTGGGGAGGGGGGAAGCTTGGGGAAAGGGCGCACTACCAATGAATATAAAGCACATTAAATCAAGTATAGGAAGCAGTGGGTGCCGGCAGCGGTATAACATACCTGGCCTCAATAGCAGGGCGTGCGATCCGCGGCAATTAACCCCTCAGGTGCCGCACCCGAGGGGTTAATTGCCGCGCTGCCCTGTTATTGAGGCCGGGTATGCCATACCGTGGAATCTGATTGGTTGCTATGGGCAACTAAGCCAGTTCTACTTTACACCAATTTGATAAATGAGATTGTGAGTTCCAGTGGAGACAGCAAGTGATGATGATGTCTGTAAAGTGTTGTGGAATAAGTGAGTAAAATAAATAAAATGGCCATAGAGATAACTGTTGGCAGAACCGTCTTTACCACAAAAATGCGAACCTGATTGGATAGGTATCTCTCTAATGGTTGCATCTGCTGATCTACGCTCATTATGATCAAAGTCTGATAAGCATTCAGGAAAGCACAGGAGGTCATGCCAAAATCACACATGCATTTTACCCTGAAGGGTGCTATGTAATGGAATACATTCAGGCTGCAGAACAAAAAAAATTAGAAAAATAATTTTAGCCCCCAAAAAACATAACATTTATGGTGCTTAAAAGTTGTTTTCCGGGCTACATATAAAGATGTCCTACGCTTACAATAGGTCATCAATAACTGATGGGTGGCCACTCCACAGCGAACAGAACTTTCGGAATTCACCCCATTCTCTGTGTTATTTCCCGCCGCAAACAGCTTGGGATCCCCATCATTCTGATACTGATGACCTGTTCTAAGAGGCTCAGGAACCTCCTACACACCTCCTTAGTGGCTACCTTCACCACTGCTGTATTCTCATATATATGACAGAGAATGGGCATCCAGGTGTTATATGATCAGGCACCAACAAGGCTGTTGTACAGCAGCCAGACTCCTGAGCTCAGGCATCCTGTATAATAAGCACACACCAACCACACGGGACATTCATTGATACATCACCCCTGCCAGTCCTCTTTGTGCCGGCTCCTCCGTACCGCCCCCTTACCTCTGACCCGGAAATTATTTCCATCATTACACTTTCCCTTCTACATTTATTGGTAGACTCTGCTAGCCCCGGCTGGAAATCCACCACTCCCCTTTACTCTTATTGGTCGTATCATTCAGCAGAAATACATCACCTGCTGTAGCAGCGCAATAAAAGCTGCAGTAAAATCATACATCTATTCTATTGAGGAGACTAGCATCCAGTTTATTGTGGTTCAACTACTTAACGCCCTGTAGTGTCTACATCTCATGCGCCTCTAAAGGACCTTGCGATGTCACCGGGTCACGTGACATGCTAAAGTCATGTGGCTTCGAAGCAGCCGAGGTTTGTACTAGTAGGGTAATATGTACATCCTGTGCTTTCTGGTAGCAATGTCACGTGACAAGGTCCTTTAGGTGCCTGGGATTTAGACATAGATTTGGTGTTTCTGCCCTTGGGAGTCAGACTGTTACTGTGTATTAAAGGGGAGTTTCGATTTAACACTGCTATGTTGTAGTGTGCTGCCGTTTGATTATGACGTATCATTCCGCGCCGCTAGATCTAGGTACTTATATTTGCTCCTATAAGCCGTCTATTGGTGCCATCTAGTGGTCATGTTGCGTATTCCAATTACACGTCAACTGCTGATAGGGTGAACTGCAGTCCCTGTCTAGCCTTCTGCAGATAACTTACCTGATATCATTAACCCTTTCCTAATGTGGTGATTTTCTTTTTTCATTTATTGTCCCCTGCTTTCCCAGAGCCATAACTTTTTTTATTTTTCTGTTCACAGAACCCTATGAGGGCTTGTTTTTTTGCCAGACAAATTGTACTAAATACTACCACCATTTGCTATTACACAGGATGTAGTGGGAAATAGGGGTGGAATTGGCAACAGTTAAAGTTTTTTTTTTTTTTTTTACACCGTTTAACATGGGGTAAAACTTAATTGTGCGCTTCATTCTATAGGTCTGACTGAATCCCGCAATACCAAATATACATAGTTTTTCTTGCGTTTTAATACTGAAAAACATAAAAACTTAATTTATTTTTCATTTCAATGCCATATTCTGAACCCCTATAACTTTTTTATATTTACAGAGAGGTGGGGGGCTGATTTTTTTACCAGACAATCAGTAGTTTTTGATAATACCATTTTGGGGTGTCTATCTTTTTTATCCCTTTTTATTCATTTTTTGGGGAGAAAAAGTGGTGAAAAAAACAGCAAATACGCTATTTGATTTTTTTTTTTTTTGTTACACCATCCACCATTTTATATTTTATTAGTATGGGAGTTTTTACATGCGGCGATATCCCATGATATTTTTTTGTTTATTTTGATTTTAGGGAAAGGGGGGATGATTTGAATTTTTATATTTTTTTTTACTTTTTTTTGTTAGGATCCCAAGTGGAGCACAATTTGAAATCAATAGATTGCAACTTGTACAGAATAATAGGATATACTAATAATGAGCCTGAAAGCTTAGTACAGACTCCAACTCATTATTACAAGAGGGCGCTTTCCCCAATCTCTGCCCTGGGAAAGCATGCCTGAACCAGAAGCATGCGCTTCCGTTTTTTAGCACTCTCAGATGCCATGGAGACTTTTGACCACAGCATCTGAGGGGTTAGATGTCCGCATACCACCGATCGTGGACATTGGCCACGGGTACCTGCCGTATAAAACAGCAGGCACTCTGTTATGGCGCCATCTTTAAAGACCCGATGTGCCATACATCTACAGCAGATATCGGGAAGGGGTTAAATTTGAACTATATACATTTGCATAGGTATATACCTGTTATTACATGTGCATTATCATTAGTAGCAAAAAGAAAAGTGTTACACTTGAGCTGGTTTCACACCTAAACCACAGAATATTTCTGGATTATCAGGTCCGGAGATTTAATGCAGCTGGCCTTTCACACATGTAGCTATCACCCTGGAGATGTTTCATATTGGGTGCATACTCACTACAGAGGAAATGGCCCACTGAACATTTACTGCAGGTTTCACATGTACTTCCATGGACAAAACACGGATTAGGTACTAGGGATCTGGAGAGTAAAAGTCTGGGACAGATATTGCAGATGTTGTGCATTTACACATAAAGCCCTCTGGGTAAACTCCAGTAAATGTCTGGATTCTTCTGTAAGAGCTCATGCACATGGATACCAACTGTGTTCATTCTGCATTTTGTGGAATGGAAGGTCAGGCCCCTAATAGATCCTTGTCTGTAATGCGGACAATTATAGGACATGTCGTCATACGGACATAGAATGCACACATTCCATTTTTTGCGGCCTCATAGAACAGACACGGACAAAAAATATGTTCATGTTCTGGAGAATTTGATTTTATTTGTATAACCATCAGTATGCAAGTGCATCTCAATAAATAAGAATATCAACAAAAAGTTTGTTTATTTCAGTAATTCTTTTCAAAAAGTGAAACTCATATATACAGTTGTGCTGAAAAGTTTACATACCTCTGCAGAATTTTGGCTGTCTTGGCCTTTTTTCAGAAAATATGAATAACACAAAAAAACTGTTTTTCACACTCATGGTTAGTGGTTGGGTGAGACCATTTATTAGGCTTCACCCAACCACTAACCATGAGTGGAAAAAAAGTTTTTGTGTTATCATTCATGTTCTCTGAAAAAAGGCCAAGACAGCAAAAATTCTGCTGGGGTATGTAAACTTTTGAGCACAACTATAGATTCATTACACACAGAGTGATCTAACAAGCATTTGTTCCTTTTAATGTTGATGATTATGGATTACAACTAATGAAAACCCAAATGTCATCTCTGAAAATTAGATAAGACCAACTAAAAATTATTACAAAAATTTTGGCCTACTGAAAAGTATGTACAACATATGCATTTAATACTTGGTTGGCATGGAGGTGATCAGCCTGTGTCAATGCTGAGGTGCTATCGAAGCCTAGGTTGCTTTGATAGCGTCCTTCAGCTCGTCTGCATTGTTGGGTCTGGTGTCTTATCTTCTTTACAATACCCCATAGATTCTTTATGGGGTTTAGGTCAGGTAACTTTGCTGGCTAATCAAGCACAGTGATACCGTGGTTATTAAACCAGGTACAGTGGTCCCTCAAGCTACAATATTAATTGGTTCCAGGAGGACCATTGTATGTTGAAACCATTGTAAGTTGAGTACTTGGTTTCAAAGCCCCAAAATGTCATCCAAGATGAGAGAAAAGATTTAAGAGAAGATTTAAGAAAAATAAGCAGATAACCAAGACAGATTCCTTACGTATAAAAGTCAGGAATAGATGGTAACTAGTAAGTAATTCAGCTAATTTACCAAAGAAGTGGCATTGATTGGTTGGAACGGAGTCTGAGGCATTGTACAACCCATGGCAAAAATTATGGAATCAGCAGTCTCTGAGGATGTTCCTTCAGTTGTTTAATTTTGTTGAAAAAAAAGCAGATCACAGACATGACAAAAAACTAAAAGCATTTCAAATGGCAACTTTCTGGCTTTAAGAAATACTAAAAGAAATCAAGAAAAATAATTGTGGTAGCCATAACAGTTACATTTTTAGAACAAGCACAGGGAATAAATTATGGAATCACTCAATTCTGAGGAAAAAATTATGGAATCATGAAAAACAAACAAAATAACACCCCAACACATCATAAGTACTCTGTTGCACTACCTCTGGCTTTTATAACTGCTTGCAGTCTCTGAGGCATTGACAAACAGTACTCGTCATCAATCTGGCTCCAGCTTTCTCTGATTGCTGTTGCCAGATCAGCTTTGCAGGTTGGAGCCTTGTCATGGACCATTTTCTTGAACTTTGGCCACAGATTTTCCATTGGATTGAGATCCGGACTGTTTGCAGGCCATGACATTGGCCTTATGTGTCTTTCTTCAAGGAATGTTTTCACAGTTTTTGCTCTATGGCAAGATGCATTATCTTGAAAAATTATTTCATCATCCCCAAACATCCTTTCGATAGATGGGATAAGAAAAGTGTCCAAAATGTCAATGTAAACCTGTGCATTTATTGAAGATGTATAGTCATGGCCAAAAGTTTTGAGAATGACACAAATATTATATTTTCACATGATCTGCTGCCCTCTGGTTTTTATGTGTGTTTGTCAGATGTTTTTATCACATACAGAAATATAATTGCAATCATATTATGAGTAACAAAAGCTTATATTGACAGTTAGAATGAGTTAAAGGGATTATCCCACGAATAATGTAAAAAATGAAAATCGGACATCATATAGTACAGGACAACCTCTTCCTAATAATGCTAGAACCAGCCCTGTACCTCACATGGATCCAGACATCTCTCCATTCATTGCTCTACTAGATTTATATCAAGCTGGCAGCTAAAGGGGAGTGTCTTTTCTGCTGCAGCTCAGGAGGTGTGTCCATGATCTACCTATCACAGCTCAGGAGGCAGTTAAAAGTTGAAACTGAGAATGTGCGGCCTGCTCAGTGAATAGGTCAAAGAAATAAGAAAATAAGTGGTCCTATACAGATACATTTTATTGAATAACTCAGTAGCTATACAAAATTTTTAATGACATGCAATTACAAAAGTATTCAGATTCAGGTGCTGGTTTGAAAACTGTAGAATATTTTTCGTGGGACAACCCCTTTAATGCAGCAAGTCAATATTTGCAGTGTTGACCCTTCTTCTTCAGGACCTCTGCAATTCTCCCTGGCATGCTCTCAATCAACTTCTGGACCAAATACTGACTGATAGCAGTCCATTCTTGCACAATCAATGCTTGCATTTTGTAGGTTTTTGTTTGTCCACCCGTCTCTTGATGATTGACCACAAGTTCTCAATGGGATTAAGATCTGGGGAGTTTCCAGGCCATGGACCCAAAATCTCTATGTTTTGTTCCGAGCCATTTAGTTATCACCTTTGCTTTATGGCAAGGTGCTCCATCATGCTGGAAAAGGCATTGTTGATCGCCAAACTGCTCTTGGACGGTTGGGAGAAGTTGCTCTCGGAGGACATTCTGGTACCATTCTTTATTCATGGCTGTGTTTTTAGGCAAGACTGTGAGAGCCGATTCCCTTGGCTGAGAAGCAACCCCACACATGAATGGTTTCAGGATGCTTTACAGTTGGCATGAGACAAGACTGGTGGTAGCGCTCACCTCGTCTTCTCCGAATAAGCTGTTTTCCAGATGTCCCAAACAATCAAAAAGGGGATTCATCAGAGAAAATGACTTTACCCCAGTCCTCAGCAGTCCACTCCCTGTACCTTTTGCAGAATATCAGTCTGTCCCTGATGTTTTTTCTGGAGAGAAGTGGCTTCTTTGCTGCCCTCCTTGAGACCAGGCCTTGCTCCAAGAGTCTCCGCCTCACAGTGTGTGCAGATGCACTCACACCTGCCTGCTGCCATTCCTGAGCAAGCTCTGCACTGCTGGTAGCCCGATCCCGCAGCTGAAACACTTTTAAGAGACGGTCCTGGCGCTTGCTGGTCTTTCTTGGGCACCCTGGAGCCTTTTTGGCAACAATGGAACCTCTCTCCTTGAAGTTCTTGATGATGCAATAGATTGTTGACTGAGGTGCAATCTTTCTAGCTGCGATACTCTTCCCTGTTAGGCCATTTTTGTGCAGTGCAATGATGACTGCACGTGTTTCTTTAGAGATAACCATGGTTAACAGAAGAGAAACAATGATGCCAAGCACCAGCCACCTTTTAAAGTGTCCAGTGGTGTCATTCTTACTTAATCATGACAGATTGATCTCCAGCCCTGTCCTCATCAACACCCACACCTGTGTTAATGGAGCAATCACTGAAACGATGTTAGCTGGTCCTTTTAAGGCAGGGCTGCAATGATGTTGAAATGTGTTTTGGGGGATAAAGTTAATTTTCTAGGCAAATATTGACTTTGCAAGTAATTGCTGTTAAGCTGATCACTCTTTATAACATTCTGGAGTATATGCAAATTGCTATTATAAAAACTGAAGCAGTAGACTTTGTACAAATTAATATTTGTATCATTCTCAAAACTTTTGGCCATGACTGTAATGATAGCCATCTCCCCAGTGCTTTTACCTGACATGTAGCCCCATATCATCAATGATTGTGGAAATTTGCATGTTTTCTTCAGACAGTCGTCTGCATAAATCTCTTTGGAACGGCACCAAACAAAAGTTCCAGCATCATCACCTTGCCCAATGCAGATTCGAGATTCATCACTGAGTATGTCATATCCACAGTCCACGATTGCCTTTCCTTAGCCCATTGTAACCTTGTTTTTTCTGTTTAGGTGTTAGTGATGGCTTTCTTTTAGCTTTTCTGTATGTAAATCCCATTTCCTTTAGGCGGTTTCTCAGTTTGGTCACAGACGTTGACTCCCGTTTCCTCCCATTTGTTCCTCATTTGTTTTGTTGTACATTTTCTGTTTTCAAGGCATATTGCTTTAAGTTTTCTGTCTTGACGCTTTGATGTCTTCCTTGGTCTACCAGTGTGCTTGCCTTTAACCACCTTCCCATGTTGTTTGTACTTGGTCCAGGTTTTAGACACAGCTGACCGTGAACAACCAACATCTTGTGCAACACTGCGTGATGATTGACATCTCTGGTGTTGGAGCCATGATTCATGTCAGTCCACTTGTTGCAACAGCTCTCCAAGGTGTGATCACTCCTTTTTACCTAGATACTAACAAGCAGATTTAATCTGATGCAGGTGTTATTGTTTGTAATGAAAATTTGCAGGGTGATTCCATATTTTTTTCCTCAGAATTGAGTGATTCCATAATTTATTCCCTGTGCTTGTCCTAAAAATGTAACTGCTACTGGCTACCACAATTATTTTTCTTGATTTCTTTTAGTATGTCTTAAAGCCAGAAAGTTGCCATTTGAAATGCCTTTAGTTTTTTGTCATGTCTATGATCTGTTTTTTTTCAACAAAATTAAACAACTGAAGGAACATCCTCAGAGACTGGTGATTCCATAATTTTTGCCAGGGGTTGTATGTTAAGTCTGGTTTCAATTTATGATGGTCAAAAAAGACTATTGTATGTTGAAAATATTGTATCTTGAGGCCATTGTATCTTGAGAGATCACTGTATTGGTGCCTTTGGCAGTGTGGGAAGGTGCCAAGTTCTGCTGAAAAATTAAATCAGCATCTCCATAAAACTTGTCAGCAGAGGGAAGCATGAAGTGATCTAAAATTTCCTGGTAGATGGCTACACTAACTTTGGATTTGATATAAAACAGTGGATCAAAATCAGCAGATGACATGACTCCCCAAACCATCACTGACTGTGGAAACTTTGCACTGGGCCTCAAGCAATTTGAATTGTCTTCCTCTCCACTCTTCCTCCAGACTCTGGAATCTTGGAATTCCAAATGAAAAGCAAAATTGACTTTCATCTTGTAATACCCCAGAGTAGTATTACCATTTCTTCACCCTGCTACTGTCTTTAACTGCTAACCACAATGTCATCTGTGTACTTATTCCAGGTCCTTTGTCACTGTGCATTCCTAATGTTGTTATGAAACTGTTTTGTATGTGTAATGTGCCTGGTTCACCAGCAGGTGGCAGTGGATATATGACACAGAGATCTTTAAATTGAATGGAACTTACGATTCCATTTTCCCCCCTTTTTGGGCAGAAGTGGGCCAGTCCCGTTTTCTACCAAAGGGAGGGGTTGCAGTTCTAGTTTATTCCAGTCTAGACCTCCTGCAGCAAAAGTCTCAAAAGGGAAGCAGCTCATAGAGCACCATGACTCCTTGCAGATTCACCTACAGAGTGTCACGAGGGGTCAGCAGCCAAAAGCACCCCACTCCAGAGATACCAAAACAGTCCTGAAGTCAAGCTACTAGACTAAAGCTAAGTTTAGCACAGCAGAAAACAAAAGTAGAGTTATCAAGTTTGCCTGCCAGTTTATGTCAAAGCCTGCTGGAACCAAGAGAAAGCCTGAATATTGTCTGGATGCAAGTTGATTAAAGTAAAGCTGTTGAACTTCATAAAAGTCTTGCCTTAGTCTCCACCTCCACCATTACTCACCTCTTTTATTGCTTCTGAGCTAAGCCCTCGGGAACGATGGTATCACAGTAGGAGCACCGTGACACACATAGAGACTATTAGGGTCGCACCACATCACTTGGCATTCCTATAGACCCGGGACTCAATCGGTCCTGGGGGTTGCACATTGCAATCTGAAAACAGGTTTTTGGATCTCTGAGCAACAGTCTGATCCTTTTTTCCATAGCCTAGGTAAGGCACTTCTGACATTGTCTCTGGGTCATAAGTGGCTTGACACAAGGTATGCGATAGTTATAGCCTATGTCCTGGATACGTCTATGTGTGGTGGATCTTGAAGCACCAACTCCAGCTGAAGTCCACTCCTTGTGAATCTCCCGCCAATTCTTGAATGTCCTTTTCTTGGCAATCCTTTCAAGGCGGTGGTTATCCCTGTTGCTCGTGCAATATTTCTACCACACTTTTTCCCTTCCACTCAACTTTCCATTAATATGCTTGGATACAGAACTCTGTGAACAGCCAGCTTCTTTAGCAATGACTATTTGTGGCTTACCCTCCTTAATGGAGAGGTCACTGACTTCTGGACAATTGTCAAGTCAGAAGTCTTCCCCATGATTGTGTAGTCTACTGAACCAGACAGGGGGACTATTTAAATGCTTAGGAACCCTTTGAAAAGTGTTTATTGATTAGAGTGTGACACAAGTCTACAATATTTCACAATATTGAATATTTGGTTTTCATTAGCTGTAAGCCATAATCATCAACATTAAAAGAAATAAAGGCTTGAAATAGATTACTCTGTATGAACTACTAAAATAAACTTTTCAATGCTATTTCAATGTTTTTCAATGCTAATTTATTGAGATGCACTAGTATGTCGCTGGACAATCTGATAGCTTTTCTTCCTAAACACTCATTATACCTCAGTTTTATTTTACTGATAAGACTATGGCTTAAATAAGTGCTTTTGACCTCTCAGTAGTTTATGGATAATGTTTATTAGACGACGGGGACAAAGTAAAAGTACCAGTCACACAGCTATTGTGCCCAATAATACCCCAACAGTACATTCAATAGGAAGTGAGCCAGAGTTACCGCACCGTACAGTATTAGAACAAAGTTTTATGAGAATCGACTTTGGATGTTTCATTTGAAGTCGATTCGCTTATCCCTAATTATAATGACCCCCTGTAGTGTACCCTGTATTATGCCCCCTGTAGTGCCAGTATGTATAAGGCCCTTGAAGTACTCCGGCCTGTATTATAATGCCTCCTTGTAGGTCCGTCTGTATTATAATTCTCCCTGTAGTTGTCTGGCCTGTATTACAATGTCTCCCTTACAGTGCCCACTACAGTGTAATGCCAATTCCTGCAGTGCTAGTATGTATAATGCTCTCACCCCCTGGACCATATCCCCCCTACAGCAGTAGTACATAATGCACTCCGTTTGTAGTATCATGCACCTCTATATATAATGTTCCCTCTCTCGTATAATACTCTCCCCTGTAGTGTAATGCTCCTGTATATATAATCCTGTCCCACTATAGTAGAATGCGCTCACCTCCATTGTTATAATGCCCTGATTTATAAAATGATCTCCTCTAGTATAAGGCCCCCATATATAAAGCTCTTTCCCTTTAGTATAATGGCCCCATATATAAAGCTCTAACCCGCTAGTATAATGCCCCGATATATAATGCTCCCCTCCTCTAGCATAATGCCCTATATAATGCTCTCCCCTCTAGTATAATGCCCCATGTATAAAATTCTCCCCCTCTATCATAATGCCCCATATATAATGCTTTCCCCCTCTAGTATAATTCCCCATATAAAATGCTCCTCCCTCTAGTATAATGCCCCATATATAATGCTCCCCCGCCCTCTAGTATAATGCCACATATATATGGGGAATTATACTAGAGGGGGGAGCATTATATATGTGGCATTATACTAGAGGGCGGGGGAGCATTATATATGGGGCATTATACTACAGGGGGAACGTTATATATGGGGAATTATACTAGAGGGGGGAGCATTATATAACGTTCCCCCTGTAGTATAATGCCCCATATATAATGCTCCCCCGCCCTCTAGTATAATGCCACATATATAATGCTCCCCCCTCTAGTATAATGCCCCATATATAATGTTCCCCCTGTAGTATAATGGACCCATATATAATGCTCTACCCCAATGCCCCATATATAATGCTCCCCCCTGTAGTATAATGCCCCATATATAATGCCCCCTCTAGTATAATGCCCCATATATAATGCTCTTCCCCTCTAGTACAGGGTTGCAATACCCAATCGATACTTTTTTACCCAGATCGATATGATACCAGGATTTGCCTGTTAAGTCTTGTTCACACATCAGTTATTTGATCAGTTATTTCCATCAGTTTTTGTGAGCCAAAACCAGGAGTGAAGGCTACTCAGAGATAAGGTATAATGAAAAGATCTAAACCTATTCTGTGTTTTTGTCCTGCACCTAGTTTTGACAATAACTGATGGAAATAAATGATCAAATAACTGACGTGTGAACAAGGCCTTACTGATACTAGGTTGTGCTACTGCGCAGCCTATTATCAGAGAACATGGTGCACGCTGTTCTCAGCACGCTCTATGTTCTCCTGAGCAGCACAGTGGAGAAGGAGGCAGTCTCTCCCTCCCCACTGTGACGTTGCTGCCGTCAACATGAAGTGAGTGGGGAAGAGGAGGGGCTGTGGCCACTGCCACACCAATGAAGATAACTCACCCATTAATTCAACTCAGTTGCCGGCTATGTGATTTTGCCACCGGTGCCCATCTCCTATTTGTATTAAAAGATTAGTTATCTTCATTGGTGGCACAACGTCCCCCCCCACCCCCGGTATTAAACTCATTGGTGGCAGTGGCCACAGGGTCCCCTCCTCACCTAGTCATTGGTGGTGCAGTAGTAGTTCCAATCGGAGCCCCAGCAGTGTAATCGCGGGGCTCCAATTGGTTATCATGGAAGCCAGGACACTACTGAAGCCATCCATGGCAAGCTCCCTGCTCCTGTGTGCACAAAGCACAGGGCAGTAGGGAGTGTGTAAGATCCTACTGACTCTAATAGAACTCTATTAGGGTAAATAGAACAAGGGTTCTAGTCCCTTAGTGGGACAAAAAAACAAAACAAAAAAAATTAAGTTTAACCCTTTCAGTACCGAGCCACTTTTCACCTTAAATCCCAGGCCGATTTTTGGAAATCTGACATGTGTCACTTTAAGTGGTAATAATTTTAGAATGCTTTTACTTCTCCAGGCCATTCTAAGATTGTTTTCTCGTCACATATTGTGCTTCACGACAGTAGTAAATTTGTGACAAAATATTTCATTTTTATTTATAAAAAAATACCAAATTTAGCAAAAATTTGAAAAAATTAGCAAATTTCAATTTCTCTACTTTCAAAATACATAGTAATACCTCCAAAAATAGTTATTTTACATTCCCCATATGTATACTTTATGTTGGCATCATTTTATAAATGTAATTTTACTTTCCAGGACGTCCCTCCATGACAGCACCATGGAGGATGTCCTATTGGTCTCTGTAGGGACAGGAAGCACGAGAGGTTAAAAGGCCCCTCCCCTCCCCCATACTCCAGTGTTCTTCCTGTCCCTACTGGGATAATGGGAAGCAGAGTCCCTATGGGGATGAAGAAAGAAGATTACCTGGAGGACGATGCTGGCTGGAAGGGGGGGGGGGGGGGTTCTCCTCTCCTCTGGCCGGCATTAGGTCCTGGGCCAGCACCTCTCTGGGAAGAGGTCCCCTAGCCCACCCCGATACCATCATGACGGATGCCGCGGTATAGGGGTGCCGACACCGCTTCTCTGTTTTTCAGAGCTCTGGGCTCGGCGGCGGCTCAACCTCCTCTTTTTGTTGGCGCATGGTGGATCCCGCGCATGCTGGGCGGTAGGCCAGGAGCCTAGGTCACGTGACCGGAAGACGTCGGGGGTTCCGGCGGGTCACGTGACCGGAAGCTTTCGGGACGCCGAGTCAGGTGGCGTCCTCCGGAAACATGGCGGCGACCAGCAGCAGCGCTGGAGACCCGGGTATCCTGGGTCTCGCGCTGGGAGGAGAGGTGACTCTTCCTTTGGAATGGAGTCCCTCCTCCTGAAGAGGCGGAGAGCAGCGCGGCGTCAGGGGGGGGCCCCCGGTGAGTATATAATGCTTGCTGTTATCATTAAGCTGTTCTCATCATGGAGGTCCCTAATTCTGGCAGGTCTGAGACTTCTACAGTCCCCCCTGAAATGGCTCACGTAAGTTTCTCTCCCTGAGAGAATTCAGTTTTGTCTGGAGGGTTTTTTCTCCTGGTGAACCAGTAATTTCCCCTGTCTTCTTCCTCCCCCCTTAGGTGGAGAAAGGAACGGCTCGGAAATCTGACTCCCTCAAAAAGAAAGCAAAAAAGTGTGCCACCTGTGCAAAGCGTCTCTTGGATTCTTACAAGAAGCAGCTTTGTCAGGACTGTTTGGCTAATATTGTTAAAGAAGAACAGCCGTCCTTTTTGTCAGATTTGAGGAATCTAATAAGAGAGGAAGTACAGGCGTCCGTTGCTAATATGGCACCTGTGGCTAATCCATCCCCGCCCCCCTGCAAGAGGCCGAGGGTCTTAATGGACTCAGATTCAGAGGAGGAGCCACCTTATCTATCCGAAGGGGAGATTGAAGAGGAAGGAAAACAGTACTCTGCATCTAGGTCCCAAAATCCCGGCAGATATTTTTTCTCTAATGAGGATTTGGAGACTCTCCTTTCTGCCGTCAGAGAAACAATGGCGGTAGAAGAAGAGGAACAACCCCACTCAGTGCAGGATGAGATGTTTGGGGGCTTAATTGCAAAAAGGAAAGGACTTTTTCCAGTGAATAAAAATCTAAATGAGTTGATAAAGGAAGAATGGGAGGAGGCAGATAAAAAGCTATATCTCTCCCGTGAGTTTAAAAGCAGGCTTTTATTTGACCCAGAGGAGACGAAACTATGGGACGAAATCCCCAAAGTTGACATTCAAGTGGCGAAGGTCTCAAAAAGCACCACTATCCCCTTTGAGGATTCTTCACAGTTGAAGGATCCTATGGATAGGAAGATTGATGGAGCCCTTAAAAAATCTTGGGAGGCTGCGGCAGTGGGCATTAACACCAACCTCTGCGCTACGTCTGTTGCTAGAGCCATGAGTCTATGGCTGGACTAGCTTGAAAATCACCTAAAAATAAAGACCTCTAGAGAGGAGATCCTAGAATCCCTTCCTCTCCTAAAGATGGCTACGGCGTTCCTGGCGGACACCTCGGCTGAGTCCATCCGTTGCGTGGCAAGGAACGGTGCCTTATCGAATTCTGCTAGGAGGGCACTTTGGATTAAGCCATGGTCGGGTGACATTGCGTCAAAAAATAAATTGTGCGCAATACCGTTTTCTGGGTCTTATCTGTTTGGGCCAGTTCTGGATACTATCCTTGAGAGAACTGCGGATAAGAAAAAAGGGAGTACAAGGGATCTATTAATACAGGATCTTGCGCAGACCAAGGCCGTCATGGAACGTCTGGGTTGGATCCTGAATTACAAAAAAAAAAAAATCGGATCTCCTTCCGGACACAAGGAAAGTGTTTCTGGGGACAGAGTTAGACTCAGTAGATCAGAGGTCTTATCTACCCAGGGAAAAACAGGTCACCTTGTTAGAGAGAATATCACTATTTAGGGATCGCAAACATTGCACACTCAGAGAGGCTATGAGGATCCTAGGCCTCATGACTTCCTGCATTCCAGTAATCCCGTGGGCGCAGTTCCACTAAAGACAGCTACAGAATTTAATTCTGTCATCGTGGGACAGAAACAATCAGTCCCTGGAATCAAAGACCCTTCTCACAGCAGCAGTAAAAGACTCTCTGACATGGTGGCTGAATCCGCAGATTCTGCAATTGGGCGTTCCTTGGGATCCGATACCAGTAAAAACAATGACCACAGACGCCAGTCTGAGAGGATGGGGAGCCCAGGTAGGAGAAATCTCCTTTCAGGGCATATGGTCCACCCAGGACCATCAGAAGTCATCAAACTTCAGGGAGCTAAAAGCTGTTCTAGAATCGTTCAAGGTGGCCGAGCATCTGCTGAGAGGCCATCATGTAAAGTTGCTTTCGGACAACATGACCACTGTCTGTTATCTAAAGAGACAGGGAGGGACGAGAAGCCCTCTACTTCAAGGATTGGCAGACAGAATATTCTCCTGAGCGGAAAGAACTATATTGTCCATCTTGGCAGTTCACTTGAAAGGGGCTTACAACAAAAAGGCAGACTATTTGAGCCTTCAAAACATCCATCCGGGAGAGTGGACCTTAAACAGGGAGGTTTTCAACCTTATTTGCAACAGGTGGGGAAGCCCTCAGGCAACTCTAAGACAGAACAGTTCTTCTCGCTGAACCCAAAAGACAATCCCAGAGAGGTGGATGCCTTGTCTCAGGTTTGGGACTTCAATCTGAGTTATGCCTTTCCTCCCTTGCCCCTGATTCCAGCGGTGCTGAAGAAGCTGAGATCGAGTGCCACAGTCCTGATCCTGATTGCTCCAGCTTGGCCCAAGAGGGGCTGGTTTTCAGAGATCAGGGAGAGATCCATGGAAGACCCGTTTACCCTTCCGGTGAGAGAAGATCTGCTCCTTCAGGGTCCCATCCTTCACCCGGACGTCAGTAGACTCAAATTGACTGCCTGGATCCTGAGAGGCAGATGTTAAGGAACAAAGGTCTCTCAGAGGAGGTAATCGCTACGTTACTGCATAGTAAGAAACCGGTGACCGTGGCTATCTATGGTAAGGTGTGGAAGAAGTTCAGTTCCTGGTTAAACATAAATCATCCAGGTTCTGCAACTCCTTCTATAAGCCAGATTCTGGATTTTCTCCAGCTAGGGTTTAACATGGGTCTAAAGCCTAGCACCCTAAAAGTACAAATATCGGCCCTTTCATGTTTCCTAGATGCTCCAATTGCTCCAAATTTGTTAATGCT
This sequence comes from Rhinella marina, assembly GCA_900303285.1. Lineage (NCBI taxonomy): Eukaryota > Metazoa > Chordata > Amphibia > Anura > Bufonidae > Rhinella > Rhinella marina. The sequence goes on along the minus strand of ONZH01019445.1, from coordinate 1,784 downwards.
ATTGGAAGGCTTTGGCCTACTTTAAGCCCTTCGGTTCCAGCATGGGACTTGAATATTGTCTTGAAGGCTCTCTGTGATCCTCCTTTTGAACCAGTAGGGGAGATTTCAGAGAGACTTCTCTCACTTAAAGCTGCCTTCTTGATTGCGGTCACAACAGCGCGCAGAATAGGGGAGATCCAGGCTCTCTCAATATCAGACCCGTACCTAAAGATCCTGGATGATCGCATCATTTTAAGGCTGGATCCTTCGTTTCTTCCCAAGGTAGTTTCCTTGTTCCACAGAGAACAAGAAATAATTCTACCTTCTTTTTGTACCTCTCCCCAGAAGGTTCAGGAACAAAAATATCACTGCCTGGATGTCAGAAGAACCATTCTGTCCTACTTAAAGAGAACGGAACCTTGGAGGACATCTTCAAATCTTTTCATCCAGTTTGGAGGGAGGAATAGAGGATGCAAAGCATCAAAACAGACAATTGCTAGATGGATCAAGGAAACCATCAAGGAAGCTTATAGTTTGGAGAACCTTCCCTGTCCATTAACTGTGAAAGCACACTCGACCAGAGCTGTGTCGACATCCTGGGCCCAGAGAGCAGATGCTTCGATCGACCAAATCTGCAAGGCGGCTACGTGGTCGAGTTTCCCCACATTCACGAAGCATTACAAGTTAGACGTTTTAGCCAATCAGAATTTGGCTTTTGGTCGCAAGGTCCTGCAAGCAGTGGTCCCTCCCTAACTACCTTAACTTGGTAGCTCTCCATGGTGCTGTCATGGAGGGACGTCCTGGAAACAAGAATTTAGTCTTACCGGTAAATAGGTTTCCAGAAGTCCTGACATGACAGCACTGAGTATTCCCCCCTTATTTACCTTGCTTGCATATTTTCAGTTGGTTATTGTTCCAATGTGATGTATAACATTGTGACAATAATAAAATAGAGTTGCATTATTCCAGTGTAGTGATTTATAAACACTGGAGTATGGGGGAGGGGAAGGGCCTTTTAACCTCTCGTGCTTCCTGTCCCTACAGAGACCAATAGGACATCCTCCATGGTGCTGTCATGTCAGGACTTCTGGAAACCTATTTACCGGTAAGACTAAATTCTTGTTTTTTGGGACGTGAGAAACCTTAGAAATTTAGAAGCCATTTTTCAAATTTTCAACAAAATTTCCAAAACCATTTTTTTGAGCACCAATTCAGTTATAAAGTGATTTTGGGAGGCTTACCTAATGGAAACCACTAATAAATGACTTCATTTTAGAAACTACACCCCTCAAATTATGAAAAACTGATGTTACAAACTTCATTAACCCTTGAGGTGTTCCACAAGAATTAAAGGAAAATTGAGGTGAAATTTCAATTTTTTGGTAGATTATTCACGTTAATTTTTTTTCTTGCAACACAGCAAGGGTTAACAGCAAACTAAACTTCAATATACATTACTCTGATTCTGCAGTTTACAGAAATGCCCCATATGTGGTGGTAAACGTTTCTATGGGTATGTGGCAGTGGTCAGAAGGAAAGGAGCGCCATATGGATTTTAGAGGCAGATTTTGCTAGAATGGTTTTTAGGCACCATTTTGTAATTGAGAGACCCTGACGTACCTCTACAGTGGAAACCCTCAAAAAGTGAACCCATTTTGGAAACTACACCCTTTAAAGAATATATTAAGGGGGGTACTGGCCACTTTGACCCCCTTTTACGGAATTTGGAAACACTTGGCTATGAAAATGAAAAGTTTCATTTCTTCCAATAAAATGTTGTTTTAGCCCCAAATTTTTCATTTTCA
>ONZH01019444.1:0-26155 GCA_900303285.1 Rhinella marina | reverse complement strand
CAGAACAGTTAGGTGGTTAAAGGGGTATTCCAGGACTTTTATATTGATGACCTATACTTAAACCTCTTTCCTATCCTTTCATACGCAGGTAAAGATGTCTGCAAATCTACAGAGCATGGCTGTGAGCATCTCTGTGTAAATAATGAGGATTCTTATATCTGCAAATGCTTCGAAGGACACATCTTAGCAGACGATGGAAAGAGATGCAAAAGTGAGTCATTCTTCCCCTTTGACAATATTGATAAGCAAAGTATTTGAAAATTCTATTCGGCTTCTTCACCAGATTTTACAAAAAATTACTTTGTCACAAAGAGCATTTCTTTGTAAGTAGCAATCACGGGGAGTGGCAATTGCGCCGTCACCCATCATTGTACACCTCAAATGCTGCGTTCATAGCTGATTATGGCATCTGACAGTAATAACACAGTGTAAAATAAATGAAATCATCTTTACCTCCATCCATCTATTTGATCACAAAGAGCTGGCCGCCACCATCTAAATTGAAGATCTAGTGCGAAATCTTCTGCAGCCTGTGATGCCGTCATCACTTTGGGTGCTGTGGTGATGTCGTACGTCACCACACATGGGATTTTGTGCGAGATCTTCAATCAAGAAGGTGGCAGCCGTCTCTTTGCGCTCAAACGGATGAGGTAAGTATGATTTTTTTTTTTTTTTTTTTAACCGCCATTCAGGGAAAATCGATTTGTTACCACGATGCACGAGGAAATTCAGCTTTGCAGCAAATCGAATTTCCCCTGGACTTTGTGGACTTCAATTCGCTGAACACTATTTGACAGGTAGCAGAAGTCCTTAAAGAGGACTTGTCACCACTCCTGACATGTCTGTTTCAGTAAATACTTATATTCCCCATTTGAAAACAGGGTTGCTGTGCCTCTGTTATTCCTCCTGAATATTTATGAATGAGTTGACAACTGGATGTCAACTTGTCAAAGAGATGTGACCCTATGCAGTCTGTTACTGTCAGCATTGATTGAGAAGTGTCAGAGTGTGCCCATCCCCCATATTGGTGGCATATCTCTAGGATATGCCACCAATGTCTGATAGCTGCAGGTCTTACCTCTGGAACCAGCACCTATGTTTAGAAAAGGGCCCCCAAAAGTGAACGGAGATGCACCACGCAAGCGCAGCCACCCTCCATTCACTTCAGTGGCGAGTGAAGGAAAATATCTGTGGCGCTCCAGCTTTGGGAAAAGTAGCTAACTGGAAGGGAGGGCTGCTTTAGATGCAGCTAGAAACATGCAACTGATCTTGTTTGAAAGCAGACATTCCAAGCTTTCAGACAATACCAAAATAACAGCAATATGTTCAGGACAGAGAACGATATCACTGATAGAAATCGGGATGCTGTGAATGCAGCTGAAAATGAAAGTAAAAACAGGTTTCACTAACAATTATTCCCGACTTGATTTCTACCAGTGATTTCTCATTTCTCTTAATTAAAGCTTGGACTGTCAGCTTTCAGATAAGACCAATTGCATGTTTCTAGCTGCTACCATTGAGGAGATATCACCATCTAAAGCAGCCCTTCCCCCCCTCCAGTTAGCCACTTTTCACACTGCCCAAGAGTGCTGGCTCGTCTATTTCCGGAACTCTCATAGAGGCGGTTGCTCTGCTCTTTTTGAAACTCCCATAGCAGTGAATAGCTGTGCATATGTAGTGCCCTCTCATTCGCTTTGGGGCCCCCGTTCTAGAGAATGGTGCAGGACCCAGAGGTGGGAACCGCACCTATTGGACATTGGTGGCATATCCTAGCAATATGCCACCAAAGTGGGACATTGGCCAACCCCTTTAATGAACAATAGAACTTTTTACGGAAATAGACATATCAAGATAGCTCTTTAAACATGACATAAATCGCCCTTTTAAATCTATTGACTATAAAACAAGGGATAGTAATGTGTAGGTGAGATAATCTGAAGATAGAAGAAGACTTGGGGTATGGCCACACGGTCGGGTTTCTGCATGTAGATTTGGAAGACAAAATCAGGAGTGGATCGTAAACGGGGAGAAATTGTAAAGGAAAGGGTACGACTTCTTTTTTTTTTTTAATTCAAAACTGAATCTTGATTTTGGGCTTATAGGGTTATGTTGGCTAACAAAATTCAGGGGGTTAATATTCATTAGGTGCTCATCTGCACTAAGACTCCTGTATTCTGTATCAGCATAGGAACAGATCATCAGAACTGCCAGATCCAGCTTATGCCAGACACTGACGTCAGGGGAGGACTGGCTATAGACCTTAAAGGGAAATCTCCCAGGGGGCCGCCTGAGCCCTCCTCACGAGCCTGGCCAATGGAAGTTTTTGGGGATGTATTTGTGCTGCTGGCAGTGTTTTTGTGATGGACTGTGGTATTTGGCTCTGTTGGGGTGATATTAATGTGCCACAATATGGTATTACTGGCCCTGCTTTCATCAATTCAAAATGGGGCCACTTTTTAGTATTTTGTTTTCAGGGTCACTTTAAGTTCCTAGTCTGCCCCTGGCCGACGTATTCCATTTACTATGATGGGGTTTCCCAGGTGTCCAGTGTAAGCCTTAGGGCTCATGCACATGAACAGATGTGGATCCATTCACTTCAGTGGGGCTGCAAAAGTTGCGGAAAGCACTCCGTGTGCTGTACGCATCCACATGTCCGTTCCGTGACATCCGCAAAAATATAGAACATGTCGTATTCTTGTCCATATCAATATTCTAAGATGTTCCAGGACGTTCCGTTCCGCAAAATGCAGAAGGCACAAGGCCAGGATCCGCAATTTGCAGACTGCAAAAATGCCTACGGCCTTGTGCATGAGCCCTTAAGCCTTAGTTTTACGGCTCATGCACACAAACGGATTTTTTGTCCGTTCCGTTTTTTTGTTTTGTTTTTTTGCAGCCTGTATCCATTCCGCATTTTGTGGTATCCGTGTTTTGCGGATCACAAAACAGCAACAGTCGTGTGCATGAGCCCTTATGCTTTGACGGTTCCTGCTTCATTGTGTGTCCTCAGCGCCCCTCCCCATAGACAGAAGGCGTTAGGTCAGGAAAACTGATTAACCACAAATTGCACAATAGGATTTGTCTGCACAAGTAAATCTCCCGCCGCAAAGAATCCAAATCAGACGGGAACAGTTGGTGGGAAATTTTAGATGCATAATCTGTGTTTGTGTCCAGCTTAAAGGGACACTATCGCGAAGAAAAAATTTTTGATATGTTTTACAACATAACAAAAGCAGGTTTTAACATAATGTATTTTTCAAATTGTGTAAATGTTTTTTTTTTAATTCAGTTTTCTTGCCTTACATGGGGGCTGCCATGTTGGAAGTAAAGTGTGACAGTCTGGATTTACAACACAATGGCACCTCAGCATGTACATAGGCTTCCTCAGTCGCTGCTGACCCTATAGAGAATGAATGGAAGATGTGAGCCCGCCCCTGTGATGACACCAGTAACACACAGCCAAGGTCCTCCCTCCTTGCTGCTGGGGACTCAGAAACAGAGTAGATGGAGGTTCTTGGGGCTGTAGGACCTTAGTGATGTAATCGGCCATGTGACCAGTGGGGGAGGAGACTGAGGAGCAGAGATCTGTGTTTTTGTAATGAAGCCATTGTCTCATCTTATCTTGCTGAAGCAGTGATGTCACCGCTGAAGTGTGAATTGGTGATGTCATTGGTACCACCCACTTTTTTGCAGCATGCCTACTTACAGGTTGCTCAAAGCCTCATTTGGCCAGCAGAGCTCCCCCTGGTGACCAAAGATGGTAAATATGTAAAATCTAATATTTATTTATAATATTTCACACATTGAAATTTTATTTATTTATTTATTATTTCTACAAATATATAATAGATTTTTTTAGCATAAATAAAATATAGAACAGGTTTTTGTGATAGATTCCCTTTAACGCTCTGCAGCTCCATGGAATCTATATGATTACGTAAAACTCTGCCTGCACTGCCAACCTACACGCCGCTGGGGGAATTACCTGTACAGAGGTTGTCCCATAGAAGGTACTCAGGAACGGCAAATGCTCCTCAAGATCTCTGCACACAATGTGCTTACATGTTCTGCTATCCCCATTATCATTGTGTGTGTGTGTGTGTATATATATATATATATATATATATATATATATAAAATCCTTTGCTGAGGAGAGCACACAAGAGTAGCTTCTTTCAATAGGACTTGTTAATCAAAGGATTTACATAGTAATATACTAATATAGTTAGTAAGGGGTGTGGTCTACGCGGTATGCTCAGCCCTCCCAGAGGACGATTTATGGTAATTGGCTTACATAGATATCATAGGGCCTCGTAGCAAAAACTTAGCATGCCTCCTCCCTGTGAGGAATTTTTTAATAAAAAAAAAAGTTGTGCTCAACCTCACCCACTTTACCTGATTTCTGTGTCAGTAAAAGTGGAACAGGGGCAGCCACCATCCAGTCCCTGCTATGGGAGGTCCGAAAATGGACAAGTGCCGATAGTTTAATAATGCTTATTACTAGCTGCATGCACGTGCTATTAATCAGAACATGTGCAGCTAGAAATATAAACTGGCCCACCCCTTTAAAAAGGTTTTCCGAGACTTTTAGGGCCCTTGCACATGACCGTATGCCCTCCGAGACATACGGTCCATGAGCGGGCCATATGTCCCGGAGCGGCATTGATCGTGCGCACGGGAGCGCACAGCATCATTAATTACAATGAATGGAGCTTCGGATCATAGAGCATAGAAAATAGGAATCCAAAGTGGGCTTTAGTACTGAGGTACCAGCCAGTCCTGAAGCCGACTTCGGAGTACTATTTTTAAATACGCAGATAGGAATACCGACAGATATTAGACTATAAGATTACAAAATCTACCCCTCTGATCCAAGCTGTTAAAGGGCCTGGCCCAAGAATTAAACTTATCCCCTATCCACAGGATAGGGGTTAAGGGTAGTTTCACACTAGCGTTAGATATCTATCTGGATCCAGCATGGCTGGAAGCTGGCCCCATTAAAGAAGAACTCCGGACAAAAATTTTAGTCCATGTCCTGCTAGAAATGTACATGATATATATAATCTGTAGTGAATGTCATTTTCTTACCAGTGTCTGAATTTTTGACTTATATCATCCTGAAGTTTCTTATCTGTGTCATGTGACCAGCAATTAGACCCACCAACTCACACAGATACTTATGTGTGGACAGGAAGTCTAATTCGTTTATGTATTCCTATGAGACTGAAAGTGAGGCTCCCATAGGAATGAATAGAGCAGTTACTGGCTTTCTGTCCTGGGTCAGTTGGAGGTCAGGGAGTTGGTCACATGACCCAGCTACAATAAGAAGAGAGGTTTTTACTTCACAGAAACAGTCACTGATAAGAAAATGACATTCACTACAGATTATGTCATGCACCTTTCTAACAGGTCAGAGAATAAAAAAGTTTTCGTGGGAGTTCGTTCTTTAACTATAACGTGGACTGGTGGCAATCCAGTTGCAAACCAGCAAATATGCTGGGGGCTTAGTAGGAAAGCAGGTCTAGGCACACTGTCAGGTTATGCCATTTTTAGGATTCGAAAATTAGGCTATTGTGTCCCCCCCTATACAACATACACCCCTTTACTTCCCCGAAGGGATCCATTACAGAACCAACTGAAGCTGCAGCCACAATAAGCATTTTGACACGTTTCACACCCCCAACTAAATGGTGAAACTGGTTTCTCGACACATCATATATGATTATATGCTGCACTGTATTCTGTCAGTGCCCTAAGAGGTATCCATATAGAGTTCATGAATATGTTTCTTTTTCGCAATGCTTGGCTTAGTATATCAAACTTATGCTTCTAAAAATGAACCATAATTCAAAGTAAAGAAAACAAACACAGAATACTACAAGAATACCAGGCCAGTTCTATGTACTTGGATTCTTTCTGATTTTAGGATTTCCCAATGCAGAATTGTGAGGTTTTCTAAATGTATTTTGGTATCTTAGCAGCACCATCTGGTGGTAATAGATGGTATTAACAGTGTAAACTTTAAAAGAGCATATTGCCCTATACATAGGATAGGGCAGTGATGGCTAATCTCCGGCACTCCAGCTGTGATGAAACTACGACTCCCATTATGCTCCATTAATTTCTATGGAGTTCTGAGAACAGCCAAGCAAGTGTATATCTTAGGAATTGTAGTTTTATCACAGCTGGAGTGTCGGAGGTTAGCCATCACAGGGATAGGGGTTCACTAAAAGATCTGTGGGGGTCCAACCCCTGGGACCGCTACTGATCAAGAAAAGTCGATCTCATACCCAGTGGCGTACATAGATAAGTAAGGGACCCATAGCAAGGATCAAACCAGGCCCCCCAAACAGGACAGAAGCGTTTCTGCCTAAAGCCCTTTTCAGTTACCCTTGGGCCATTTTTTCAACGCCTCATTTGCTAAAAGTTGTACCTTTATGATGAGTGCATCAGCCATATAACGGAGTATCTACCTAATAATGTGTGTGTTTGATTTCAGAGTGTGGAGAAGGACCAGTGGACTTGGTGTTTATCATTGATGGGTCCAAAAGCCTTGGAGAAGACAACTTTGAGCTTGTCAAGCAGTTTGTCAGTGGGATCATAGACTCACTAGAGATCTCCCAGAAAGCTGCCCGTGTAGGACTGGTCCAGTACTCCACGCACGTCCGCACAGAATTCACCATGGCTCAGTACGGTTCAGCCAAAGACATGAAGAAAGCCGTGACCCAGATGAAATACATGGGCAGAGGTTCTATGACTGGGCTTGCCCTGAAGCTCATGTACGAAAAAAGCTTTTCGGAGGCTCAAGGTGCACGAAGACGGTCCCTGGGGGTGCCGAGAGTGGCGATTGTGTTTACTGACGGGCGAGCACAAGATGAGGTCTCAGACTGGGCGAGCCGGGCAAAGCAAAGCGGTATTTTATATCTAATATCTTCTTGAATTGAGGATTTCCTAATTGAGAAAACATATCATATGTGGGGCGTCCCCCGAGGGCTGGGTTATAGGCTAGGAAGGGATGTGACATCACATGTTGTCCTCTGCAGCCCTGGCCTACAGGGTACGGTCCACGATAGAAGCGGCCAAGCGAAAACCTGATTTTATTGATAATGGTTGCATGGTACCCAAAAAAACGCCCCGCCATTATCAATCAACCATGTAATGAATTCTTAGAGTCACTTTCTGTTGCATGGCGGCCGATATGTGGGAGCCAGGGGCGGATTGGCCATAGACCTTAAGGGGTTTTCCAGGAATTAAGAAAATGAAATACGCTAATATTACTTTATTATAAATATATTCCCAAATACCTTTCATAAGTTATAATGGCTTGTTTTGTCTGGGAAGCAATCATCAGGAGAAATAAAATGTCTGCCGTCCTATTAGAACACACAAAATCTGTCCTAATCACACAGCAGGACAAGTTACTTCAGAGCACGGAGCTAAAGAGCTGCCTCATCCTCCTCTCTGCTCTGCTTTTCAGGGATTATGATCCTGAATACAAATAACAAGATCTTCAGCTGAATCTCTGTAGGAACGGAGTTTATGAGGAGACATGAAGTACAGAGAGGAGGTGGGGATGTGGCTGTGTCCTGCTGTGTGATTAGGACAGGTTCTGTGTGTACTAATAGGACAGCAGCCATTTTATTTCTCCCAATGATTGCTCCCCAGACAAAATAAGCCATTATAACTAATGAAAGGTATTCGGAAATATATCTATAATAAGTAATATTTAGGTATTTTTATTTTCTTAATTCCAGGAGGACCCCTTTACAGGGAAATTTCCCGGTGGGCCAACTGAACCAGTGGAACTTTTTATGGATGTATTTTGTAAGGGACTGTAGTATTTGGCTCTGTTGGGGTGGTATAATGTTCCACAATATGGTATTGCTGTCCCTACCTTCCATCAATTTGGACCCAACTACAAAACGGGGCCACTTTTAGAATTTTTCCAGGGTCACTTTAAGTTCCCAATCCACCCCGGGTGGGAGCGTACCCTCAAGGCATTTCGCCATGCACAACCGTTTTCCCCCTTATCAGGGGTGAGCAATCACATCCAGTCAGAAATTTTTCTGCCTATACTGCCCGACTCCTCCAGAGCAGGGTCTCGTTCTGCCGGAGACCCCCCTCAAGGATCAGTAACCCCCTGCACTCCAGCTGTTCTGAAACTACAACTCCTAGAATCCTCCTTTCACTTCTATGGGAGTTACAGTCAAAATAAGTGTGCATGCTGGGAGTAGTAGTTTTTCAGCAGCTGGAGCGCCGCAGGTTGCTGATCCCTGCCCTACGACGTCCTCTCACGTTTGGCCCATTCACACACGTCCTCGGTTTCTCTATATAAAAGCGCTAAGTGGTGCATTACTGATTTCATTGCAGCACAAAGCCCAGATGCACAAGGGCCTTGTGCATAAAAACCGTTCCAAAAAATTATGTCATTGTGTTTCCCATAGCAACCAATCAGATTCCAAGTCGAAAATTGGTGACACCCTTTCCCCTCCAAGCAGAAGTCATCTAATCGAGTGCTCTGCAGTTTTTCCACATGAGGCCCCTTGTGGGGCACTGGCAGATATAAGCAGCTAACATTGCAGGGGCCACAGTGGCCCTCGTGTCTGCCGGCCCGCTGACAGGTCTCGGACAGTGCAGATCTCAGGGGCAGTGGAGATCTGCAGACACTAGAAGGTGTATCGTGATTTCCTTACAGCACAATCACTGCCAGCAGTCGGAGGAGACAATGGCCGTGTATGAGTCACCGCCGCTTCTCAGGAGGATGATACGGCTCTGTACAAAAAAGAGACCCGAGGAGGAGAAGGGGGGGGACCATTACAAAAACTGAAAATAAGTATTATTCAGACTGACTAATATTCAGAAGAATGGAGTCCAACCTGATTATTGTTTAACTGTGGTACCCCCCTCCCTCATACAGCACCCAGATATTCAATACCCATACAGTACACTAGTAGCACCCACAAATCACCACAGCCCAAGTGAGGACTGATCCTGACACTTGTGTTGCCCATGTAATAACAATTCTGGAGCAATTTTTTTATATAACTTTATGTATTGTATGTATTATGCCTGCTACAAGTTTATGAGTGAATTTCCAGCCGTTTGCACCGAAGGTCCAGATGGGTGTTATCCCAGCTGGTAACACCCAGCTGGAACTTCTTGCAGGCTGATAGCAATTCATTTATAACTTCTAGCAGGAATATTAGAGGAATGACACAACATAAAGCTATATGAAAACGTGCTTCTGGATTTTTATTACATGGAGAATGTAAGTAGTTAATAAAAGAACCATGTCAGGAGAGGGGACGATTCCTCTTAAAAAGTTTTTTACAAAAAAAAAAAAAACTGAAAAAACCTTTATGTTAAATAGCCGAAATGACATCAGATTACAGAACAACATGTAAATGATGCCAAGGACGCAACATTTCACATAATATAGGGCATTACCGTATGTTGCACCATTTGAAATATTCCCTTATAGGAGTTATCCCATGACTAAAGTAAAAAATGAAAATCAGACATCATACAGTACATGACAATCTCTTTCTGACAAAGCTAGAACCAGCCCTGTACCTCACATGGATCCAGAGATCTCCACATTCATTGCTCTGCTAGATTTATATCAAGCTGTCAGATCAAGGGGAGTGTCTTTTCTGCTGCAGTTCAGGGGGCGTCTGTGCTCTTCCTATTACGGCTCAGGAGGTGTGTCTGTGCTCTTCCTATCACAGCTCAGGAGGCAGTTGAAGGATGAAACAGAGCATGTGCGACCACCTCAGTGAGCGCGGACAAAGAAATAAGAAAAAGAACAAACCGCAGGTGGTGCTGTACAGATACATTTTATTGATAACTCAGCGGCTATGCTAAATTTTTAATTACATGCGATTACAAAAGTATTCAGATCCAGGTGCTGGTTTGAAAACTGGACAATATTTTTTTGTGGGACAACCCCTTTAAATATGTATGCACTGAACATAGTGCCCAAGTACCATGTGACCCTGATCCTAATGGCACAGGAGAGCACCCATAGCTGTTCTGATATGCAAATAAACTGAAAAAAACCCAAGGGGCAGTACTCCTGTACATCGGAGCCCAGCCACTACCATTAAAATTGAGGCCTGCGCCTCTCATCTTCTTCTTCCCTACACCTCCCTCCACTCCTGACGTCAGAAATCTCACACAGGCACATATGTAACGTGCCACACCCCAGGGCCAATTGTGTCCCAGGTTTTTAGGAATGCGAGTGGTGATGCGACTTTATTAGTTTAGTGTGGGTCACAGTGCTCCTACCTGGATACCATCGCCCCCCAGGGTTAGGCTCCGTAGCAATAAAGGGGAGTGAGTTGTAGTTGGTGGAGAATAATCCAAAGCCCAGACTTTATAAAGTTCAACAGCTTACTGGAATAAACTTACACCCAGAAATACTTGATCTTTCCCTGGCTCCAGCAGGTTTGGGATAAACTGGCAGGCAGGTAAACTGGATAGCTTGCTTTATCTTTCTCTGCTGTGCTAGACTCTGGCTTCGGTCTGGTTGCTGGACTTTCTGACAGTTCTGGTACCTTTGAGTAGGGTGCCTTTGGCTATTGACCCCCTCATAATACTGTCTATAAATTGTAAGAGCCAGGGTGCTCTATGAGCTGCTTCCCTTGGGAGACTCCTGCCGCAGGAGGGGCCATTCCCCTCACTTGCCTTGTCTTGTCTCTTTCCACTCCACTTTAGACCGACTGTAGCTTCCTACAACTTTTCCCTTGGTAGAAGCAGGACTAGCCCACTTTTGCCCAAAAGGGGGGAGAATGGAATGGTAAGTTCCAGTCTATCTTCTTCAGCCAGATACACTACCGCCTGCTGGATAACCAGGTACAGTGCATAAAATACAATACATTAGTTACATAGCCTTGTTATTAAGGTACAATATCAAAGACCTGGAATCAAGTACACAGATTATATTATTTGTTAGCCATTAGAGACCGTTAGCACGGTTGTAGAGAATGGTAGTGCCCCGCTCTGGGGTACTACACATGTTGCCATTTGTCTGCTCCTGTGTCTTCTGTTCCCTTCTTGTGGTATTGGTATCATCCAGTGGCGTAACTACAACTGACCGGGCCCCACAGCAAATTTAGAATGGGCCCCCCCCTCAGCAACTTCTTCGCAACCCCCAACTCGCGGCATCCCCCACTCCTGTGTCTGGTCAAAAACTGCTCTCTCAGACGAGGCCCGGCAGTCGCTCTGTCCGTTTCCTACACGTATATACTATATATAATGTCATTGTATAATACTGTTGAGGGGGCCCTGACAATAAATATTTTAGTATTCGCTCCTGAGGGGGCCCCTTGTGAGTCTGGGCCCCAAAAGCAGCGGCTTCCCCTGCTTCCCCTATAAGCTACGCCCCTGGTATCATCAAGCGTGGTAGTGCATGTGCCAGGACGGTTTAATGACACCCAATGCCACAGAAGAGAACAGAGGGCGAAGGCACAAACAGATTAGCCCCTGTGTGAAATTTCAAGCGCTGGGTTTCTGACGTCAGGAGTGGAAGAAAGGTGTAGAGAAGATGGGAGTGACTGGCCTCCAATGCACAGGGGTACTGCCCTTGGACTCTTTTCAGTTCGTTTGCATATCGGAATACACATTTTTTGGGGGGAAACAAAGATCAAATATTCAAAAAATAATGTCTGGGATGCAGTAAATGTGATCTGCAGGGCTCCGGGTAGCGGTTTATAATGGGAAAATGGTGGTGACATACCCTCTTTAAATCACAATAACCTTCACAAGGACCACCAGCCTCAAGAAATCACTACGGGAAAAAAAAAGCCTGCAAATTTTATGGCTGTTCAGGAATCGACAGATAGTTGGCAACATTGGCACTGGTGTCGGAGAGGAACCAGCCACCAGTATTATAAATGGCACATGACAGTGGCGACACTGATACAGATCTTGCAGGAGCTTAAACGTTTCACCTCTGCTATTTTGCATCCGTTGGCCTCTCACCCAGTTAAGCCAGTACTCTCTGCTCTGCACTGATGGGGGGCAATCACCCTGAAACAGCCGTCTGCAGATGAGATACTGGCTTGACTATATTCATAAATTATGTCTCAAGGCCTGTTTAAGAGGTCAAACATTGACTTATAGGATAGCTACCTTACACCTGGTGGCCCGAGAGGATCAGCTTTCTTTTCTTTTGGAAACACTTTTGTTACAGTGACTGTATTATTCCCATTGTCCTGTACTACTCCTGCACATGATCCTGCCTCACAGTACAGATGCAGGGTAGTCACAAAAGTCCCTCTGCCTCGGAGGTCTCTTCAGTCGCTGACGCTTGTTGATCGGCTCAGGTCACTTGGAGGTTGTCGTAGATTTAATTATGATGACGTAACAATGCATCATTTCTTCCTTCTTAGGCATCACCATCTACGCTGTTGGCGTTGGCAAAGCCATTGACGAAGAGTTACGAGAAATTGCTTCATCGCCGCAGAGAAGCACGTTATCCATGCTGACGACTTCAGCTCCATGGGATACATCACTGAGAAGTTAAAGTCCAGCATCTGCGATGGTACTGTATGTTGATGTTACTTGCCCATTACAGTGATTTGTCATACCTATTGAACTTCTTATTTGATACATATATATATGATGATCATTGCAGGGGTATACGTAGAAATCAAATGGCCACACAGCATGCGCCAAAGATAATATTTTTGAGACATATTTTTCTACGCTCTCAGCCTAATATTAGATAATCCTGGCTAAATGAAGTCACACATCTACAACTGAACTCTTGGGAGCTGTAAAACAATCTCTATGTAGTGGGTGCCCCCCAGTGGTGACTGCAGGAAAATGCTAAACAGTGAGGCAAGATAATCAGGTTAGTGCAAGGCCTCATAGCAATTGCGTAGTCTTCCTCTCTCATAGGTCTCGCCGTCAGTGATATGAAACGCTAAATATATTTACTCAGTAGAGCAGAAGCTTATGCTCCAGAGCTGCTCTTCCAACTGTAAATCAGAACTGCCAGTTAGGAGTTTATTACAAAGCGTTCCATGTCTACTTGTATTACGTCAGTTAAAAAAATATAGGGGGACATTTATCAAGACCGGCGTTTACATTGACGATCTTGATTCCGCCTGCATAACCAGGGATGGGCTAAATTTATGCAGGGGCGCAGCCTCTTACAAATTTGGTGGCATTCTACAGCTGGCCGTGCGACAGATTAAAATCTACAGCAGCCTCCTAGCTGCCATGGATTTCAGTCTTAATTTACGCCATGTGTGAATGCAGATAAATGTGCCGGGTCTGCTGGCTTTACCCCCTCCTGCCTTCATCATGCCCCTTTTATTACCACTGGCCAGAACGGGGAAAAGTCACAAATTTAGCGTGTGCCAAATTTTGTGACTTTTTTTTACACATGTCGTAAATACCGTAATAATTGTCCCCCATATTTTTTTTTTTTTTTTTTTTAGGATGGAGCAATTGGAAAACCACCACTGACCTCTCCAACCAAGGTAAGAACTGGAGAATTGTATATAGGAGGCTAATAATAAGAGTGGAAATTCATAGTTTTGTTCCCTGCGCTGTGATTCTATACTGATATACTAGCACTGGCTGTACACCCACTGGACTCCTGGACGGGGGGCTGCAAAGTTGTATGTACTGAAGGCAGGGGCGGATTGGCCATAGACCTTACAGGGAAAGTTCCCAGTAGGCTGATGCCCAGGGGGCCGCCTGAACCCTTATCATTGCTGGCCACTGGAAGTTTTTGGGGATGTATTTTGTGCTGCTGGCAGTATTTTGTGATGGACTGAGGTATTTGGCCCTGTTGGGTGGTATAATGTGCCACAATATGGTATTTCTGGCCCTGCCTTCCATCAAATTTGATCCGACTACAAAATGGGGCCACTTTTGGTATTTTGTCCAGGGCCACATTAAGCTCCCAGTCTGCCCCTGGCTGTAGGTAAAACATAGAATGCCTCCCTGCGAACTGGCTCAGAGGGATAAAATGTGGAGGCCCGGATAACAATACAAGGTTCTTTGCACACAGTAAGGCTATTTTCACAAATGTCTTTTCCTTTAAGGCTTTGAGATCCGGCAGAGGATCTCAAAACCGGAGAAAAACACTTCAGTTTGATTTAATACAAACGGCTACATACGTTCCGTTCGGATGTGGTTATATCAAATCAAAAATGAACAAACCTTACAACACCATTGTTTGTCAATGGGCATCGGATCCTTGTTTTTTCTGTCTGAAAAAAACAATAATGCATCATTGACTTACATTGTTTTTAGTACCGGATCCGGCTTGTTCCGTTTCACAGAACGCAACAAACCGTAACAGAATGCATCCTGTTGCATTCCGTTCTGGTTTGTTCAGTTTTGTCCCCGTTGACAAGGAATAGGGACAAAACGGTAGTGTTTTCTTCCGGTTTTGAGATCCTCTGCCAGATCTCAAAATTTGAAAGGAAAACCCAAATGTGAAAGTAGTCGAAGGAAGATACTATGGTGGGTCAAGTTTGGATACAGAATTTACCAGATAGTGACGTATATACTTTTTCTCATCTGTTTTTATTTCTGATTGTACATTTTTTAAATTCTATTTCCTATACATGTTTATGGGGGAGGCCATCTTGCCTGAGCCATTGTTAACAGCATTTAGGGATATGCATTCCATAGATATCCATAGGTGCAATGGACAGGAGATGGGTGATTGACTTCTATGGGAGAGTGTTGTCAGCTACCTGTGCGGGAGGTCATTGGTGCAGGGAGGGGGAGTAGATAAGCTGTGATATCAGCTATTGTTAAAGGGCAGATCCTGTTTTATCAATGGTTATCTTCTGCCATTGTAATTCTGCTTGTGCTGATAATGAGATAACTGCTGAAAAGTTATCGTTAAAGGACGGGGATTGTCCTCATATAATTAGGCTCAGTGGTCAGTACAAAAACTGCAAGATATTAGGATTTTTTTAAGTGTAGATAGTGACATTGAAAATTAAAAAATTACCATAAAAATACATTTAAATAGGTCATTTTCTGATGACACATTCCCTCTAACAGTTCTGCTTAGTGGCCTCACACCCAATCAATGCCAGAACAGACCCCACATCACGTCCCATCATCAGTAATGCTTTTATTAGAATAATTAACTTTGTAAGGCTACTTTCACACTAGCGTTTTTAAATTCCGGTATTGAGTTCTGTCATAGGGGCTCAATACCGGAAAAAAACGCTTCAGTTTTGTCCCCATTCATTGTCAATGGGGACAAAACTGAACTGAAGACAACGGAATGCTCCTGAAAGCATGCTGCGGTTTGCTCTCCGGTCCAGGCATCCGCACCAAGACGGATCCGGAATGACCCCCAATGCAAGTCAAAGGGGACGGATCCGTTTGGTGTGACACACCAGTAATCCGGATCTGTCCTCCATTGACTTGCAATGGGGGGGGGGGTCATTCCGGATCCGGCTACAGAGATACATACATACAGACATACATACTCACACATACATACTCACATACTCCAGCCAGGGACGCCGGCTGCATGTCTTCACGCGCCTCCTGCGCGCAGCTATGATGTTTCCCACTGCACCCAGCAGAGGGCACTGTGGGGAATCGTCATCACTGCGCGCAGGAGGCGTGTGAAGACGTGCTGCCGGCGTCCCTGGCTGGAGTATGTAAGTATGTATGTGTTTGTGTGTATGTGTGTGTATGTATGTTCTCTGTGTCTGTGTCAACATGTGTGGGGCCGGAGCGCTGCTCCGGCTCCACACATGTATCAGCGGCAGTACGGATCCGTCGGCACCCTTTAGGTGCCGGATCCGTGCTGCCGCTAGTGTGAAAGAGGCCTAACCTGAAATTTTGTGTCTTTCAGAATATTCCTCAGAACTAAGAGGAGAGAACAGTGAAATCACAGTCTCGTGTTCAATGTCTGCCATCAAGTTCACAGCTCAAGCAGAAGGTGAGATGTCACTTGTACTTCTTTCCAAGGGTTGTCTCACAGATATAATCACTATAATTGTATCCAGTCCGATGCTCCTGTCTGTACGTTTCCTCTGTATCTTCTGCTGGGGAAATGTAGCATTACATACAGGCCATACAAATGATGGGCCACCATATAATGCATGGACGGGCAGGTCGCCAGATTGGCTGTCCATTCTGGGTTATAGTAGGGGAGCATGGGGAGGGTTCTCATTATAAGGTCATATGTCCAAATCATAAAGGTGTGAATAATTATGCAATTATTTCATTTTGGTAAAGAATGTAGATCACTTTGTACAGGTCTGTAATATAGTAACCTTATATAGGGCCGAAAAAAGACATCTGTCCATCCAGTTCGGCAAAAAACCCCTGTGAGGTAGAAGCCAATTTTCCTCACTTTAGGAGAAAAAATTCCTTCCCGACTCCAATCAGAATTACTCCATGGATCAACGACCCATCTCTAGTAACTATAACCTGTAATATTATTACCTCCAGAAATACATCCAGGCCCCTCTTGAACTCTTTCAGTGAACTTACCATCACCACCTCCTCAGGCAGAGAGTTCCATAGTCTCACTGGTCTTACCATAAAGAATCCTCTTCTATGTTTGTGTACAAACCTTCTTTCCTCCAGGCGCAGAGGATGTCCCCTCGTCACAGTCCTCGGGATAAATAATGATACTGACCTTGATGTCTTCTTGAAAAAGAACCAAAATAGGCCAGATGTTTTTAGACAATCAAACAATTAAAGGGGTTGTGCAAGAATGGGGGCAACCCCCCCCCCCCCACCACCACATGGCTGGGCATGTAAAGGGAAGCTTAATTACCTGCTCCCCACGCCTTCTCCTCCTGCCATGCCATGTTCTGCCGGGCTTCCTCCCTGAAAACATCCTGTCTGATATCGCCCGCAACCAATCACCGGCTATGATGGTGACCGGATCACCTTGCATCGTGGGACCATTCGTCATGACGTACGGGGAGCTGGTCACCACCGCAGACAGTGATTGGCTGCAGGTAATGTCAAACTGGATGTTTTCAGCGAGGAAGCCCAGCAGAACATCGCAGGCTGGGAGAAGTGGGGAGACAGCAAGTAGGTAAGTAAGCTTCCTTCTCCAGGTCCAGCCAAGAGGGAGGGTTTGCCAAAAAAATAAAAAAAAACATTCTTGCACAACCCCTTTACTTATTGCATTAGTAAGCACAATGTTTTAGACCCCTTTACATTTGGCAGCGGTGGAAAGGCCATACCACAAGCACCTGCCTTAAAGGGGTTGTCCACTGTTTTACTACTGATGGACTAACCTCAGGATAGGCCATCAATATCTGATCTTGCACCGCTGCCAATCAGCTGTTTCAGAGTGGCTTCCAGCATCGGAAGTCTTTGCTGGAACGACTAAGCCCTGCAAAGGACGGAGCTTGTGACTACAGCACTGCTGCCATTCACTTCCATAACCAGCTCTGTCCGCTACACAAGCTACTGTATGATGATTGGCAGGGGTGCAGGACGTTGGACACCTGACGATCAGATATTGATGGCCTATACTGAGCATAGGCCATCAGTAGTAAAGTCATGCACACAGCCATATTACAGATCGGTATTACACCGCCATTGTACTGTACACATACCATGGCCTACAGATCTGTTCTAGTCCAGATATATTGCTTCTAGGGGAGAATACTGAGCCTCATAAACCATCATGCAGCGGGACATGGTATAGCACTCCATATGCTGCCATACGGCACTCTCCAGACAGCACTGACATGTGCATGAGCTTTTAGGGTGCCTGTATGGTGTATTGTGACTATACTACATAGTAGTGCAATGTTTGTAGGTGATACAGTCTCCATAATATGCCATACATTGTAGCATGCATGTAGAAACTCAGTATATTGAAATGCAGGCATAGAATGTGTCCATTGCAGTCCTCAGGTGCCGTATCACAGATCCCTAAAAGACAGATCCCTAGCCAGCATTCACACCAGTCTTTACGTCTGACTTTTTGTATCTGATTTTCCAGAAAAAGACAAGGAGGAGCAGTGCCAGTGTAAGAACATTATGGAGTTTCAGTCCAATTCGAATGAAGAAGTCAGACGGCTAAACTCATCAGTATATCCTTTACAGCAAATATGTCACCGCTTGTATCATCGGTTACACTGAGCGCAGTCATTACATGGCCTTATTTCAGCCTTATCCTGGAAAATGTGAGGGATACTTTCCCACATGACGACTCCTGTATGTTCTGCTCCCACATGTTGTGAGGGGGGAACTGAATTCTCCCATTTTGGAAGCTTCTCTACAAAGGTTCATGGGAAAGCATCAAGGCCATGAATAACGCTGACGGTTACTGACATGATATGATCTGCCCATGAGTGAGATGCAAGCAGTTATTGTCCTTCCGTTATATATTGCCCACGTATTAACACCTTAACGACCGCCCACTGTTTTTGACGGTGGGTAGAACAGGTCTTGAATACGCAGTGACGTCTTTTGGAGTGGATGCTTCAAAGGGGTTTTTTTCATCTTAGATATTGGTGGCATATCACTAGGAGAGGTGGGATATGCCACCAAAGTCTAAGATGAGACAACCCCTTTAAAACTTAGAGATAGACCGCTGGAGCAGGCCGAGATTCTGAGGAGAAGATAGAAGAGCTTTATAACCATTTCTGTCTCTTTTCCACATTTTCCACATACATGACCACTATTTAGTGAATACAGGCAGAAACAATTCTGCTACCGATATTGGAGCTGACAATTGTGTTCTTACAAAGTGAACCCCCCCACATCCCCGATCAGCTCTGGCCAGTAATGACAGGGGGCTCTTTTCCTATGGACTCCCCAGTTATAGTAGAAAATCGCTAAATAAAAAGTGTGAATGTCCCCCCAGAGGTGACCTAAATATATAATTTTCCAACGTACCATTTACAAGAGTATTCTGGTCATTTTTATTCATTTGATGCACTTATATAACGCTACGATATTCTTTAACGCTTTACAGACATTAGCATCCAACTATCCCCAATGGGGCTCACAGTATAAGTTTCCTATCATTATGTCTTTGGAGTGCGGGAGGAAACCGGTGTACCCACAGGAACAAATGCAAACACGGGGAGAACATACAAACTCCACGCAGATGTTGATTTAGTTGGATTTGAATCCAGAACCCAGTGCTGCAAGGTGCTAACCACTGAGCTGCCCATTGAAATTGGCAGCTATCCCCTATCCCACAGGACCCCCCGCCAGTCAGCTGTTTAAAGAGAAGGCAACGCTCATGAGGGCGCTGCATTTTCTTCACTGTTAACCTGCTCGTCATTGACATTGCAGCAGCATCCTGGTGTAATTACAACTTCTCCGTTATTCACTTCCATGGGAAGAAGCAGATGGAGTGTAACTGCTCCTTCCCATTGAAAGTGAATGGGACAGAGCAGTTGTAATTACACCTGCTCGCTACTGCGTTGTCAACAGCAAGCAGGCAAACAGTCAATCCCTGTAAGGCATCATGCACATGGCAGTATTTTATATCTGTGTCCAATCTGCATTTTTTGCGGATTGCACATGGACCCATTCATTTTATGTCATCCATGTGCTGTCCACATCCGTGTGTCTGTTCCGCAAATTATATTGTCCCTATTGTGGACATGAGTAGTAATTTCTAGTAATGGGAGTGAGAAAAATGTGGAATGCACATGGAAGGTGTCCGTATTTTGCGGATCCGTTTTCGAACCCACAGTACAGACACGGTCATGTGCCTGAGGCCTTAAGGGAACCTGACGGCTCATTTATGTTATCGAATCTTTTGCAGCTGATCTCTGCCTCGCCTTCCGCTCCCAGCTGGAACATCATAGATAAAAGCAGAGCCAGCAGCCTCTTCAATACAGTGAATACTGATGAAGTTAGGGGGATATGGGTTAGGGAGCACATAGACTTTTACTAAAGAAGTTATTTAACAGGGCTTCATGAGGATTTGAACCCCAGACCTTCTGTATGGCAGGGAAGAAACTACTTAACAGGTCTTCATCAGGATTTGAACCCCAGGTAGAAGAGTGTATGGCACATAGAAGTTACCATTACACTACAGACCTGTTCTGCTGGAAGGGCTGAATTTTCTGTTTACAAATCTATTGGGCAAGTGTCATTGGTAAGAAGTCAACCACGAATTATATAAACAATGTGGAGCTCAGTATTCTACCAGATCTGTAAACCTGTTAGGCCTCTTTCACACTTGCGAAAGTGAAGAGTGCCGCTGGATCCGTGCTGCCGCAGGTACACGTGTGGGGCCGGAACCGCACTCCGGCCCCACACATGTAAGACACTGTGTTGAGGAGGGGGGGGGGTTAAACTTACCTTTCCCTGCAGCTCCTGACCTGTCCCAGCGATGAGGAGGAAGACGGCGCGCACAGTGGTAAGTTTCACCACAGCGCCACCTGCTGGAAGGAGGAGGGAGCTGACAGGGAAAAGGTAAAGGGATGGATCCATCATAAACTCCACTGAAAGTCAATGGAGGACGGATCCGTTTACTATTGTGTTACACCGAACGGATCCGTCTCCATCGACTTGCATTGGGGGACATTCCGGATCCGTCTTGGTGCAGATGCCCAGACCGGAGAGCAAACCGCAGCATGTTGCAGTTTGCTCTCCGGTCTGGAGACTGAAGAGAACTGAACGGAATGCTTTTAGGAGCACTCAGTTCTCTCCAGTTCAGTTTTGTCCCCATTGACAATGAATGGGGGCAAAGCTGAAGCGTTTTATTCCGGTATTGAGCCCTATGACGGAACTCAATACCGGAAAAATAAAACGCTAGTGTGAAAGTAGCCTTATATGCAATTATAGTGTGGAGTTCATCTTTGCTCCATTCTTTGTTTTTGAGCAGTCCCACTAGGAAGTTTTACCCCTACCATGTAGCACAAGTCCCGTGTTTGAACTATAATTAATTTGATCGAGACATTTTCGGCTGTGCATGGGTGATCCCACTTACATCAGCCTTCTACCCCAATGAGCTCAGGTTTTGGAGGGCCAGATAAGAAGACTGTGGGATCACACGTATCAGGGCAGCTATTCCGCTTAAGTAGAGAAAGGAAGTAGTTTTCTTTTGGGGTTTTGGGTCCTGTTTGGATTTATTTTTTAATTGAAGAATAAGGGTTATATTTTAGGGAAGGGGTTTTGTTCTTTTCTGGTTGGTATTTTGATTTTGAAACCTTTCCTTCTCATTGAAGCTCGCTGATAGCTGACTGATCAGTTCTCTGAATCATAATAACCTGTACAACACGGGGAACACTGTAAATGTAGTTTCCCTTGACATGAACCCACTGGAGCAGATAACACGACGGATGGAAGAACTGGAGAATCGAGTGGGACAAAGATAGTAGAATGGACATGAACTGTACAAAGAGGGGATATTGTTTGTTCCGTTCATTAGGAGAAAACTATTCCATGTGATCGATTATCTGAACATCGGGAAAATGTATAAAGTGCAGGAAATTGTCTTATTTATATTGTTTTAGCATGGCATGTTGGAATACAGAGTATAAATAGAGTATTTGTCAATTATGAGGTCATCAAAGAGGAGCTGTCACCTCTCCTGACGAGTCTGCCATAGTAAATACTTGTCTTCTCCATGCAATCACAATTCTGAAGCATCTTCTCTTAGAACTCTACATTGCATTGTTCCTCTGTTATTCCTCCTGATACGTGTTTATGAATAAATTCACAACTCGGTGTTACTATTCTCCCTTTATCGCATGGTTGTGTCTCCACATAGTCTGACCCTGGCATAAATGATTGGACAGACTGTGTACGGACATGCCCCACCGACTCCAGAATTATTTCGTAGGGAATATAAGGATTTACTAAAACAGACAGTCAGAAGAGGTGACTGATTCTCGTTCAAGGGTTGTCTGATTTCATGATATTGGTGACCTATCCTCCATCAATATCAGACCAGTAGGAGTCCGACTCCCGCCGCCCTCACCGATCAACTGTTTGAAGAGGCCGCAGATATGCATCCTCGTCGATGTTTACCTACATGGTGTCCTACATTGTAGTAAGTGGTGCAGTTTAATTCCAACTGTTTGTCCCTTCCTTGAATGAGAGAGGAAAGCTGTAATTACACGGGAGATGGTGCGCTACAGGATGCAGCACTCGGACGGAGCATCACAGCCTTTTCAAACAGATGATCGGCAGTGGGTCGCTGGGATACAGACTAACACAGATCAGATATTACGGAGCTGAGGATAGATCATCAATATCATGAAACCGGAATGTAAAATTCTATTGGAAAGAAAACAGAAGAGTATGGAGGATCAAGTCTAGTTTTGTACGTTCAAGCTTATGAAGTCACATTGTTTTATGCAATATAAATATTAAACGGTAAACTATTTGTAATAAGTGCGGCTGTGTCTATTAATGGGTCACCTACCCTATGTCTTTGTATAAAGGGCAACAGGACATTCTTATGTTATTAAAGTGTAGCTTCAATACAAAATAAATCTTCTTAGCGCCCTTAGATACCATTCCCTTTATAGCTGACCTTTCCTTCCCATCATCTTCCAAAATCAATCACTGGAAGTTAATATTGCCATCCAGCAGGGGCTGACTGGACATATACCTTACAGGTGGGCCGCTGGCCTGGTACATAATGAGCTGATGCTCTCAGAATGAATTATAGGGTTATTTCCATCTTAGACAATGGGGGCCTATCACTAGGATATGCCCTCATTGTCTTAAAAGTGCGGGGCCCACACCTATATCGAGAACAGAGCCCCCAAAGTGAAGGAGAGCACACTGCGCATTCGCAGCCGCCCACCATTCATTTCTATGGGGCCGCCCGAAAACAGCTGACCGCTGGCTCAGCTATTTCCATCAGCTACGTAGAAATGAATGGAAGCGGTGGCCGCGCATGAGTGGGGCACTCACATTCTTTTCTATTGGAGCAGTAGGTGGGAAACCTGGGGTCCTCCAGGCGCAGAGCTCCCCGCTCCGTTCTCCACCTCTGGGACCCGCACCTATCAGACAATGGGTGCATATACTAGCAATATGCCCCATTGTCTAAGATGGGAATACTCCTTTAATGCTAGGAGTTACTTATGAACCTGGCCAGCAGCTGGAGATGATCTCCTGAACTTCAACTGTATCACAGTCCACGACTGCGGTATTGCTGAACCCACCTACTTCTGTTGTCCCTGCCTACTTGTGTTGCCCCGCCTTTTGTCAATTTGGACTTGTCTACAACTTGGTTCCACTTTTAGATTTTTTTTTTTTCAGGGCTACTTTCATTTCCAAGACCCTCCTGCCTTCCAGTTAAGTCCGAGTTTACATCCGCGTTAAAAGCTCTGTTTGGGGCTTCTGTCATAGATTCTGTTAAAAGACAGGACAAAAAATTTCTGAATGTAAAAAATAAGCAGTAGGGATGATCAAACTTGATGTTTTCAAGTTCGGCGTTCAGGTTCTGGGTCAATTCCATTATGTATTCCCTTATCACGGAATATAGTGGACCAGAAGCCTTCAAGAGGCATTCCGCCATAATAGAAGTCTATGGGCAGCGTAACGAATCCAGACAATTTCTATTAGGCCTCTTTCACACGAGCGTGACAGATTAGGTCCGGGTGCGTTCAGGGAAACTCGCACCATTTTACAACCAAGTTCAGTCAGTTTTGTCTGTGATAGCATTCAGTTGTTTAGTTGTTTTTTTTCTGCGAAGGTGCAATGCGCTTTGATGCGTTTTTTAAGCGTATGATAAAAAAACCTGAAGGTTTTACAAACATCTCGTAGCAACCATCAGCGAAAAATGCATTGTATCCGCATTTTTTCACTGAACCCCCATTCACTTCTATGGGGCCAGGGCTAAATGAAAAACACAGACTATAGAACATGCTGCGTTTTTCACACAAAGCAGAACGGATGCGTGAAAAACGCTTATGTACACAGACCCATAAAAATAAATGAGTCAGGATTCAGTGCGGGCGCTATGCGTTCACATCATGCATCCGCGCAGAAAACTCACTCATGTGAAAGAGGCCTTATACAGGACCGGACTCCTGCATGCTGGAAAATGATGGAATGCAACGTGTAACGCTTGTGCACTCAGGACGGGTTTTCATGGACTGTGGTCCACAGATGTGTGAATAAGGCCTAAAGAGTTATGGCCACCACCTTGGATATGCAGTCACATTTGCTTATTGGGCACTGGGACAAATGGCCCCAACATTCTGAGATCAAGATAGGGACCATCTCACTTCACCAAATTGTATTTATTATGTAGAGACAGTAAAAACAAGGCACTTACTAATGTATTGTGATTCTCCATATTGTCTCCTTTGCTGGCTGGATTCATCCATCACATTATACACTGCTCATTTCCAGGGGTTACAAACCACCGCTGCAACACAGATGAAAGGCGGCCAGGACCGGAGCTCCTGTGCATGTCCTGGACACCAGGGAGCCACGCACGACCACTGCTGCTGGATAACAGGGTGGTCGTAACCCCTGGAAATGCAGTGTATAATGTGTTGGAAAAAATTAATCCAGCCATCAAAGGAGACAATATGGACAATCACAATACATTAGTAAGTGCCTTGTATTAAAGGAGAACTCCCGCAAAAATTTTTTATTCTCTGACCTGTTTAGAAAGGTGCATGATATAATCTGTAGTGATTGTCATTTTCTTATCAGAGGCTGAAATTGAGAGTTTCCACTCTCTTCTTATTGTAGCTGGGTCATGTGACCAACTCCCTGACCTCCAACTGACCCAGGACAGGAAGCCAGTCACTTCTCTATTCATTTCTATGAGACTGAAAGTGAGGCTCCCATAGGAATGCCTAGAGAATTAGACTTCCTGTCCACACAAGTCTGTGAGTTGGTGGGTCTGATTCCTAGTCACATGACACAGATCAGAAATTTCAGGATGATATAACTCAAAAATTCAGCTACTGGTAAGAAATGATATTCACTATAGATTACATCATGTAAATTTCTAGGACATGGAATAACATTTTTGCGGGAGTTCTCGTGCTGTCCGTGTTCTCCATGTACTGAATTATAATGCATTTATTCATACACCGATTTTTCACTGAACGTGGGTCAGCAGAGAAAACCCACAGAGATATGCATTTATTTGATGATGCATCAGTGTTTCTGGACCATCGGTAAGCCACGCTATGAAAACGAAGTTTAAGCCTAGAGGTGTAAGTAGAATACAGATGACACACGGACCACTCTTGGATGAACCACTGACCATCTAGTCATGGATGTCAGATGTGTGAAAGAGGCCTAAGTGGGGGTCCCAACACTGGACCAATCAGACAACTGGAGATCCCGTCAGACCATTATAAGTGATGAAATACAACAACATGAGACTTTCCTGGGAAACCAGTCATTTATTAACAGTTTGATGTAGAAATTTACTTCTCACTGGGCTGCTGTTCAGGCATGCTTCTAATGATATCAGAGTCACCTGCAAGACAGAAAATCAAGGTGTTAAAGGCACAAGTAAGGCATTTAATCTCTAATACACAACCGAAATAGGAAGGCACACCAAATATTCATTACACTTTATCAATATCCCCGAAATATGCCCCACATATACTGAAACAGGTTAATTCTACAAACGCTAAAGGGGTTCTCAGACTTTATAACTGATGATCAGTGGAGGTCCAAGACTCAGTACCCCGGGACGATCAACTTTTTAAGAAGACACAGTCACTCGCAAAAGCGCCACAACGTTCTTGCAGCTTTCCCTAGACCATGTGACGACACGTTCATCAGTCATGTGGCCTCGGTGGAGGGAGTGGGGATGAGCAGTGATACCAAGCACACAACCACTATACAATGTACGACGCTGTGAGAGGGGAGAAGACCTCGCCGCCTTCTCAAAGAGCTTATCATGGGGGTCCCGGGTGTCGGACCTCGACCATCAGTTACTGGAGAACCTATCCAGTCACACTACGCCCATAGTCACACAAACGCAAATTTTTTTCCCACTAATGGGGGGGGAAAAAAAGTTAAAAAAAAACAAAACAGGAAATTAAAAAAATTCCAGACAAAACTTGTTTTTCAATATGCGTTTTAAGGCCAGTACCAACAGCATCAAATATTCCCATCTCAAGCATTTATGGCCAAGATCTGAATAGGTCTGTATACAGTAGGGTTGAGCGATATACCGGTGTCTACGGTATACCGCGGTATTAAGAAATGGCGTATAGCGATATCACCATTT